>CM038143.1:344224301-344628167 GCA_021437245.1 Aegilops speltoides
CCCAGAATTCTAGCTGTCGGCATTCCCCTCTTCATGTAAACCTTGTAAAATAAGAGAGAATAGGCATAAGTATTATGACATAATGTGAAATAACAGTCCATAATGCAATAAATATTGATATAAAAGCATGATGCAAAATGGACATATCAACTCCCCCAAGCTTAGACCTCGCTTGTCCTCAAGCGGAAGCCAATATCGAAAAATATGTCCACATGTTTAGAGATAGAGGTGTCGATAAAATAAATACGGACATGAGGGCATCATGATCATTCTTATAACAGCAACACACACACACACACACACACACACACACACACACACACACACACACACATATATATATATATATAGTGTCATATGATTTTTTATGCTCAAGTAACAATCTATTCAAAATGTCAAGTATGAATCAGAAACTTCATTGAAAACCAACAAACTATAATCTTGGTCATTGAAGCAATTGCAATTTATCATAACATTGGAAAGAGTCAATATAAGAGCTTTTCAGCAAGTCCACATACTCAACTATCATTTATTCTTTCACAATTGCTAACACTCATGCAATACTTATGGGTATGGAGTTTTAATCGGACATAGAGAAAGATAGGGGCTTATAGTGTTGCCTCCCAACTTTTTATCTCAAGGGTAATGTCAACAATAATAGTTCATGCTAACTTACATCCAATTGGATATATATATATATATATATATATATATATATATATATATATATATCAAGATCTTTCCAACACAAGGTGCTTGCCAAAGGATAAAATATAAAACGGAAAGGTGAAGATCACCATGACTCTTGCATAATGTATAAGTCAAAAAGTAAAGGTTAGGCCCTTCGCAGAGGGAAGGAGAGGTTGTCATGTGCTTTTATGGTTGGATGCGCAAAATCTTAATGCAAAAGAACGTCACTTTATATTGCCACTTGTGATATGGACCTTTATTATGCAGTCTGTCGCTTTTATTGCTTCCATATCACAAGATCATATAATGCTTATTTTCTCCACACTAATAAGCCATACATATTTAGAGAGCAATTTTTTATTGCATGCAACATGACAACTTACTTGAAGGATCTTACTCAATCCATAGGTAGATATGGTGGACTCTCATTGCAAAATTGGGTTTAAGGATTTTTGGAAGCACAAGTAGTGTCTCTACTTGGTGCAAGGAATTTGGCTAGCATGATAGGGAAAGACATGCTCAACATGTTGGATGATCCATGACAATATACTTTATTTCGGATATAAGAAAACAAAACCCATTACGTTGTCTTCCTTGTCAAACGTCAACTCTTTAGCATGTCATATTTTAATGAGTTCTCACAATCATAAAAGATGTCCAAGATAATAGATTTATATGTGAGAACCACTCTTTCTTTATTAGTTCCTATTAATTGCAACGATGACCAAAACTATGTTTGCCAACTCTCAACAACTTTTATTCATCATACTCTTAATATGTGAATTCATTACTCTCCATAAGATCAATAAGATCTCTTTTATTTCTTTTTATTATTTTTATTCATTAAAGATCATAGCACGATAATCAAGCCCTTGACTCAACACTAAATAGCTCACGGACTCGATTACATAGAAGGATCAAAAGGCAAAACTTCAAAACTAAATCATACCAAAACTTCATTCTACTAGATCAAGATATTACTAAAAGGATCGAACTAAGTAAAACAGTAACGATAGGAGTGCGATGGTGATACGATACCGGGGCAACTCCCCCAAGCTTGGCAGTTGCCAAGGGGAGTGCCCATACCCATGTGTTTATGTCTCCTTTGGAGGCGGTGATGATGGAGTTGTTGATGATGTAGGCTTGTCGTCCATCATCCAAGGCATAGGCTCACCATCATAGAAAGATGATCGAGTCTCCGAGATCCTCAAATCTACAGCCAAACTCATCCTCTTGAATCTATATTCATACTCACAGTTTTGGTTTTGCAGGTCATAGATTTGGGCTTGGAGGTGCTCGATTTTCTCATGAAGCTTGAAGATGGTCTCCCCAATGTTCTTGGCATCCAGCTTGTGGTTGTTGGTGAACTCCGCGATCATCATCTGGTTGGCGTTGAGTCCGCGTTCCACCATCCCTTGGCACTTGAAAACTTGTTTTTTCCATTGCTTCGAGTCTTGTCTCCACGCTTCTGGTCCTCCTTGGTCCCTCAACATCGCGGATGTGCAGCACCCCCTCACGCATCTCAATGGTTTGAGGGTGATGCAGCACCTCCGTGAGGTAGGTGTTGATGACCTTCTCGAAAAACTTGTCCTTGGGGGCACTTGAAGACGTCATGGTGATCTAGGTCTGTCAGAAAAACAACTCGATACAAAGACAGAGGATATTTGCATGATACGGTGGTCAAAACCTTCGGGAGATAATATAATGATTTTTTACTGACCAAAAGAAATATCATGCAAGAAAAAGGAGTTCGGAGAGCACACGAGGTGCCCACGAGGCAGGGGGGCACGCCCTCCACCCTCATGGACGCCTTGTGTCCTTCCCGGACTACTTCTTATTTTCCTATTTTCTTAAATATTCCAAAACGGAGAAAAATTGCTATTAGAACTGTTTTGGAGTCGGTTTACTTACCGCACCACATACCTATTCCTTTTCGGAGTCTGAAACATTCTGGAAAGTGTCCCTTATGTATTCCTCCGGGGTCACGGTTTCAATAACATTAGTTTCAACATTTATAAGGTTACCTGAGATATAATGTTTGATTCTTTGACCGTTCACCACCTTCGGATTTGTGCCCTCGAAGTTGTTGATTTTTATGGCACCGGAATGATAGACCTCCTCGATAACGTAAGGGACTTCCCATTTAGAGAGAAGTTTTCCTGCAAACAATCTTAAATGAGAGTTGAAAAGCAACACATAATCTCCTACAATAAACTCACACTTTTGTATCCTTTTGTCATGCCACATTTTAACTTTTTCTTTAAATAGTTTGGCATTCTCATAGACTTGGGTTCTTCATTCATCAAGTGAGCTAATGTCAAATAACCTCTTCTCACCAGCAAGTTTGAAATCATAATTGAGCTCTTTAATGGCCCAATATGCCTTATGTTCTAGTTCGAGAGGTAAGTGACATGCTTTTCCATAAACCATTTTGTATGGAGACATACCCATAGGATTCGTATATGCAGTTCTATAAGCCCATAATGCGTCATCAAGTTTCCTGGACTAATTCTTTCTAGATCTATTAACAGTCTTTTGCAAAATTAATTTAAGCTCTCTATTGCTCAGTTCTACTTGGCCACTAGACTGTGGGTGATATGAAGATGCAATTCTATGATTAACATCATACTTAGCAAGCATTTTATGAAAGGCACCATGAATAAAATGTGAACCACCATCAGTCATTAGGTATCTAGGGACTCCAAACCTCGGAAAAATAACTTCTTTAAGCATCTTAATAGAGGTGTTATGATCAGCACTACTAGTTGGAATTGCTTCTACCCACTTAGTAACGTAATCAACATCAACTAAAATATGTGTATACCCATTAGAGGAAGGAAACGGTCCCATATAATCAAAGCCCCAAACATCAAATGGTTCAAAAACAAGAGAATAATTCATAGGCATTTCTTGACGTCTACTAATTACCAATTCTTTGACATTCATCACAAGACAAGACAAACTTACGGGCATCTTTGAAGAGAGTAGGCCAATAGAAACCGGATTGCAATACCTTGTGTGCAGTTCTATCTCCAGCGTGGTGTCCTCCATAAGCCTCAGAGTGACACTTGCGTAGGATCTATTCCTGTTCATACTCAGGTACACAACATCTAATAACACCATCTACTCCTTTATAAAGGTGTGGGTCATCCCAGAAGTAATGTCTTAAATCATAGAAGAACCTTTTCTTTTGCTGGTATGTGAAACTAGGTGGTATAAATTTAACAACAATGTAATTACCATAATCAGCATACCATGGAGCAGTACGAGAAGCATTTATGACAGCTAATTGTTCATCAGGAAAGCTATCATCAATAGGTAGTGGGTCATCAAGAACATTCTCTAACCTAGACAAGTTATCTGCAACGGGGTTCCCAGCTCCCTTTCTATCAATAATATGCAAACCAAATTCTTATAGTAGGAGAACCCATCTAATAAGTCTAGGTTTAGCATCTTTCTTTTCCATAAGATATTTAATAGCAGCATGATCAGTGTGAACAGTTACTTTAGAATCAACAATATAAGGAACTTATCACAAGCAAATACAACAGCTAAAAATTCTTTCTCAGTAGTGGCATACTTTCTCTAGGCACTGTCTAGAGTTTTACTAGCATATTGGATAACCTTTAGTTTCTTATCTACTCTTTGTCCTAGAACAGCACCTACAGCATAATCACTAGCATCACACATAATTTCAAAGGGTAAATTCCAATCAGGCGGCTGAACAATAGGTGCAGAAATCAAAGCTTTCTTAAGTACTTCAAATGCTTCTACACAATCATGATCGAAGACAAAAGTAATATCTTTTTGTAAGAGATTAGTCAGAGGCCGAGAAATTTTAGAGAAGTCCTTAATGAACCTCCTATAAAAACCGGCATGACCAAGGAAACTTCTTATACCTTTGATGTCTTTAGGACACATCATCTTTTCAATAGCATCAACCTTAGCTTTATCAACTTCAATACCTCTTTCAGAAATTTTATAACCCAAGACAATGCCTTCATTAACCATAAAGTGGCACTTTTGCCAATTCAAGACAAGACTAGTATCTTCGCATCTCTGCAAAACTCGATCAAGGTTGCTCAAGTAATCATCAAAAGAGGATTCATAAACAGAGAAATCATCCATGAAAACCTCACAAATATTTTCACAAAAGTTAGAGAATATAGCCATCATGCATCTTTGAAAGGTAGCAGGTGCATTACATAAACCAAAAGGCATATGTCTATAACCAAAAGTACTGAAAGGGCAAGTAAAAGTGGTCTTTTCTTGCTCCTCTGCCGACATAGGTATTTGAGAGAAACCAGAGTAACCATCTAGAAAGCAAAAATGTGTATATTTAGATAATCTTTCTAGTATTTGATCAATAAAAGGTAGAGGGTAATGGTCCTTTTTAGTAGTTTTATTTAATTTGCGGAAATCAATTACCATCCTATAACCTGTAACAATTCTTTGTGGGATCAATTCATATTTATCATTAGGAACAATAGTAATACTACCCTTCTTAGGGACACAATGGACAGGACTTACCCACTGACTATCAGTAACAGGATAAATTATACCTGCCTCGAGGAGCTTTAGTATTTCCTTTCTTACCACTTCTTTCATCTTAGGATTTAATCGTCGTTGGTGATCAATAACTGGTTTAGCGTCTTTCTCCAATTTTATCTTGTGTTGGCATAGAGTGGGACTAATGCCCTTAAGATCATCAAGAGTATATCCAATAGCAGCGCGGTGCTTCTTCAGAGTTTTCAATAATCTTTCCTCTTCCTGCTCTGAAAGGTTAGCACTAATAATAACAGGATATATCTTCTTTTCATCAAGATAAGCATATTTAAGAGTATCAGGTAAGGGTTTAAGCTCAAACACGGGATCACCCTTGGGTGGAGGAGGATCCCCTAGGATTTCAACTGGAAAGTTGTGTTTCAAAATAGGTCCCTGTTTAAAGAATACTTCATCTATCTCCCTTCTTTCATTCATAAACATATCATTTTCATGGTCTAGCAAATATTGTTCTAAAGGATCATTAGGAGGCATGGCAATAGAAGCAAGACCAATAATTTATCCTTACTAGGCAATTCTTTATCATGGGGTTGTCTACGAAATTTGACAAAGTTAAACTCATGAGACATATCTCTAAAACCAATAGTAACAATATCCTTTTCACAATCTATCCTAGCATTAATGGTATTCAAGAAGGGTCTACCAAATATAATGGGACAAAACCTATCTTGTGGGGGAACCAAGAACAAGAAAATCAGCAGGATATTTAACTTTCCCACACAAGACTTCAACATCTCTAACAATCCCAATTGGTGAAATAGTATCTCTATTAGCGAGCTTAATTTTAACATCACTTTCTTCTATCTCAGCAGGTGCAATATCATGTATAATTTCTTTGTATAAGGAATGAGGTATTGCACTGGCACTAGCACCCATATCACATAAGCCATGATAACAATGGTCTCCTATTTTAATAGAAATAACAGGCATGCAGACAACATATCTATGTTTCTTAGTATCTTGTCTAGCAGTTCTAGCGGTTTCATCACAGAAGTAAATAACATGCCCATCAATATCATCAGCCAAGAGATCTTTAACCATAGCAATACTAGGTTCAACATTAATTTTCTCAGGTGGTGTAGGTGTTTTAGTATTACTCTTACGAACCACAGTTGAAGGTTTAGCATGATCCTTTATCCTAACAGGGAAAGGTGGTTTCTCAATATAAGTAGTAGGAACAATAGGATCATTATAAGTGATAGTATTTTCTTCAACTTTAACAGGTGCAACTACTTTTAATTCAATGGGAGGATTATATTTAAACCACTTCTCCTTAGGGAGGTCAAAATGAGTAGCAAATGATTCAGCGAAAGAAGCTACTATCTCAGAGTCAAGTCCATATTTAGTGCTAAATTCACGGAAAGCATCGGTATCCATAAAAGATTTAACACAATCAAACTTAGGTGTCATACCTGACTCCTTACCTTTGTCGAGATCCCAATCTTCAGAGTTGCGTTTAATTCTTTCCAATAAATCCCATCTGAATTCAATAGTCTTCGTCATAAAAGAACCAGTACAAGAAGTATCGAGCATGGAGCGATTGTTGAGAGAAAGCCGGGCATAAAAAATTTGAATAATCATTTATCTTGAGAGCTCATGATTGGGGCATGAATATAACATTGACATAAGCCTCCCCAAGCTTGAGTGATGATTTCTCCTTCGCGAGGCCAAAAATTATATATATAATTACGATCACGATGAACAACATGCATAGCATAAAACTTCTGGTGAAATTCCAATTTCAATCGGTTGTAGTTCCATGATCCCATATCATCACATAGCCTAAACCATGTCAATGCATCTCCCTTCAAAGAAAAAGGGAAGACCTTCTTCTTGACAACATCATCGGGCATACCTGCAAGCTTAAATAATCCACAAACTTCATCCACATAGATTAGGTGCAAACCGGGATGCAATGTTCCATCTCCTGTAAAAGGATTAGCTAGCAGTTTCTCTATCATACCAAAGGATTTCAAAGTAAACATTTTCAGTAGGTTCAGTGGGTTCAGAGGTTGAGGAGCAACTCTTTGTTTCTCTTGGTCGGGTGAAGATACCCGAACAAGCCCTCAAAGGATTATGTTCCATAGTAACAAGTGACAGTAAATTTCAGCACACTATATAAATTTTTCCTTACCAAGTTCCACTTACCAAAGGCGCTTCACTCCCCGGAAACAGCGCCAGAAAAGAGTCTTGATGACCCACAAGTGTAGGGTATCTATCGTAGTCCTTTCGATAAGTAAGAGTGTCGAACCCAACAAGGAGCAGAAGGAAATGACAAGCGGTTTTCAGTAAGGTATTCTCTGCAAGCACTGAAATTATCGATAACAGATAGTTTTGTGATAAGGTAATTTGTAACAGGTAACAAGTAATGAAAGTAAATAAGGTGCAGCAAGGTGGCCCAATCCTTTTTGTAGCAAAGGACAAGCCTGGACAAGTTCTTATATAGAGAAAAGCGCTCCCGAGGACACATGGGAATTATCGTCAAGCTAGTTTTCATCACGCTCATATGATTCGCGTTCGTTACTTTGATAATTTGATATGTGGGTGGACCGGTGCTTGGGTACTGCCTTTTCTTGGACAAGCATCCCACTTATGATTAAACCCTATTGCAAGCATCCGCAACTACAAAATAAGTATTACGGTAAACCTAACCATAGCATGAAGCATATGGATCCAAATCAGTCCCTCATGAAGCAACGCATAAACTACGGTTTAAGCTTCTATCACTCTAGCAACCCATTGATACGTCTCCAACGTATCTATAATTTTTGATTGTTCCATGCTATTATATTACTCCTTTTGGATGTTTATGGGCTTTATTTTACACATTTATATCATTTTTGGGACTAACCTACTAACCGGAGGCCCAACCCGTATTGCTGTTTTTTTTTGCCTATTTCAGATTTCAAGAAAAGGAATATCAAACGGAGTCCAAACGGAATGAAACCTTCGGAGCGTGATTTTGGAACGAACGTGATCCAGAGGACTTGGAGTGCAAGTCAAGAAGCAGCCGAGGCTCCCACAAGATAGGAGGGCCCCCATAGGCGCGCGCCTGCCTCGTGGGCCCCTCGGCGCCCACCGACATACTTCTTCCTCCTATATAAGCCTCGCACCCGAAAACATCCAGGAGCGGATTTAAACACAATTTCCACCACCGTAACCTTCAGATCCGCGAGATCCCATCTTGGAGCCTTCGTTGTTGTTACGCGCAGGGGAATCGACCACGGAGGGCTTCTACATCAACATCCTTGCCCCTCTGATGAGTTGTGAGTAGTTTACCACAGACCTACGGGTCCATAGTTATTAGCTAGATGGCTTCTTCTCTCTCTTTTTGGATCTCAATACAATATTCTCCCCCTCTCTTGTGGAGATCTATTCGATGTAAACTCTTTTTGCGGTGTGTTTGTCGAGATCCTATGAATTGTGGGTTTATGATCAAGTTTATCTATGAATAATATTTGAATCTTCTGTGAATTCTTCTATGTATGATTGAGTTATCTTTGCAAGTCTCTTTGAATTATCAGCTTGGTTTGGCCTACTAGATTGATGTTTCTTGCCATGGGAGAAGTGCTTAGCTTTGGGTTCAATCTTGCGGTGTCCTTACCCAGTGACAGAAAGGGTTGCAAGGCACGTATTGTATTGTTGCCATCGAGGACAACAAGATGGGGTTTATATCATATTGCTTGAGTTTATCCCTCTACATCATGTCATCTTGCTTAATGCGTTACTCTATTCTTATGAACTTAATACTCTAGATGCAGGCAGGAGTCGGTCGATGTGTGGAGTAATAGTAGTAGATGCAGGCCGGAGTCGGTCTACTTGTTACGGACGTGATGCCTATATACATGATCATGCCTAGATAATCTCATAACTATTCGTATTTTTGTCAATTGCTCGACAGTAATTTGTTCACCCACCATAATACTTATGCTATCTTGAGAGAAGCCACTAGTGAAACCTATGGCCCCCGGGTATATCTCTTATCATATTTGCTTCCAATCTACTTTTATTTGCATCTTTACTTTTTGTATCTATATTATAAAATACGAAAAATATATTTATCTTATCATACTATCTTTATTAGATCTCACTTTCGCAAGTGGCCGTGAAGGGATTGACAACCCCTTTATTGCGTTGGTTGCGAGTTCTCAGTTTGTTTGTGTTGGTGCGTGGGACTTTTGAGGAGCCTCCTACTGGATTGATACCTTGGTTCTCAAAAACTGAGGGAATACTTACGCTACTAGTGCTACATCACCCTCTCCTCTTTGAGGAAAACCAACGCAATCTCAAGACGTAGCACCCATCATCTACTTATTACTTCCCAATGCCTTCCTATAGGCCCAAACAATGGCGAAGTGTCATGTAGTCGACATTCACATAACACCACTAGAGGAGAAACAACATACATCTCATCAAAATATCGAACGAATATCAAATTCACATGACTACTTATAGCAAGACTTTATCCATGTCCTTAGGAACAAACGTAACTACTCACAAATCATATTCATGTAATCAGAGGGGTATTAATATGCATTAAGGATCTGACCATATGATCTTCCACCAAATAAACAAACTAGCATCAACTACAAGGAGTAATCAACACTACTAGCAACCCACATGTACCAATCCGAGGTTTTGGGACAAAGATTGGATACAGGAGTTGAACAAGAGTTTGAGAGGAGATGGTGTTGGTGAAGATGTTGATGGAGATTGACCCCCTCCTGATGAGAGGATCGATGGTGATATCGACGATGATGATTTCCCCCTCCCGGAGGGAAGTTTCCCCGACAGAACAACTCCGCCGGAGCCCTAGATTGGTTCTGCCAAGGTTCCACCTCGTGGCGGCGGAGTTTCGTCCCAAAGCTTGCTTATGATTTTTTCCAGGTAAAAGACTTCATATAGCAGAGGATGGGCACCGGAGGCCTGCCAGGTGGCCCACGAGGCAGGGGGCACGCCCAGGGGGTAGGGCGCGCCCCCACCCTCGTGGACAGGGTGTGGGCCCCTCTGGTTTTTCTTCCGCTTAGTATTTTTTATTAATTCCAAAAATGACTTTCGTGGAGTTTCAGGACTTTTGGAGTTGTGCAGAATAGGTCTCTAATATTTTCTCCTTTTCTAGCCTAGAATTCTAGCTGCCGGCATTCTTCCTCTTCATGTAAACCTTGTAAGGTAAGAGAGAACAGGCATAAGCATTGTGACATAACGTGAAATAACAGTCCATAATGCAATAAATATCGATATAAAAGCATGAAGCAAAATGGACGTATCAGTCAGCAACACTCCTCGGGAGACCCGCAAACGCGCCTGGCGAACTTCAAAATAGGGTCAGCAAGATATATCTCCTACTTCCAAATTTACTCTTCAGAAGAAAGGCCTTACCAGCCGCTATCTGCCTCGCCTGCTGGATCCTCTGGTGAGCGCTGTGGGACTCAACCCAGGCTTCTGTGATATCCTGGAGAGCCTTGGCGAGTTCGGATGCTTGGGTCAAAGTCTTCTGCTCCAGGGACTTGCACTTATTAATGGTGTCCTTGACCTCTTGCTTGACTTCGCCCACCCGAGCCTCATATTTCCGGCGGGCAGTTTGCTCCGCCTCCAGTTCCTTCGCTGCTTTGTCAACGGCTGTCCTGTTCGTCTCCACCTCCTTCTTGGCATGGGCAACCGCGCTGATAACCCACAAGTGTAGGGGATCACAACAGCTTTTTCGAGGGTAAAGTATTCAACCCAATTTTATTGATTCGACACAAGGAGAGCCAAAGAACATTCTTGAGTATTAGCAGTTGAGTTGTCAATTCAACCACACCTGGATAACTTAGTATCTGCAGCAAAGTGCTTAGTAGCAAAAGTGGTATGATAATAAAGGTAACGGTAGCAAAAGTAAAGATAAATGTTTTTGGGTTTTTGTAGTAATTGTAATAGTAGCAACGGAAAAGTAAATAAGCGAAGAACAATATATGAAAAGCTCGTAGGCAATGGATCAGTGATGGATAATTATGCCGGATGCGATTCCTCATGCAATAGTTATAACATAGGGTGATATATAGAACTAGCTCCAGTTCATCAATGTAATGTAGGCATGTATTCCGTAAATAGTCATACGTGCTTATGGAAAAGAACTTGCATGACATGTTTTGTCCTACCCTCCCATTGCAGCGGGGTCCTTAGGGAAACTAAGGGATATTAAGGCCTCCTTTTAATAGAGAACCGGAACAAAGCATTAGCACATAGTGAATACATGAACTCCTCAAACTACGGTCATCACCGAGAAGTATCCCGATTATTGTCACTTCGGGGTTGTCGGATCATAACACATAATAGGTGACTATAGACTTGCAAGATAGGATCAAGAACACACATATATTCATGAAAACATAATAGGTTCAGATCTGAAATCATGGCACTCGGGCTCTAGTGACAAGCATTAAGCATAGCAAAGTCATAGCAACATCAATCTTAGAACATAGTGGATACTAGGGATCAAACCCTAACCAAACTAACTTAATTACATGATAAATCTCATCCAACCCATCACCGTCCAGCAAGCCTACGATGGAATTACTCACGCACGGCGGTGAGCATCATGAAATTGGTGATGGAGGATGGTTGATGATGATGACGGTGACGAATCCCCCTCTCCGGAGCCCTGAACGGACTCTAGATCAGCCCTCCCGAGAGAGATTAGGGCTTGGCGGCGGCTCTGTGACGTAAAACGCGATGAAACTTTCTCCTCAATTTTTTTTCTCCCGAACGTGAATATATGGAGTTGGAGTTGAGGTCGGTGGAGGTCCAAGGGGCCCATGAGATAGGAGGCCGAGCCCTACAGGGGGCCGCCCCCTGTCTTGTGGACAGGCCCTGGGCCCCCTGGCATTAATTCTTTCGCCAAAAATTCTTATTAATTCCAAAAAGTGCCTCCGTGCATTTCCAGGACATTCCGAGAACTTTTCTTTTCTGCACATAAAACAACATCATGGTAGTTCTGCTGAAAACAGCGTCAGTCCGGGTTAGTTTCATTCAATTCATGCAAGTTAGAGTCCAAACAAGGGCAAAAGTGTTTGGAAAAGTAGATACGTTGGAGACGTATCAACTCCCCCAAGCTTAAACCTTTGCTTGTCCTCAAGCAATTCAGTTGATAAACTGAAAGTGATAAAGAAAAACTTTTACAAACTCTGTTTGCTCTTGTTGTTGTAACATGAAAAGCCAGCATTCAAGTTTCAGCAAATATTATGAACTAACCATACTCAAAATAACACATAGGTCTCACAATTACTCATATCAATAGCATAATCAGCTAGCGAGCCATAATAATAAAACTCGGATGACAACATTTTCTCAAAATAATCATAACATGATATAACAAAATGGTATCTCGCTAGCCCTTTCTAAGACCGCAAAACATAAATGCAGAGCACCTTTAAAGATCAAGGACTGACTAAATATTGTAATTCATGGTAAAAGAGATCCAGTCAAGTCATACCCAATATAAACCAATCATAATGAATGCAAATGACAGTGTGCTCTCTAGCGGGTGCTTTTAATAAGAAGGATGATGACTCAACATAAAAGTAAATAGATAGGCCCTTCGCAGAGGGAAGCAGGGATTTGTAGAGGTGCCAGAGCTCGATTTTAAAATAGAGATTGAATAACATTTTGAGCGGCATACTTTTGCTGTCAACGCAACAACTATGAGATGGCTTTATCTTCCATACTACATGCATTATAGGCAGTTCCCAAACAAAATGGTAAAGGTTTATACCCCCCAACCACCAACAAGCATCAATCCATGGCTTGCTCGAAACAACGAGTGCCTCCAACATAAACAACCCTGGGGGAGTTTTGTTTAATTATTTTGATTTGCTTTGATCTTTTTGGATCATGGGACTGGGCATCCTGCCACGCCCTTTATCGTGAATGAGGAGCGGAGTCCACTCCTCTTGAGAATAACCCACCTAGCATGGAGGATATAGGAAGCCCTAGTTGTAACATGAGCTGCTCGAGCATACAAAACAGAATTTCATTTGAAGGTTTGGAGTTTGGCACATACAAATTTACTTGGAACGACAGGTAAATACTGCATATAGGAAGGTATAGTGGACTCATATGGAACAACTTTGGGGATTAAGGAGTTTGGATGGACAAGCAGTATTCCTTCTTAGTACAGGTGAAGGCTAGCAGAAAACTGGGAAGCGACCAACTGAGAGAGCGACAACAGTCGTAAACATGCATTAAAATTAATTCACACCGAATACAAGCATGAGTAGGATATAATCCACCATGAACATAAATATTGTGAAGGCTATGTTGATTTGATTCAACTACATGCGTGAACATGTGCCAAGTCGAGTCACTTAATACACTCAAAGGAGGATACCATCCCATCATACCACATCATAATCATTCTAATAGCATGTTGGCACGCAAGGTAAACCATTATAACTCATAGCAAATCAAGCATGGCACAAGTAACTATAATCTCTAAATGTCATTGCAAATATGTTTACTTCATAATAGCTGACTCAGGAATGATGAACTCATCATATTTATAACAACAAGAGAGGTCGAGTTCATACCAGCTTTTCTCATCCCAATAAGTCCATCATATATCGTCATTATTGCCTTTCACTTGCACGACCGAACGATGTGTATAATAATAAGAGTGCACGTGCATTGGACTAAGCTGGAATCTGCAAGAATTCAACTCAAGAGAGAAGACAAGTAATATGGGCTCTAAATTAAATAAACAATCATGCATATAAGAGCCACTAAACATTTTCAATATGGTCTTCTCGACCCACAAAGGAAAGAAAAGAAAAGAAAACTATTTACACGGGAAAGCTCCCAACAAGTAAAAGAAGAACGAGAAATCTTTTTGGGTTTTCATTTTAATTCCTACTACAAGCATGGAAATTAAACTAACTAATTTTTTGGTTTTTCTTAAGGTTTATCAAACACACAAGAAGAAAACTAGAAAAAGAAATTTAAACTAGCATGGATAATACAATGAAAGAGTATGAGCACCGACAACTAGTGTGTGAACATGAATGTAAAGTTGGTGAGAAATACGTACTCCCCCAAGATTAGGCTTTTAGCCTAAGTTGGTCTAATACCAATGACCGCCTGGCTGATATCCATAAGAGAAACTGGGGTCGTACTGAGATGCAGAGGCGACCGCCTCCTAAGCAATAGCGTGTTGGCGAGCTGCCTCCATTCCCCTCTCATATTCAGTTGCTTCCTCCCTGGTGACAACATATCTTCCTTTTGCCTAATAATCAAAAAAGGTAGGGGGCAGGAAGAGTAATAGGGACGACATTGCGCCTGTCATAGATTAGTCGATAAATGAGGAATTGTTCATTCCTCTCAAGAAAATGATGATCAAACATAGCTTCTTTATCCAAATAAACAGGAGGTATAATCATATCCCCCTCTCGTGGAGCTATATTAAGAAAATTAGCCACATGGGTTGTATAAATTCCTCCTTGAAGCCTGCTTCGACCATAAAATCATCGGATGGCCACTCACAAGCCCGTACATTTGCGCCCCTCGGCAATTTAACATCTTGCTCACGTATAGCAATCCTTGGCCCTTTCTTTGCCGAGGAACCACCTTGGTACATTCTTCTAAGCATATTTCTTTTTCTGAAAATTTCTGAAATTTTAGTAACTTCAAAATAAAAGTGAATAAAACTAAACAAGATTGATAGCAACTACTCCTACAAGTGCCTAGAACCTATATCATGCTTTAGAATTGCTTGGGACCTCAAAAATTTAACATGCAAGCTCAAGAACATGGTCACCTATGCAGCAAAAATTTGCAATGAATAAAGCACTAGAACACAAACTAATTGGACCAATGGAGGAGTCACATACCAAGCAACAATCTCCCAAAGCAGTTTTGTGAATGGAGCTTTGAGCTAAGAGATCGGAAATCGCAGCAAAACGAGCTAGAACTCGTGCTTGAGCTGGATGGGGATTTTTTTGGGTAGAAGATGAAGTGTGTGGGTGCTGGCATAAGTGGAGGGGAGCCACCAGGGGCCCACGAGACAGGGGGCGCGCCCTCCTCTCTCGTGGCCTAGTGCTTGCCCCTCCTGCAGTGTTTTCAGTGCCTAAAATCCTCAAATATTCCAGAAAAAATCATACTAAATTTGTAGGGCATTTGGAGCACTTTTATTTTCGGACTATTTTTTAATGCACGAATAATTCAGAAAACAGATAGATAATACTATTTTTGCTTTATTTATTCAAAATAACAGAAAGTAAAAGGAGGGTACAGAATGTTGTGCCTTCTAGTTTCATCCATCTCGTGATCATCAAAATGAATCCACTAACAAGGTTGATCAAGTCTTGTTAACAAACTCATTCCGAATAACACGGAACCGAAGAAATTTCGAATAACACTAAGTTACCTCAACGGGGATATGAAAATCCCCAACAATAAGAATATCATACTTTTTCTTGACAGTAGGGAGAGGAAATTCAAAACCTCCAAAAATGATAGTTGGAACTTTTTCAATGGAATTGATGCTATGAACTTGAGATTGTTTCCTCGGAAAGTGTATCGTATGATCATTACCATGAACATGAAAAGTGACATTGCCTTTGTTGCAATCAATAACAGCCCCTGCAGTATTGAGAAAAGGTCTACCAAGGATAATAGACATACTATCGTCCTCGGGAATATCAAGAATAACAAAGTCCGTTAAGATAGTGACATTTGCAACCACAACAGGCACATCCTCACAAATACCGATAGGTATAGCAGTTGATTTATCAGCCATTTGCAAAGATATTTCAGTAGGTGTCAACTTATTCAATTCAAGTCTACGATATAAAGAGAGAGGGATAACGCTAACACCGGCTCCAAGATCACATAAAGCAGTTCTAACATAGTTTCTTTTAATAGAGCATGGTATAGTTGGTACACCCGGATCTCCAAGTTTCTTTGGTATTCTACCCTTAAAAGTGTAATTAGCAAGCATGGTGGAAATTTCAGCTTCCGGTATCTTTCTTTTATTTGTAATGATATCCTTCATTTACTTAGCATAAGGATTTACTTTCAAAGATATCGCTTAAACGATACGTAAGAAAATAGGTCTAATCATTTCAGCAAAGCGCTCAAAATCCTCATCATCCTTTGTCTTGGATGGTTTAGGAGGAAAGGGCATGGGTTTCTGAACCCATGGTTCTCTTTCTTTACCGTGCTTCCTAGCAACAAAATCTCTCTTATCATAGCGTTGATTCTTTGAGTGTGGGTTATCAAGATCAACAGCAGGTTCAATCTCTACACCATTGTTTTTGCTAGGTTCAGCATCAACATGAACATTATCATTAACATTATCACTAGCTTCATGTTCATCACCTGATTGAGTTTCAGCATCAGAAATAGAAATATCATTGGGATTCTCAGGTGCGTCTACAATAGCTTCACTAGAAGCATGCAAAGTCCTATCATTTTTCTTTTTCTTCTTTTTAGAAGAACTAGGTGCCTCTAAATTATTTCTCTGAGAATCTTGCTCGATTCTCTTAGGGTGTCCTTCAGGATACAAAGGTTCCTGAGTCATTCTACCAGTTCTAGTAGACACTCTAACAGCAAAGTCATTTTTATTATTTAATTCATCAAGCAAATCATTTTGAGCTTTGAGTACTTGCTCAGCTTGAGTAACAACCATAGAAGCATATTTGCTAACGCGGTGAAGTTCATCTTTAACTCTAGCCAGATTATTGCCTACGTGTCCTATCTCGAAAGCATTATTCTTTAACTCTCTACCAACATAAGCATTAAAACTTTCTTGTCTAGCCATAAAGCCATCAAATTCATCTAAGCATGGACTATGAAATTTAGTAGAGGGTATTTCAACTTTATCATATCTATAGAGAGAATTTACCTTTACTACCTGTGTCGGGTTATCAAGACAATATGGTTCTTCAGGCGGTATATTCAGACCATGTATTTCTTCAATAGGTGGTAATTCTTAACATCTTCAGCTTTAATACCTTTTTCTTTCATTGATTTCTTTGCCTCTTGCATATCTTCAGGACTGAGAAATAAAACACCTCTCTTCTTCGGAGTGGGTTTAGGAATAGGCTCAGGAGTTGGCTCAGTTGGCTCAGGAGTGGGTTTAGGAATAGGTTCAGGAATTACTTCAGGAACTGGCTCGGGAAGAGTCCAATTATTTTCATTAGTCAACATATTATTCAATAGTATTTCAGCTTAACGATCGTTCTTTCCTCGAAACACAACCAGACAACTATCCAAGTAGTCCTTGTAAGCATCGGTTAGTCCATTATAGAAGATATCAAATATTTCATTTTTCTTAAGAGGATGATCGGGCAAAGCATTAAGTAACCGGAGAAGCCTCCCCAAGCTTGTGGGAGACTCTCTTCTTTAATTTGCACAAAATTATATATTTCCATAAGGCAGCTTGTTTCTTATGAGCAGGAAATATTTAGCGAGAAGTAATAAATCATATCCTGGGACTACGCACACAACTAGGAGCAAGAGAATTATACCAAGTCTTAGCATCACCCTTTAATGAGAACGGAAATATCTTAAGGATATATAAAAGCGAGACTTCTCATCATTAGTAAACAGGGTGGCTATATCATTCAATTTGGTAAGATGTGCCACAACAGTTTGATTCAAGGCCATAAAAGGATCGAGATTCAACTAAAGTAATAATATCGGGATCAACAGAGAATTCATAATCCTTATCAGTAACACAGATAGTTGAAGTAGCAAAAGCAGGATCGGGTTTCATTCTAGCATTAAGAGACTGTTGCTTCCAGTTAGCTAATAATTTCTTAAGATCATTTCTATCATTGCAAGCAAGAATTTCCCTAGCAGCTTCTTCATTCATAACATAACCCTTAGGAACGACAGGTAATACATAATCATTGGGAGAACCTTCATCATCACTATCATCAATAAAAGGTTCTTCAAAATTTTCATTCCCCCTAACTCTAGCAAGTTGTTCATCAAGAAATTCACCTAATGGCACAGTAGTATCACGCACAGAAGTAGTTTCATCATGCATAGCAGAAGTGGCATCATCAATAACATGCGACATATCAGAATTCATAGCAGTAGTAGGTTTAGGTGTCGCAAGCCTACTAATAACGGAAGGAGAATCTAGTGCGAGCTAGATGGCGTTCCTTACCTCCCTCATAGTTGAGGGCAAAATCTTGGTTTTAGCGTCTTTCAAGTTCTTCATAGTGATCAACAGATATAAATCCCAAGTGACTCAGAGAATGGAGCTATGCTCCTCGGCAACGGCGCCAGAAATTAGTCTTGATAACCCACAAGTGTAGGGGATCGCAACAACTTTCCAGGGTAAAGTATTCAACCCAAATTTATTGATTCGACACAAGGGGAGCCAAAGAATATTCTTGAGCATTAGCAGTTGAGTTGTCAATTCAACCACACCTGGATAACTTAGTATCTGCAGCAAAGTGCTTAGTAGCAAAAGTGGTATGATAATAAATGTAACGGTAGCAAAAGTAAAGATAAATGTTTTTGGGGTTTTGTAGTAATTGTAATAGTAGCAACGGAAAAGTAAATAAGCGAAGAACAATATATGAAAAGCTCATAGGCAATGGATCAGTGATGGATAATTATGCCGGATGCAATTCCTCATGCAATAGTTATAACATAGGGTGATATATAGAACTAGCTCCAGTTCATCAATGTAATGTAGGCATGTATTCCGTAAATAGTCATACGTGCTTATGGAAAAGAACTTGCATGACATGTTTTGTCCTACCCTCCCATTGCAGCGGGGTCCTTAGGGAAACTAAGGGATATTGAGGCCTCCTTTTAATAGAGAACCGGAACAAAGCATTAGCACATAGTGAATACATGAACTCCTCAAACTACGGTCATCACCGAGAAGTATCCCGATTATTGTCACTTCGGGGTTGTCGGATCATAACACATAATAGGTGACTATAGACTTGCAAGATAGGATCAAGAACACACATATATTCATGAAAAAATAATAGGTTCAGATCTAAAATCATGGCACTCGGGCCCTAGTGACAAGCATTAAGCATAACAAAGTCATAGCAACATCAATCTCAGAACATAGTGGATACTAGGGATCAAACCCTAACCAAACTAACTTAATTACATGATAAATCTCATCCAACCCATCACCGTCCAGCAAGCCTACGATGGAATTACTCACGCACGGCGGTGAGCATCATGAAATTGGTGATGGAGGATGGTTGATGATGATGACGGTGACGAATCCCCCTCTCCGGAGCCCTGAACGGACTCTAGATCAGCCCTCCCAAGAGAGATTAGGGCTTGGCGGCGGCTCCGTGACGTAAAACGCGATGAAACTTTCTCCTCGATTTTTTTTCTCCCCGAACGTGAATATATGGAGTTGGAGTTGAGGTCGGTGGAGGTCCAAGGGGCCCATGAGATAGGAGGCCGAGCCCTACAGGGGGGGGGCGCGCCCCCTGTCTTGTGGATAGGCCCTGGGCCCCCTGGCATTAATTCTTTCGCCAAAAATTCTTATTAATTCCAAAAAGTGCCTCCGTGGATTTCCAGGACATTCCGAGAACTTTTCTTTTCTACGCATAAAACAACATCATGGTAGTTCTGCTGAAAACAGCGTCAGTCCGGGTTAGTTTCATTCAATTCATGCAAGTTAGAGTCCAAACAAGGGCAAAAGTGTTTGGAAAAGTAGATACGTTGGAGACGTATCAACTCCCCCAAGCTTAAACCTTTGCTTGTCCTCAAGCAATTCAGTTGATAAACCGAAAGTGATAAAGAAAACTTTTACAAACTCGTTTGCTCTTGTTGTTGTAACATGAAAAGCCAGCATTCAAGTTTCAGCAAATATTATGAACTAACCATACTCAAAATAACACATAGGTCTCACAATTACTCATATCAATAGCATAATCAGCTAGCGAGCCCTAATAATAAAACTCGGATGACAACATTTTCTCAAAATAATCATAACATGATATAACAAAATGGTATCTCGCTAGCCCTTTCTAAGACCGCAAAACATAAATGCAGAGCACCTTTAAAGATCAAGGACTGACTAAATATTGTAATTCATGGTAAAAGAGATCCACCAAGTCATACCCAATATAAACCAATCATAATGAATGCAAATGACAGTGTGCTCTCTAGCGGGTGCTTTTAATAAGAAGGATGATGACTCAACATAAAAGTAAATAGATAGGCCCTTCGCAGTGGGAAGCAGGGATTTGTAGAGGTGCCAGAGCTCGATTTTAAAATAGAGATTGAATAACATTTTGAGCGGCATACTTTTGCTGTCAACGCAACAACTATGAGATGGCTTTATCTTCCATACTACATGCATTATAGGCAGTTCCCAAACAAAATGGTAAAGGTTTATACCCCCCAACCACCAACAAGCATCAATCCATGGCTTGCTCGAAACAACGAGTGCCTCCAACATAAACAACCCTGGGGGAGTTTTGTTTAATTATTTTGATTTGCTTTGATCTTTTTGGATCATGGGACTGGGCATCCCGGTTACCGGCCCTTTCTCGTGAATGAGGAGCGGAGTCCACTCCTCTTGAGAATAACCCACCTAGCATGGAGGATATAGGAAGCCCTAGTTGTAACATGAGCTGCTCGAGCATACAAAACAGAATTTCATTTGAAGGTTTGGAGTTTGGCACATACAAATTTACTTGGAACGACAGGTAAATACCGCATATAGGAAGGTATAGTGGACTCATATGGAACAACTTTGGGGATTAAGGAGTTTGGATGGACAAGCAGTATTCCTTCTTAGTACAGTGAAGGCTAGCGTAAAACCGAAGCGAATTAATCGAGAGAGCGACAACAGTCGTAAACATGCATTAAAATTAATTCACACCGAATACAAGCATGAGTAGGATATAATCCACCATGAACATAAATATTGTGAAGGCTATGTTGATTTGATTCAACTACATGCGTGAACATGTGCCAAGTCGAGTCACTTAATACGGCGGTGAGCATCATGAAATTGGTGATGGAGGATGGTTGATGATGATGACGGTGACGAATCCCCCTCTCCGGAGCCCTGAACGGACTCTAGATCAGCCCTCCCGAGAGAGATTAGGGCTTGGCGGTGGCTCCGTGACGTAAAACGCGATGAAACTTTCTCCTCGATTTTTTTTCTCCCCGAACGTGAATATATGGAGTTGGAGTTGAGGTTGGTGGAGGTCCAGCGGGCCCACGAGATAGGAGGCCGCGCCCTACAGGGGGGCGCGCCCCCTGTCTTGTGGACAGGCCCTTGGCCCCCTAGCATTAATTATTTCGCCAAAAATTCTTATTAATTCCAAAAAGTGCCTCTGTGGATTTCCAGGACATTCCGAGAACTTTTCTTTTCTACACATAAAACAACATCATGGTAGTTCTGCTGAAAACAGCGTCAGTCCGGGTTAGTTTCATTCAAATCATGCAAGTTAGAGTCCAAAACAAGGGCAAAAGTGTTTGGAAAAGTAAATACGTTGGAGATGTATCACGCGCTCTTGAGGGATTCGACCTCGGCCGCGCCAACTGTGATTATAATCACCAAATCAAATAAGATCAAAGACTCAATATATATATCACTTCTGATATATAAGTTCCGCATACCTTGCATTTCGTCAAACCGCCTATTGACGTGGTCAAGCTCCTCATCGGCCAATTGAAACTTCCGATTGAGCTTGGAGAGCTTTGCGGCATGGGTAGTAGCCTCCAACATGGACGCATGTCACATACATTTGCGCAGTATATTAGTGTCCAAATTATATTTAGATCCTCTTTCCGGACAGTTTTAATCCGGACAAAGTCTCACGGGCTACCGTCTATGTACAGGTTTATCCTTTGCATATGACAAAGTTTCTTGGAATATTACGTCGCATACCTCAAAGCCCGTCAGTAGGCTCTTGAAGGCCCGCTTTTCGCAAACTAAACCTTTTCCATAACCGCACCCATCAGGGTGTGGTGCTCCTCCATGATGGAAGTGCGTTCCAGCGCCTCCTACAGAGCATGAGCAGCCTCCGGATTAACGGGGCCGCTGCGGGAGCTGTTGCTCCTCCCCCCTTGATACGTCTCCGTCGTATATATAATTTTTTATTGTTCCATGCCAATATTATTTAACTTTCATATACTTTTGGCAACTTTTTATACTATTTTTTGGGACTAACATATTGATCCAAAGCCCGCTGCAGTTCCTCGCCTCATTGCATGTTTTTGTTTTGCGAAACCCAATATCAAACGGAGTCCAAACGGGATAAAAACGGACGGGGAATTATTTTGGAATATTTGTGATTTTTGGGAGGAAGAATCAACGCGAAACGGTGTCTGGGGTGGCCACGAGACAGGGGGGTGCGCCCTCCCCCCCTGGGCGCGCCCTGGACTCTCGTGGGCCACCCTTAAGGCGGTTGACACTCTTCTTTTGCCGCAAGAAAGCTAATTTTACGAGAAAAATCTGCGCGAAAGATTCACCCCAGTCGGAGTTACGGATCTCCAGATATTTAAGAAACGGTGAAGGGGTAGAATCCGAGAACACAGAAACAGAGAGATAAATCCAATCTCGGAGGGGCTCTCGCCCCTCCCATGCCATGGGAGCCAAGGACCAGAGGGGAAACCCTTCACCCATCTAGGGAGGAGATCAAGGAAGAAGAAGAATAAGGGGGGCTCTCTCCCCCTTGCTTCCGGTGGTGCCGGAACGCTGCCGGAGGCCATCATCATCACCGCGATCTTCACCAACACCTCCGCCATCATCACCAACATCTCCATCACCTTCCCCCATCTATATTCAGCGGTCCACTCTCCCGCAACCCGTTGTACCCTCTACTTGAACATGGTGCTTTATGCTTCATATTATTTTCCAATGATGTGTTGCCATCCTATGATGTCTGAGTAGATTTTCGTTGTCCTATCGGTGATTTATGCACCATGCTGTTATGAGATAGTCCTTGGTTGATTTATAGAATGCTCATTGCACTTCACTTAAATTTTTTGAGTATGGATTTATAGAATGCTTCATGTGCTTCACTTATATCATTTGAAGTTTGGATTGCCTGTTTCTCTTCACATAGAAAACCGCCATTTGTAGAATGCTCTTTTGCTTCACTTATATTTGTTAAAGCATGGGCATATCTTTTGTAGAAAGAATTAAACTCTCTTGCTTCACTTATATCTATTTAGAGAGATTACAGGAATTGGTCATTCACATGGTTAGTCATAAAATCCTACATAAACTTATAGATCGCTGAATATGATATGTTTGATTCCTTGCAATAGTTTTGCGATATAAAGATGGTGGTATTAGAGTCATGCTAGTGGGTGGTTGTGGATTGTAGAGACACTTGTGTTGAGGTTTGCAAGTCCCGTAGCATGCACGTATGGTAACCATTGTGTGATAAATTTGAAGCATGGGGTGTTTCTTTGATTGTTTTCCGTATGAGTGGCGGTCGGGGATGAGCGATGGTCTTTTCCTACCAATCTATCCCCCTAGGGGCATGCGTAGTAGTACTTTGCTTCGAGGGCTAAATTTTTTTTGCAATAAGTATATGAGTTCTTTATGACTAATGTGAGTTCATGGATTATACGCACTTTTACCTTTCCATCATTGCTAGCCTCTTCGGTACCGTGCGTTGCCCTTTCTCACCTCGAGAGTTGGTGCAAACTTTGCCGGTGCATCCAAACCCCGTGATACGATACGCTTTATCACACATAAGCCTCATTATATCTTCCTCAAAACAGCCACCATACCTACCTATCATGGCATTTCAATAGCCATTCCGAGATATATTGCCATGCAACTTCCATCATCATCATATACATGACTTGAGCATTCATTGTCATATTTCCTTGCATGATCGTAAGATAGCTAGCGTGATGTTTCCATGGCTTGTCCGTTTTTGATGTCATTGCTACGCTAGATCATTGCACATCCTGGTACACCGCCGGCGGCATTCATATAGAGTCATATCTTTGTTCTAGTATCGAGTTGTAATATTGGGTTGTAAGTAAATAAAAGTGTGATGATCATCATTATAGAGCATTGCCCCATAAAAAAAGAAAAAGAAAAAAAGAAAAAAAAGGAAAGGCCAAAGAAGCCTAAATAAAAAAGGGGGCCAAAGAAGCCCACCGAAAGAAAAAAAAGAAAAAAAGAAAAAGAAAAGGGGCAATGTTACTATCCTTTTTCCACACTTGTGCTTCAAAGTAGCACCATGTTCTTCATATAGATTGTCTCCTATGTTGTCACTTTCTTATATTAGTGGGAATTTTCATTATAGAACTTGGCTTGTATATTCCAACGATGGGCTTCCTCAAATGCCCTAGGTCTTTATGAGCAAGCAAGTTGGATGCACACCCACTTAGTTTCTTTTGTTGAGCTTTCATACACTTATAGCTCTTAGTGCATCCGTTGCATGGCAATCCCTACTCCTCGCATTGACATCAATTGATGGGCATCTCCATAGCCCGTTGATTAGCCGCATCGATGTGAGACTTTCTCCTTTTTTATCTTCTCCAGATAACCTCCATCATTATATTCTATTCCACCTATAGTGCTATATCCATGGCTTGCGCTCATGTATTGCATGACGGTTGAAAAAGCTAAAGCGCTTTAAAAAGTATGAACCAATTGCTTGGCTTGTCATCGGGGTTGTGCATGATGGGAGCATTTTGTGTGACGAAAATGAAGCATGGCCAAACTATATGATTTTGTAGGGATAAGCTTGCTTTGGCCTTGTTGTTTTGAAAAGACATGATTGCTTTATTGGTACGCTCGAAGTATTATTGTTTTTATGTCAAATGATAGACTATTCCTTTGAATCACTCGTGTCTTAATATTCATGCCATGATTAGACATATGATCAAGATTATGCTAGGTAGCATTCCACATAAAAAATTATCTTTTTATCATTTACCTACTCGAGGACGAGCAGGAATTAAGCTTGGGGATGCTGATACGTCTCCGTCGTATCTATAATTTTTGATTGTTTCATGCCAATATTCTTTAACTTTCATATACTTTTGGCAACTTTTTATACTATTTTTTAGGACTAACATATTGATCCAAAGGCTCAGTGCAGTTCACATGCATTGCATGTTTTTGTTTCGCAGAAACCAATATCAAACGGAGTCCAAACGGGATAAAAATGAACGGAGAATTATTTTGGAATATTTGTGATTTTTGGGAGGAAGAATCAACGCGAAACAGTGTCTGGGGTGGCCACAAGACAGGGGGCTCGCCCTCCCCCCTGGGCGCGCCCTGGACTCTTGTGGGCCACCCTTAAGGCGGTTGACGCTCTTCTTTTGCCGCAAGAAAGCTAATTTTACGAGAAAAATCTGGGCGAAAGATTCATCCCAATCGGAGTTACGGATCTCCGGATATTTAAGAAACGGTGAAGGGGTAGAATCTGAGAACGCAGAAACAGAGAGATAGATCCAATCTCGGAGGGGCTCTTGCCCCTCCCACGCCATGGGAGCCAAGGACCAGAGGGGAAACCCTTCTCCCATCTAGGGAGGAGGTCAAGGAAGAAGAAGAAGAAGAAGGGGGGCTCTCTCACCCTTGCTTCCGGTGGCGCCGGAACGCTGCCGGAGGCCATCATCATCACCGCGATCTTCACCAACACCTCCTCCATCTTCACCAACATCTCCATAATCTTCCCCCATCTATATTCAGCGGTCCACTCTCCCGCAACCCGTTGTACCCTCTACTTGAACATGGTGCTTTATGCTTCATATTATTTTCCAATAATGTGTTGCCATCCTATGATGTCTGAGTAGATTTTCGTTGTCCTATCGGTGATTGATGAATTGCTATGATTGGTTTGAGTTGCATGTTTTATTATTGGTGCTGTCCTATTGTGCCCTCCGTGTCGCGCAAGCGTGAGGGATTCCTGATGTAGGGTGTTGCAATGCGTTCATGATTCGCTTATAGTGGGTTGCGTGATTGACTGAAACACAAACCCGAGTAAGGGGATTGTTGCATATGGGATAAAGGGGACTTGATACTTTAATGCTATGGTTGGGTTTGACCTTAATGAATCTTTAGTATTTGCGGATGCTTGCTAGAGTTCCAATCATAAGTTCATATGATCCAAGAAGAGAAAGTATGTTAGCTTATGCCTCTCCCTCAAATAGAATTGCAATAGTGATTACCGATCTAGTAACGTAGTCAATTTCTTAGGGACACTTTCATAACTCCTACCACCACTTTTCCACACTCGCTATATTTACTTTATTGCATCTTTATCTAAACAGCCCCTACTTTTTATTTACGTGTTCTTTATTATCTTGCAAACCTATCCTATCACACCTACAAAGTACTTCTAGTTTCATACTTGTTCTAGGTAAAGCGAACGTCAAGCGTGCGTAGAGTCGTATCAGTGGTCGATAGGACTTGAGAGAGTATTTGTTCTACCTTTAGCTCCTCGTTGGGTTCGACACTCTTACTTATCGAAAAAGGCTACAACTATCCCGTATACTTGCGGGTTATCACCCCTCTGTTGAAGGGGGCTGCACATCCCTTTCCGGAGCCGTATTGGTCTCCAGAATGGTGTGCGATGGGGTCCCGGATTGTTGGGGCTCCCCGTTGTTGGTAGTCATGGGGGTCGCCTCCCCCAGGTCTTCGGCGACCGAGGTGTTAACCTCAGGCGCCTTCTTGACACCCTCGTCCGCCCCTCCTCAGCCAGGAGGAGTCCTTTGGGACGACACCTTGGTGTCCTCCATGGCAGTAGGAGAGGGGCCCCGCGACGGAGCATCACTCTCTGCCTCCTCAGGCGCCAGAGAGTTCCCCGACGAGGATGAGGCATTCGGAATATCGCGAGGGTAACAGAAAAGCAAACAATAACATAGCTTATATGACAAAGGTAGGTAAGAGAAACTGAAGAGTGAAATCTCGGATACTTACGAATAGGCCAAGGGCTTCGCCCTGGGGCTCTCTTGGGGATGTGTTCGGACTCCGAGTCCGAACTGACCGACAGGGTAATTTCCCCCCTCTTCGGTGTCACCCCCTCCGGTTCTCGGAGGCCTTACTCTTCTTCCTCCTCCACTTGCGGGGGGAGTCGCTTTCCACCCCCTCCTCCTCCTCTTCGTCCTCGCCTTCCTCATGAGAGGAGACGATCTCGGTCTCTCCAAACATAGCGTCCGAAGGGCCTTCGCGGCAGGGGCCGCCCTTGGGCTCCTTGCCCTTCTTCTCCAGCGCCTAGTAGGGCATCGGGACCAGCATCTCCGTCATCTGGGGAGTGGCTATGTCTTCAGGCAGCGGAGCCGGACTATTGATCTGCTTTGCCTTTGCTGTCCAGCCCTGTGAAGAAGTGAGCTAATAAGATTCCTGTTGATTAAAAATATTGACCGGACACATTTTTGGAAAGGTTAATACTTACCGGAGTGGCCGGATTCTTGATGTCGAGCCCGATATCTTCGGTCTCCATGGGCCAGCTCTTCTGGGCCTTGAAGAGCAGCTTCCATATCCCTTCGTGCGTGGTGCCGAATAAGCGCTTCAAGGTCCGCGGCTCCTCCGGATTGAACTGCCACATGTGGGAGGCCCGACCTTGGTAGGGGAGGATGTGGCGGAAGAGCATGATCCGCACCACATTGGTGAGACCAACGTTTTTGCACAGCACGTTGTCCCCGCCGTAGTCTGCATGCTGTCTGTCGACCACCTTTGGCTTCACGTTGAAGATTTTGAGCCATAGGCCGAAATGTGGTGGGATGCGGAGTAGATCCTCACACACGACGATAAACGCCGATATGTGGAGGAAATAATTCAGGGCTAGATCGTGGAAATCTAGCCCATAGTAGAACATCAGGCCCCGGATGAAGGGATGGAGTGGAAATCTTAGCCCTCTAAGAAAATGGGGGAGGAAGACAACCCTTTCGCTGGGCTCCGGAGTGGGGATGATTTGGCCCTCGTCGGGGAGCCCGTGCGCAATATCTGCGGCCAGGTACCCCGCGCTTCAGAGATTCTTCACTTCCTTCTCCGTGACGGAGGAGGCCTCCCACTTGCCCTTGGAGCCTGAGCCGTCCATGGCTGGGGAAGGTGGTGGCGGTGGGGAAGATGAGAACTTTTTTCGGGTGCTGGAGCTTGAGAGATTGGGATACAGAGGCTTGAGGAAGGCGCGGGGAAGAAAGGAGGAATCTTTTGCCCTCTTATAGGCAGTAGAAATGCCAACCGTCCCCCCACTTATGCCTTAAAACTCGCCCATTCCCGATGAGAGCGTGCGTCATAGTCGGTTGGGTTACCCCAAATCCCATTAGTGAGAATCCCATAATAAATGGGCACGATCTTTGTTTTGACAAGACGGGCCAAGGGGGCTCGACCTCAAAACACGAAACAAGGAGTGTGAAAACCGTTCAAAATACTGAAGAGCCAAGTCTGACGCTTCGCCGGAAAAAGTTGTCTGTAAAGACATTGTTCCTGTTTTTTTATATATTCTCCCTTCGTGGCTAAGGGTTGTGTTAATTGTACAGAGCCGGATATAGCTCTTTTTTAAGGAAAAGCCAATGTATGGCGTTCAAGGAGAGGAACTTGCTTCGCAATGCCGAAGACAATCCGCGTGCCGAACACGTCATCATTGAAGACTGGTTTAGAGGCTACTGAGGGAGTCCTGGACTAAGGGGTCCTCGGGCATCCGGTCTATTCAATATGGGCCGGACTGATGGGCCATCAAGATAAAGGAAGAAGGCCACCTCCCGTGTCCGATTAGGACTCCTGTATGCCTGAACGCCAAGATTAAGTGTCTGGATATACTGTTTCCTTTCTTGTAAACCGACTCTGTACAACCCTAGGCCCCTCCGGTGTATATATAAACCGGAGGGCTTAGATCGGAGACAGTATCATAACATTCATAGGCTAGACAATCTAGGGTTTAGCCATTACGATCTCGAGGTAGATCAACTCTTGTAACCCCTATACTCATCGAATACAATCAAGCAGGATGTAGGGTTTTACCTCCTTTAAGAGGGCCCGAACCTGGGTAAACATTGTGCCCCTTTGTCCATTGTTACCATTGATCCTCCAAAATATAGCTTGGGCCCCCCTACCCAAGATATGCTGGTTTTGACACTGACATGCATCAAGGGCTGCCCGGCGCTCGGCACGAACTCGATGAGTGTCCGCCATGAGAACAACGGAGAAGGGGGTGAAACAACTGGCGGAAGAGACTTCGACACGCCCCCTACCTGGCGCGCCAAATGTCGGATTCCGGGCTCCGAAGACCCAAGAAAGGTTCGAACTCAGGGGCGTGTGCGAAGAACTCAACCACTCAAGCCGATCGTTCCACTGCGCTCACGACTTAGCTCGATGAACATGACAGAGAAAGACACAACAGTTTATCCAGGTTCGGGTCACCTTGTGGTGTAATACCCTACTCCTACTTTGTGGTGGATTAGCCTCGCGGGGGGTTGAGGATGAACTGGTACAAGTGGAAGAACAACCTCAAGAGGCTTGTTCTTGGGATAAACTTTTGATGGTTCGGTGAGCTGATCACCTGATGAGTCTCTCCCCCTCTATGGTGGTGGCTAGGCTATATTTATAGTGGCCTTTGTTCTCTTCCTCCGAAACTTAGGCAGGAAGGGATTCCACAACGGACAAAATAGAAAGGGGACAGGAAGTACATCTAATCCTGATGAAAGGTGGTCCTCGCCTGCAAAGCCTCTGAGCGTGACGCCATGGTGGGCTCGGCGATGACATCCATCCTGCCATTCTAGCGGTCTCGGTCCCATTGCACGCAAATAGCACCTTTGGCTGATTCCTTGGGAGTCCACACATGCGCTTGCCTCCTTTGACCAAAGAGGAAACATGTCGCTCTGCGCTCGCTGGCGCGCGCCTGGCCTTGGTCGTCATGGCTGATGTCATTTCAGCCTCGTGAGGCTGGGTATTGCATAGAAATCTCCGTTCCGCTCAGGAGGCCGCCTGAGGAGGCTGCTCCCTCAGGAGGTCTTGATGTCGCCCGCCTCGTGAGGCTTGGCCCCTCGCGAGGGTCTTGTCTTGCCGTAGTTGAAGCTGGGTTGTACCAGGCCGTCGATGAAGCCACGTCGTGGGCCGCAGGAAGGCAGGTCTGGGTACCCTGGTTCCAAGAACGCCGACAATAGGGTCCCCACAAACAAATGGGTCAAAAAATCCAATAGTTTAACACTAGACATGCAATTACAAAACCACACCATCTAGCAAGAACCAGGATATCCCCGTAGCGAGAGAACATCCACTAGAAGATGTAGCAATCCATCACAATTCTCCTAACCAAATAATTCTATTCATGGCTTCTATCATAAATCTCCTTGAGCACTTGTTTTATCGTCTTCACGCCTTGTTCAGTACTTCCTCTATCTTAGTTTTTCTGCAAAATACTCACAAGTTCTATATTACGTGAAATTTCCTATCAAAGCATGCACTATTTTTAATTTTCAAATAGTCCAGCAATGCCCCCCCCCTCCCGAACTAGTATGCTTTGATCTCTATGGAGGATTTTCATCCAGCTGCCAACGGAATCACGGATTCTCTGGATATCTTAGCAATGCAAAAGCACACATCACCACATACAAAACCAGTTTAGCAACACTGCATTAAACAAAAGATGATTCCAAGTCCAACGCCTCTTCAAAAAGTTGTCCTTGGTTAAGATGCTATTTCTAAGCATCAATCATAGCAAATTTATTGTTTTATGTGGAAGTTTCAGCTTCCATATGGACGACTATCAAACCAGTTTAGAAGCTTTCAAGTGTAAGTACATGTCCTTCACCACAAATATATTTTTTGTTGTTTAAGAGTCGAAATCACTCTGTCATTGCAACTTTCAACTCTGCCATATCTATTAGATGTTTCAAATCTTCGCATGGATCTGAATTTTCATTATGTAGGGTTCTTCTAAACTCCACTCCATCAATCCCCTTGTTTTTAATAAACTGCACAATCACTATATGGGTGAAGGTAGGGTTATATAATCCAGGAAATTGACTAGCTAGAGATTTATCTCTTAGTCCCACATCATGCTAGAATAATGTTTTCACCCCATCTCCGAATTCTCTTTTCGCAAAAGCCTGAAATGTATGGTTAACATTCACGAGACTTTTCTTCGCAAAAAGAGACATTCACAAGACTTCACAAAAAGTGAGAACCACCAACACCATCTCTCCACCCTGAGAGAGTTTGTTTACTTACATATTTCCTTGATAACTAGAACATAAAAAAGCATGCGTTGCCACACCCGGCCATTCCAAAAAAGAATGATAAAAATTTGAAAATAATTATCCAGAAGTACTTATACAAATATGAAAAATACTTTAGATGCATGGTAGAATTTGAATTTTTTTAATTATGTCACGTTGATGCGATAGTAGGGTATATTTGTTTAAGAAGAACTTCCTTTATCTTTATCATCAACTCTATTTCTGAGTTGTAAAGCAGATCAACAAAAGCTCGCTAATGCATTGAACTATAGGTAAATTACATGAAAGAAGGATTTTGCAACAGGCGGGCATTTAAATTCATCACCCAGATCAATTTTTGGAATAGCCGACTGGGTTGTAAAAAAATAGTAGCCATCATGGATTTCCTTTGGATGAGGCGCTCAGGTCAACTTCAGGAGCAGCAGCCTTGTGACATTGGCCCCAACGGAATGGTGACTGTTCATAGTAAAAATGGAGCAGGAATGACTGATGGACGACACAGGTGATCCAGGTCGTGCATGTCTGAATCAAACTGATGGGAGTGCCTAGTCGTTGTGAAGAGGCATAGCTCGCTACGTCTTACTGTTTCTTAATAGACTACAACACACATTTAGTGTTTTCAAGTTTCCAAAGCCATTTTCTAAGCATGTGTTGATTCATAAACCTCGAGATCCAAAACTCCTAGATTCCAACAACTTTTTGGCACGCACAAGTAGGCCAATTTACAAATTGATACTTATTTTTGTTATTGGATTCTTGCCAAACCATCCGTGTTACGCTAGAATTCAAATTCCTCAAGACCCCTTTTGGAGCTTCCAGGAAAGAAAGCATGAACAAAGGGATTTCACTTAGGGAAGAATTCACTAAAGTGCCCTGTCCCAATTAGATAGCAAATTATCTTTCCAGACAACTTTTTTTCTATCTTCTTCTCCACTGCGATCCTTGAGAATTGCTGGGTCTCTTAGCATTCACATGGATCCCTAGATATTTTATTAACAAAGTCCCAAAATTACAAGAGAAAGTTTCTCTGCAATCCTTCTCTCCAATAACAACTTCACCTAGACAACATATCCCACTCTACTGTAAATTAATCTTTAGCCCAGAAACCCGCTCAAATATGCAAAGAATAAACTTCAAGTTCCTTGCATTATTCAAATCATCTTGCAAATAGGAATATGGTGTCATTAGCATATTGTAATAATGCCAGACACCATCCACCAAATTAGGAACCAAATTAGAGACAAAACCCTGATTTCAATCTTTCTTCACCAGCATGGCCAACCCATCAGCAACAATATTAAATAGCAAAGGAGATAGAAGATCTCATTGTTTGACCCCCCCTCCCCCTAATTATGGAAATAAGGACCAATAAGATCATCCACCTTGATAGATACTCTCTGTCATATGCCAATTTTGATAATCCGGTCACACCACTTTCCGGCAAAACCCTTGGCCAACATCTTCTAATATAAAAAGGGCAGTTCACCTTGTCATATGCTTTCTAAAAAACAATCTTCAGGAACACCCTGCTTTTTTGTTGACTGGATCTCACGGATAGTTTCATATATTAGCACCATACCTTCCATATTATACATGTCTTTAATGAAGGCTATGTCTTGCAGAAACCAATCCATCAATTACCAATCCCAATATAACTAGTAAAATCTTAGCCAATATTTTATAATGGACATTTAGCAGACATATGGGTCTGAACTTCTGAATAACCTCGGCATGAGGCGCCTTTGGAATCAGCGCAATAGTACCATGGTTCGGTCTATCAACTTTCAACCCTCCCTTATGAGAAACAACAAAGAGCTTTTCCAAGTCATATTTTATATCATCCCAGAAACCTCTGAAAACATTGCATGCAATCCATGAGGACATGTATGTTTATTGTGCTTCCAACTAATGCAACCTCATTGATGTCCTCCAGTGCAACTTCGGTAGTCAGAAATTTTCTACCCTCTATAGACAACTGATTGCATGGAAAACCATGCAATTCAATGGAGGTTACTTAGGAGCATCAGACAAATCCTTATAGAACTCTGTAATGTGCTTCACAAGCTCAACATCTTCTACAATCTCAACTCCATCTGTATGCAGTGCTGCAATATATTTTTTCTACCACTTGCTTTCAAATGAAAGTATTTGGTATTTCCATTCCTTCTAATAAATCTATTTCCTTAGCCCTCTGCCTCCATTTCATTTCCTCATCTTTTAAGAGTTTTTTTAAAATTGATATCTAAAACCAATCTAAGCTCCCTTTGTCGGGGGAACAGAACACTAACCTCACTCTTTTTGTCTAGCTCATCAAGTTTACTTAAAATCTCCACTTTAAGATTTCTATAAACCCCGTCAACTTTTATGTGCCAACATTGAGATGCATCCCCAACCTTCTAGCCTTGTCCTTCTGTTTGTCCAAGTCGTAAATACAAATAGTTGATGCATGTTAGCTCTTCTACACTATTTCTTGGAATCCTTCTTTCTCTAACACACAAGCTCCAAATCGAAAAAAAACACCACTGAGGAGGTGGAACCCCAATACTCAGATGTAATAGTACATGATCGAAAAGTTCTCTATTCAACCCAACAACAGTTACTAATACCATAAAAAACAACAGTTGCTAATGGATAGGGCAGATGTTGTTCTTAGGAAACCAACACCTTATCTAGTTCTCAAAATGGGCACCTCCAAGTTCTTGGCCCATGTGTATAATCTTTCATGTAGCTCCAATTCTTTAAACCAACTTCAGTGATTGAATTAAAAGTGTGGCCCCATTTGGGTGAGACACGAGGTTGCTCACTACTTTTCCTGGTGATATATAAATCACCTCCATAACTACAACCCCCTTGCATTTGTTGCATACACTAGCAAGCTCGGCTAGGAACTCATCTTTACGTTCGCTGTGGGCTAGGCCATAAAACACAACTAGTTGCTAGTCCAAGAAGTCCCCCCCCTAACTTGCATAGTGATGTAGTGTTTTCTACCTCAGAGTCAACTACCTCATTCTTGTCTTTATCCATACCCAATAAAAGGCCACTTGACCTACAAGTTTTTTTTAGAAAAGGAGGATGACCCCCGGCCTCTGCATCTGGGCGATGCATACGGCCACTTTATTAATTATTCTCACAAGACCTTACAAAGTAATACAACAGTAAGACTAAAGCCGCCGTCTAAGCAACAAACTGTCGCTACACCTATCCAGATTGATGAAGGCGCAGATAGCTCGGGCCTAATACCAAATGTAGATCGCAGCCAAACCTAACATCTAAGACACGAGGACCCATCCAGACGCCGCCGGGCATGGGTCTCGCCGGTCTGGCGTGCTCTCGAGGGCCGCCGCCAATCGCCACCGCTCCATCTTCGCTGATCGATGCATCAACCTTGCTCGGTCTAGCTATCGTCGACGCCACCACGGCGCCTAACGGTACCTCCTCCTCCTGCAAAACAGTTGAGCACGTCGCGATCGCCACCGATACACCTCAAAGACCATGCTACCAAGTACCACCACCCGACACGGCTTGAAGTCTTTGGAAGATCTGCATTGCGTAGCACCGCCGACCGTGCATGACTCAACAGAGCACCCGTCGGTCGAGCATGACTTGACAGCCCACCAAGCTCCGTGCAAGACGGCCGCTCCACCTCCGCCTCTGTCTTCCAAATACCGCTCCACAAACGATGCTCCCAAGAGAGAGACGGCACCGTAGTACCGCCATCGTCCGATCCGAAGGCCGATCCTAGGGTTTTCCCGGTAGCACGAGTGGGTTGACAACGCTTACACGATGCCTTCATCAAGATAACGACGCAAAACGCCGCCATCGCCCGCCAACGGCTCGGTTTTCACCGCAACTATGTCTCCTCGACTTCGTGGCGGGACTAGCCGACGGATCTCGAGATCCGATCACCCACCATGGCCGATCACCTCGACGGAAGAGATGACCACCACCGCCGATCGCACCGGCCGTAACAGACCGACGAAGGTGCCGCCTCTGCGACCACCAGCCCTCCACGCCGCCGCCGATCCAAGGCGATGGCGTGCGCCTTCCGCCGACCGCAGCGCCGCCGCCCGAACAGGCTGGTCGCCGCCAGTAGCTGCGCCGCCTCCGCCGCCAAGCCACGCCATCGCCGTTGCCGATCGGATCGTGGCGCTTCCACACGATTCGGGATCCGCACAACCCCGATCCACGGAGAGAGGTGATGTCCTCCGCCATCGCCGTCGGCCCGAGCTTAGATCGGCGGCGTCCCGGCGGCGGTGGTGGGGAGGAAGGAGTATCGCCCGGCGGTGGGTAGGAGCCGCCGAGCCGCCTTTAGCGGGACGACAGCGAGGCGTTTTAGATATCTGGCGCGACGCCGCCTAGCATCAACTAAGGATGCATCGGCCATTTTAGTATGAGTACCAAGATAAACATGGTCCTCGAATTTTTTAAATGAGTATCAAGATATTTCTTGATGAGTGGTTCCACCATACATCAAGCTTGATCTCAATAAACGGGAAAACCACATGCATCACCATCAATTTCGGAATTGAACTTGGGTCGTTGGGTTGCACAACCACATACCCAACCACTGAGCCAAGGCTCTCTCTGCAAGTAGGATCAAGAACATGCTATCGGTGGCAGAAAGAGGAGACATGAGGGGTGTGAAGACCATGATCATGGCTACCACCTGGGAAATCCGGTGTGAGAGAAATAATTGCACGTTCAGAGGAAAGCAAGAAAACTCAACTGACGTTATCGAAGCAATACGGCATATCATGGAGCAATGGAGCCTGGCCGGAGCAAAAGCAATAGAGCCCCCGTCCGGGGATCGTGACGTGAGATAAACCCTAGGGTTTGGGAGGTGCCCCGCGTTTTCTTTTTTTTCTTTCTACTTTTCGCTCTGATTGTCTCCACTGCTCACTTGATCACCGCTTTGTCTTCTGCATGCTTCCTTCTAAATGACATGAAGCCAGCCAAGCTGGATATTAAAAAAAAGTAGGATCAAGGTGTCGCAAAAGAAATCCTTATGACCAGAAAGTTATCCGATCCAATCATTATTGAAGCCATGTATCATAGTCTGTTTGTTAGGGCGCCCCAAACTCATGCAATTCCAGAAGATTCCTGACATAACTGACCCTTTTCCCTCCCCTTTTTTAGCTAGCTCAACCCTGAACACAACTTGAGGAATTTACCAACTGAATGCAATAATTTAGCTCTTTCCAGGGTATCATAAACACTCAGTATCTGAATCAAAATCATCACTATTCAATAAAAACTCCCTGAGTTCCCACACAAAAAGAAAAGAAAATGATGACTCGGACAAACTAGCATTAATGTACCAGTTTCTGAGCTTTGCATGCGTTCCTTAATCCCCCACTCAATACAGCATGGAAACATTTTTCTTGTCTGATAAGTACTGGTAATACACACTGAGAACAATCAACGCATAGCTGATCATTCCAGTAATGTTCAGTGTTCATTCATAGTCCATCCACAACGTGTGGTCGTGTGATCATCACCTTGCGTGGAACACAATCAACACGTAGCTGACTCTGGACTCTGGACATCGTACTTTTGGTACCCGTCCTAAACAAATACATACCTTATGTATACTGACATTTTCTTGACCCGTTTCTGTATAATAACATGAGACATCACATGGAGTTGGAACCGGCAGCGGTGAGCTCGGCATCGACAAATTCTGTGATCCTCTCGAGGAGCAGGTCGAAGTCGTCCTGTGACTTGATGAGGCTTATCCTCGTGTACCGGCTGCTGGCGTCGTTCCAGACGCCGGACCGTGTGATTATCTTGGCCTTGAGTAGCACGTCGGAGCAGTCACCGTCTTCCTCCCTCTCACACTTGACCCACGCATAAGCTGCACGACCACCGAATCAAACATCAACTCACGTAGATCAGTAGTTTCAAAATCTGAACGTGCTGAGTGGATGCGTCACCTGGGGATGGCTCCCTGATCTTGTCAAAGTAAGTGCAGTACTGGGGAGGGATGTTCTGCAGCGAGATCCTGCGGGAGCGCGACACGACGGCGCTGAGCTTGCGCCATTTGGCCGTCATCACGTCGTGCCCGAAGGCGAAGATGTCCTCCTTGCCGTGCAGGTTGGCCAGTATGGCCTTGAAGATGGCGAGCATCCGGAGCTGGGTGTCGCGGGACGCGCCCATGGTGTTCTGCATCATGTAGTCATTGACCCTCTTGGCCACCTTCTTGTCCCTTATCAGCGCCCACCTGCGAAGCGCAACGCATGCAGAGCGGCGTCGGTCGCAGCACAGCTATATGTGTGTCTATTGATTTTGGCGTGCATGCCGTGCGTGCGTACCCGAATCGACTGCTGGCATGGCCGGAGAGCTTGGAGGTGGTGAAGAGCATGACGTCCTCGTCGGAGGGCGCGGGGATGTGCGTGAAGTGCGGCCAGAAGTAGGCGTGGTCGAAGATCGCCGACGAGCCGCCGACGACGGGCTGGTGGAGCAGGGCGTCGGGGTTGTTTGGCGACGTCACGAACTCGATGACGTCCTCCTTGGCGGTGGAGTTCCCCGACGCTTTGGCCCACATGGAGGTGTTCCCGGCCCATTTGTACTCCCGGCTGTCGAACAACACGATCTGTGTTCTGTAAGCCTGCATGATGTATGTATTATCAACAAACGGAGTAGATTAGATCGATCCCTGGCTAATGATTTAGAATAAGAAAAAAAGGACACATCAAAATCGTCACTGACCGGGTAGTACGGCGTGGTGGCGACCACGCTGGCCGTCGAGCCGGAGTTACTGTCGGGGGACAGGGCGTACACCAGCGCGTTGATCAGCTGCATGGAACCGGTGGCGAAGACGATTTGCTTGTCGTCGGCGACGGCGTTGCCGACGGCCGCGTGCAGCCGCCTGATGCAGCGCTCGAGCTCGACGGACTGGAAGAGGCCGTCGGTGGTTCTGTAGCTCATGCGGTGCCACCCCGAGACCACTACGGCGCTGGCCTCCGCGTGCTGCATCCAGTACGGCTCCAGGAACATCGGGTCCCCACTGCGCAAATTATTAAGAAAACCAGTACCCTGACATTAGCACGTTGAGTGTTTTTTGTTGCGGGGTAAAGGAGAGTGTACGTTCCGATCCCATCGGATGCGGCAAACACTATGATGTGCGACACGACCATGCAAAATTGCTGCAACACTGGGCCACTCTGGGCACTGCATGCATGTTGGTCTCCATTGAGGCCACGAGGGTGGATTAACGAGTTGTTCGTGCTCGTTAAGCTTATTAAGATGAACGAGCAGAAAACAGAAAACACTGCTGGGCTTGGCTCGTTTGAAGTTTGTTACGCTCGTGAGCGATCTGAGCGCTCGTTAATAGATTTTGATGTCTCTACATGATGAATGTGTAGATCGTTTTTAAGAGGGAATATGGTGACTACAAAAGAAAATGCATTAGTTTATTGCCTCCTATGTAGATTATATTGAATAGATGGGTCGAGGTGCTACGAAAACTTTGTCACGTAAGATAAAATTATTTGTTGTGTTGTTACTAACGAGGTTAACGAGCTACTCGTGAAACTCGTTAGCTCATTCTTAAGCTCATTAAGCCTAACAAGCTGAAATCAAATATTTGCTTTGTTAATTAAGAAGCGAGCCACGAGCTTAACGAGCCGAACTATCAAGCATTTATGAAGCTTGCGGGCTACAAGCTTTTGGTCCAGCCCTAGCCACGAACCACAAACGGGGCCAAGTTAATTGAGATGGTAAGGGCATCTTCAATCGGCAACCAACAAATTTCCTCCTGCATCTGTCCACGGATAGAAGGGGGGCATCTGCAGACATGGATGCAAGAGGCCGCCATACAACCGTAGCCACGTATATTTTATCAACAGTTCAAACTAGGTAGACCAAATTCAATCAAACCGGGCAGATTTAATAAAAGTTCGACATAATTTACATAAAAGGTTGATATTTCAACCGTTTAACAAAAAAACAACTAAACCCTATACCGGACGACCACTTCGTACGTGTGGCCGCCCTGCCCTGCCGCACCGTCGTCTTTGTTGGTGTCGTCATCGTCATCCCTCCAAATGGCGTAATGGCGCCGGAGGTCGCCGGCACCTTGTCCGTGGCTGAGCTGTCGTCGTGCGTCTGGGAGTGCCGTCGCGGCCACTGCCGACGTGGCCTTTGGAGCCCTAGCGGCGGCCTTGTCGCGACCGATGTTGGCGGAGTAGTCGCTAAGTGACCACTCCCCACCGATCTTGCCGAGCTCAAAGTTAAGACGGGTGCGCCTGGCTGCCATCTCCGTGGTAGTCACGGAGTGGTCGAGCGCCCACACGGCAGCGAGGTCTGGGTCATTGCGGACCTAGTCTGGTGCCACGTCCCTCTTGGCGAACGCGGAATGGCGACCGACATTGCATCGGTCGTACCTCGCCTAATGTCGAGCCGCGCGCTCTGCCTCAGAGACGACGACCCACGAGCACGAAGGACCGCCGTAACTGCCTCCTCCGAGGTAGTGGAGGAGGCGGCCCCGCACCTTCTTGATAGCGCGCGACAACTCCCCCTTTGACGGCGTTGCGGTGGCGGCAGGGCCGCGACGATGGCGGGTCCAGGAGGCCGTGCTGGCTATTTCGCGGGGACATCGGCTCCTTCTTGAACCGACGTCCAATCTGGACGGCACTGTGGTGCGGGGGGCGAGGCCGGCTGCTCCTTCGTTCGGTGTCTGATCTAGACGTCGTGGTTATGTCGGGGCGAGGCCAGCTCCTCCTTCACAGGCAGGAGCGGGGAAGCCAGCCCGTGCTTGACGCGGTGGCACGGCGGCTGCTCCTTCACGCGCGCGTCGATGGTGGCGATGGGCCCATGTCACGAAGCGACCGCTCCGTCATTATCTCAATCTGACGGATGAAATCTTTGTCCGTCAGAGCGGACTCCTTGTGGCGTCGAGGCAGCTGCAGCGGCGTGTGGTCCTTCTTGTCACCGGAGGAGATGACAATCCTCTCCTTGGCGGAGGATCCGGCCGCCGTTGACGCCGACGGGCCCGGAGAGCGTGGGTGGTGACGCCAAGAACCATCGGAGGATGAGCTTCCGCCTACTCCGCCTACCAGTGCGAAGCACCACGACTTCGGCATCGCCTCGGCTGGGGTCGAAGAGGAGGAGGAGCTCGGGTATGGAGGCGGGGGATGGGAGGGGGCCGCTGCTCGAGGAGGGGAGTGCGGCTATGTGTGTTGTCGGCGCACGGCTTAAATAGCCGCAACGAGGCCTAGGCGAAGGGGTAGTCAGCCCGCTTTAATGCGGCATGATGGCCGGGTTGATTGCACGGAAGTCGATCCGCATTGAATCGATGGCCGACGACAAGTCGTCGCGGCCAAGACCGCTTCATCGGTCCAGATCACTCGACATCAATGCCGGCCGCTCGGTCCTCTTGGGCGGCATGAATGCGGCGCGGTAAGCGGTATGTGCATCAAAAGAAAAACGTGGGAGGAATGGGTGGGTTTTTGGTGGTCAGAAGCGAGTTTGGGAGTGGTCCGGACTCCCGCAAAGCACCCATATTTGTCGTTGGTTTGCAAAAAAAAGTACGTCCGGACCACATCACGGACCAATACAAAATCACGTTGCATGGCTTCCGTGATCCGAATAACACAGTTCGCAGGCATGCTAAGAGGTTTGCTGCGTTGGAGATGCCCTAATGGTTAGGTCGTGTGTCAGTGTGTCGCTAGAGTTTTTTAGGGAACGCGTGAAAGTGTTGAGAATAAAATAACGTGCGCTCTGTTCTGGTTAGGTTGGATTGAGCCCTAGCTAAACAACATTATCGAAATAACCGTAGAATATTCAAACTGGACAGTATAGCTTTTTTTTCGTGTGCGGCCCCTCACCACCACCAAACAGGGATTCCGCAAAAAAAAAAGTGATAAACATAAAACATTACTGCAATAATGGAGGAAAAGTCCAGAGAAAAAAAACGAAGCTACAGATGCACACTTTAAAGCAAAGCATTTTGTGTGTGTGTGTGGGTGGGGGGGGGGGTGATGTATTTTAGTATCAATGTTGTAATTTTGGTTTTATCAACTATACTTGTTGTTTATGTTTCTTTCGATGTCCTTCATCTGATGTGTTCTATTTCGACAAGCAATAACCGTTTGCTAAAAAAAAGTTAGTGCCAATGGTAAACACACCCTCTAGATTGATTCTTTGAACGAAACATATTATGCATGGTCCGATTAGCAAGCTAGCAAGCCATGGGATAACATTCTTGTATCACTTCAAACCATTTGGGGGAGGGGGGGGGGGATAATGATGTATTTTAGTAAGAATGTTGTCATTTTTTGTTTTATCAACTATACTTGTTGTTTATGTTTCTTTCGATGTCTTTGATCTAATATGTTCTATTTCAACAAGCAATAACCATTTGCTTAAAAAGAAAAATGTTTGCACCAATGGTAAACACACCCTCTACATTAATTCTTTGAACGAAAGATATTATGCATGGTCCGATTAGCAAGCTAGCAAGCCATGGGATAACACTCTTGTGCGTTACATTTACTATTGTGTGAATAAAAACATTTTGCTCCCCATGTATTGCGGAAGTCTAAGCTTCGTTCTCAAATCTATATTTGATATTTTCTTTAACAAATTACCAAAATTTGTGTAGATTTGGTCGTCATTTGCCTTGCTACCATTTTAAACCATGACATTTCAGAAAAAATTCAGAAATTACAAGAAAAGCCAAAAAATCCATGAAAATTACTAAAGATTTTAGGAAAATGCATATAATTCAAAAAATATAATAGGAAAACATATATTTTGATAATAATTCAAAATGTTCCATGTTAGATGTTTGTTTTTGTTTGATTCCTAATATTCCAATAAATTGCATGCGATAATATTCTAAATTTCATAAAACAAATTGGTATCCAGTTTTTTTTCTTTGGTTAGCAACATAAAGAGAGGGGTGATGTTTGTTCAGCGGGAACAACATTCCGGTCAACTATGAGGCGCCTATGATAAATTCGTCAATCTTAAAATATGTCGGCTCAGTCTCTCAAAGGTGCTCATAGATGTAGGGTCTGCGTATGTATTGTATACGAGCATCTAGATTTGCCTGTGTTTCTTAAGAAATGATTTGCCCTTTTTATATTTTGATTGTACCAGTCATACATGTGTGTCTCGTGTTGTTACATAAAAACTATTACTAATTATAGTATCACTTTGATGCTTTTTTGTACTCCTACTGTTCCAAAATAATTGTGTATTTTGGAAAGGAGTGAGTAGTTTATAATTTTGTAAAGAAGTTAGTGGTTGATAATTTTTCGTCGATGTCAGAGGGAACGTACCTCTCAGATTATAGACGTCACGAGGAACTCATTTGAAATATCCGCCTCCACGGATGTGACATGGATTTTTTTTTCCTTGCCTGACAGTGACATGGACACCCCCCTCTCACACACTGTCGCGTCAACTACTCCCTCCGTCTCATGACACTAGTGTAGTGTCAAAAACGTTTTTGTATTATGGGACGGAGGAAGTAAAAGCTAAGGTGCATATGTGTAAACAATTAAACGGTGCGTACGTATTCTATAGTTAATTCAGTCGCGGATGAAGCGACTACCTAACGCATTATTTTTGATGATTCTTCCCAACTTGCCCACTGATACCCGATCAATTGTTGCGTGTTGGTATCTAATTAGAACCATGCGTTTAACGGCGTCCTTATGACTTATGGAGACTGAACGGAACAGTGCAACAATGACAGATTAGTATTATCCGGAGATAATTACTTTGCATCTAACGGTGTCCTTCCAATTCCAATGGAGAAAGAACTTCTCAACAAGGTGAGCAACGCGCGCCCATCATGCACGGCAAAGAAGGAAGGCGAGCTGAGGCGTGAGGGAGAAATCGAAGCATGCATATCGAGAGCGAGGAGTCGGTCACCTGTCGGCGTCGACGGTGCAGTCGGGCGTCCGGACGGAGCAGTCCGGCCCTTCGAAGCAGGTGTTGCATTCGCACCCGGGCCGCCCGTCCTCGCCGACGATGCCATCCAGGAACACGCGGCCGTGGCCGGAGCATCCCGCCGCGGCCACGGACTCGGCATCCCTGGCCGCCCGTAGCGCCCAGCTCAGCACACCGCCGTCGTTGGCCTCGCTGAGAAGCGGGGACGGCGCCGGCGGGGCGGAGAGGAAGTGGTGGGCGACCAAGAGGGCGTTGAGGAGCAGCGATGAGTAGAGGAGGACATGGAGGCCGAGCCGCGCAGCTGTTGGAAAGGCGGACTCCATTGTTTGCCTGTGTTCCAGCAGGGACCCGGGGTGACAGGCAGGTTTATAGCGTGCGCACCCGTGGAGCGTGTGGCCCAGCTTTAATATGGGCTTGATTTTCACCCCCTCCCTCGTTTTCTCAATAATTTATCTAGTTGACCTCAAAAAAAAATTTATCTAGTTCAGTACCCAACGCCCTCTTAAGTATTTTCAGATGGCGAGTGATACGCGCCGGCGCACCGGCCCAAATTTGGGCCGGTCGCTGCGCTACCGCACGATACACCGATTTAGACCGTACGATCCTTCGTTCATCTATAAAGAAAAAAAAAGAGAGGATAGAGCCCAGCGCAACCGCTCGACCTCCCATCCGCACTCGTCGGCCTACCGCACGGCCGCACAACATACGCTTGTCGGCCGCCCTGTGACCCGCGGCTTGCCGTCGGTTTGCTTTCGTCTTGGTAGCTTGCACCAAGTCGCCGTCGTGCGAGGTTGCCATTCGACTCCGCGGCCCGTGGATGAAGCGAGGGCACGGTCCCATCTCCACCGCCAACCGCCGTTGCAACTCCGCCACAGTCCTCCCTCCGTCCCGGCAAATCAACTCCATGGTCACGACTTTCCATCTACGCCATCATTGTTTGTAGCACCCACAGATTGTGGTTGTAGCATCGCCGGTGTCGTCCAACTCTGTCGGCTCCATCACCATGTTCGACAAAATCGTACAAAAAATTCAGCAACAAAAAGCCATCATCACGGTAGTAGCAAAAAAATACAATTCGAGCAAAACACATCACGGTTCGGCCAAAATCTGCCGTCGCGCATGATGTCACAATGAAACACATTGCGAAGCGACAAAATTTTTGCGGTTGTAGCAAAACAAAAGGTCGGTTCGACAAAGCGACTTGCACGGTCGTCGAATTCCAGCCGCGGGTCGATGTGGATGCAACTTTTTAATCGGCGGTTCGACAAACAACTTCATTGGATCACGGCACCACGAGCCGTTGTCTTCATCGCGGCGGTGTTGGATGTAGCTTTTTCTTGCCGGATTCGACAAAAATAACCATCGGTTCTGCGGCACTGAGGCGTCATCTCCACCACCGGCCTTGCTCCTCCTGCGGCTCTTCTTCGCGCCGGTTGCAACGCTTGTCGGCGGTTCCGGCTTCTGAGTGGTCGGATCGCACGCCTCCGCTTGTGGCGCATCTCATCTCTGGACGGCGGCGTCCGTATACGGCCCGTCGGGCGCCACGCGACCACGACGAAGCTCCACCACCGACCATGGCGGCTCGTGCGGCGGCCGTGGAAATAACTTCCGCGGCGGCGTGTGGCGAGGAGAGGGAGGGGGTGAGCACGACAATGAATCGGCGCCGGTGGCTGGCTTGGGAGAGATAAGCGGTGCACACACACAACGGAGCCGAGGATGGGAGGAGCTGCGGCAGGACCGGACAATTTGGGGAAAAAGAACGAGGTAGAAGATGATGCGAAAGGATAAGGTTTTGTGTGGTGGATACGTGGGATAAGGTGGACCTAGCAAGGTAGCAAATCGTGGCGCCTGCGTGCGCGAGTGCTGGTGGCGACCGTCGGCGCTCGGCCGGTCGTCCGGCCAAACGCTTCCCAAAACCTTATCCTTTCGCATCATCTTCTACCTCGTTCTTTTCCCCAAATTGTCCGTCCTGCCGCAGCTCCTCCCATCCTCGGCTCCGTTGTGTGTGTGCACCGCCTATCTCTCCCAAGCCGCCCACCGGCGCCGATTGTTGTCGTGCTCACCCCCCCCCCTCCCCGCGTCACGCGCTGCGGAAGTTATTTCCCACGGCCGCTTGCTACGAGCCGCCATGGCTGGTGGTGGAGCTTCTTCTGTCGTGGTCGCCGTGCGCCCGACGGGGCCGTATGCTACGGACGCGGCCGTCCAGATGAGATGCGCCACGGAGGCGTCGATCCGACCACTCAGAAGCCGGAACCGCCGACAAGCGTCTTTGCAACCGCGCGCGAAGAAGAGCTGCAAGGAGGAGCAAATTGCCGGTGGTGGAGATGACGCCAGTGCCGCGAACCGATGGTTATTTTTGCTGAATCCGGGCGAAAAAAGCTACATCCAACACCGCCGCGATGAAGACAACGGCTCGTGGTGCCGTGATCCAATGAAGTTGTTTGCTTGAACCGCCGACGAAAAAGTTGCATCCACATCGACCCGGCTTTGAATTGACGACCGTGCAAGTCGCTTTGTTGAACCGACCTTTTGTTTTGCTACAACCGCAAAAATTTTGCCGCTTCGCAATGTGTTTCATTGTGACAATCATGGCGACGGCAGATTTTGGCCGGAACCGTGATGTGTTTTGCTCGAATTGTATTTCCTTTTGCTACTACCGTGATGAAAGGGCTTTTTGTCGCTGAATTTTTTTGTACGATTTTGTCGAACATGGTGATGGAGCCGACAGAGTTGGACGACACCGCGATGCTACAACCGTCAACGGTGGGTGCTACAAACAGCGATGGCGAGATGGAAAGCCGTGACCATGGAGTTGATTTGCCGGGACGGAGGGAGGACTGTGGCGGAGTTGCAACGGCGGTTGGTGGTGGAGATGGGACCGTGCCCTCGCTTCATCCACGGGCCGCTGGAGTCGCAATGGCAACCTCGGCACGACGGCGACTTGGTGCAACAGCATACCAAGACGAAAGCAAACCGACGGCAAGTCATGGGTCATGTGGCGGCCGACAAGCGTATGTTGTCGGCGTCGCGGTAGGCCGGCCGACGAGTGCGGATGGGAGGTCGAGCGGTCATACTGGGCTCTATCCTCTCTTTTTTTTTCTTTATAGATGAACGAAGGATCGTGACGGTCTAAATCGGTGATCAGTCGGTAGCGCAATGATCGCCCAAATTTGGGCGGTCTTGGCCACGTATTTTGTGTGGTGGATACGGGATAAGGTGGACTGGCAAGGTAGCAAATACGTGGCGCCTGCGTGCGGCGCGAGTGCACAGTGGCGACCGCCGAGCGCCGCGGCCGTCCGGCACCAAACGTTTCCCTTTTCAGATTCAGATTTGATGTCGTGGTAGGTAAGTGGCTAAGCGCTCCTACTCATTTCTAGGACTAATGTGTAAGCAGTCAACATGACTTATACTCCCTCCGTTTCAAAATAGATGACCTAGCTTTATACTAAAGTTAATACAAAGTTAAGTCATCTATTTTGGAACGAAGGGAGTATTTTCATATTCAGATTTGCTATGAAGGTAGCTAACGAAAGTGTTGTTCTGTGCTCGGGCACACATGGTCTCTTTATCAACCCCGTCCTTTTGCGTCTGGATCTGCACATGATCACATATAACGGACGCATAGTATCTACACCCGAGCTCAAATGAGCTCGGATGAACCGTAGAATCAAAAAACATTTAAAAATGTTCAAAAAAGTCTGAATTTTTTATGGTAAACTTCTAACTGCTTGCAAAATTTCATCTTTAGATCTCATTTGTGGAAGGCGTGAAAAAAAAAACAAAATTGATGCTCTGAAAATGCTACTTTCAAAGCATTTTGGAGCACTATTTTTTTTTTGCCACGCCTTGTACGAATGTGATCTGAAGATTAAATTTTGCAAGCAGTTAGAATATTTGTTAAAGTTTACCACAAAAAAATCAGAATTTTTTGAACATTTTTAAAATGTTTTTTGATTTTACTGTTCACCCGAGCTCATTTGAGCTCGGGCTCAGAAAGGACTTTCCGACGTATAACAACCTGTATATAGCGTCGATTTGTCCTGATTTCAGAATGCATGGCCCACCCTGTCGCTCATTTATTAAGACGGAGGTCGTCGTCCACCATCCGGCCCAGCCGGTGCGCTAACAACATGGGCCAGTTCTCAACGATTCTGAGCCTTCCATCCCGCAACAACGTCCGGCGTATTAAATGCAACCCAGCCCCCCTGGATATCATTTTGCCAGCAGCTGGTGTTTCCGCCGCTCCTCATTGCTCTCGCCAGAGAAGAAGTCCACTCCGAAGGATAGATGACGAGCATGAGATGCACACCAAAAAGAAAAAATCACCCCTCCGGTCAAACTGCAAGAATATACTTATGAGCATAAAGCTAAACCTCAACCGAACGGCTGTACAACCCGATTCTACACTCTCATCTAAGCAACCGACTTCCACTTGGTTTACTGAAGATTCAGAAGCAGAGTACCTACGTGAAAATTTATCACTATTAATCCGAACTGAGACAGCTGAATATGATTCAAACCAAATGAATGGAAATTCACAAAAGTAACTTGTAACTTGCAAGTACCTCAGCCACATTACAAACCAAAGCCGAATAAGTGTTCACGTTGGTGATGACACAACTATTGATGTTGTTGCTCAGAATAACCATCGAGGTGCATGAAGATGTGTGGCCTATCTACTATCTGAATAGAACTCACCGATGGCCAAGTTCAGTACCTACCTCCCACGAGCAGTCGCTGGGAGCACTTTTGTACACAATTGCACTCCATTCTAGTTCATCAGATTTAAATTTGAAAACAGAGACAACTAGTCTAAAAAATCCAGCCATGTCTGCAATGTGTCAAGTAACCGACTTTAAATGCTTTAAATGGTTTTGATACCGGATGTACAGCTGATAGTCAGTACGGGAACTTTCTTCACTGAATTAAACCGGAGAACCTATGAGATCAGATGAATGCTAGAATTACAAACCTCGTTGTTAGTCTGCACCCAATAAGTAAAATGTCGATCTTTCAACCATAACTCTGCAAACATTTCCATTGTCTTCCTCGTGTCATCATCAACTTGTTTTTTACTCAATTTCCCACACAAATTCTTTAGCAATCACTTCATGAATGACACCTTTTCCATTGAACCAAGAAGCTCCCTATGACAAAGTACACCTTCCCTAGGTTGACATTGTTCTGTCGGAGCTGCTTGATGAGTTCCTTACTATACACATCAATGCGTTTGTCTGACATCCAATGAATTGTGTCCACACAATTTGGTGATAAAGAATGATTGTGCTTCTCCCTGTGTTCTATAATGTACCACCCATTATAATCTTTCCACAGCAACCTTATCAAGGATAAGCAACACAACAGACCAAGAGTCACTAACCGCCCATCCACATACTATCTCCTGCATGCATTTTGCCCTTTCAACATTTAATCTGCTATTTCTGTATCTTATACCTAAACCTTTCTCCCAAGAATAAATGTTGTAGAAATCATCCACCTCCCCTCATGAGTCATAACTTATTTGTGGCTCAGGCACAATTACACTGTCAGAAGGATTCCCAGCAAACCGCTGAGAGCTTTCTCAAGAGCTGTCACCCTCGATGGGCATGTTGTCTACATGGTCCGGCTGAGCGCACTCTTATCCTGCATGAGAAACAAGAATTTTTGCCACATGCTGAGCACAATTTTTACATACAAAAAAATAGTGACACACAATAGTACTGATTCCGCACAATCTTCCCTATTTGAGAACACACTTGGCATGCCTTTTCGAACCCCCACCAATTCTATTCTAAGAAAATTTCGGCCTACGGGTACACACATGTTAATTTGTAATGCACCCATGCTCACCGCTCCTGTGCAAGCATGTCTTTGCTTAAACTAAAAACAGTTGACACTTCTAGTCTCTCCATTATTAGGTGCATTCCTAAATCAATTGCTCGGGAACTGCTTGGATCAGTGCATTTTTGTAGACAACCTGCCACTGACCGCCACACCTACACGGTGCACACATTCAATAATTAGCGTTATTCAAAATTGTTCATAAATCCGTCCACAATTATGAACAATTTAGCAAACATCAACTTCGTAAATCTAGCACCAATGTATTCAATGGATTATATTCCAATGATTTTGTCATCAGCTCATGCACCAGAGCAAAGCATAGTCACGCACAAGTCTGAATGCAGAAATGCCACTAGTCCGACCATCCTACTAATATCCAAATTCAGACAAACCACCTACATCTCACTCTCTAGGTTGATTTCACCTTCTGTACGAAGCAAATCGATGCCACACATGCACGTTTGCAGTCAGACTTGATTTACTGATTTAACCCGTTCTCTCCATATCCTCAAGCAGTAATTATATTTTACAAACAAGATATGCACTACACACCATCCATAACTTGAATCCAGGTTGGTACAATACAATTATGCAACATTTTTATGAACTAAGCTTTTTGCCCAATCAGGAGCTTGTGGGTTGGCCTTGCCGGTGGATACTGAAGGAAATATGTCCTAGAGGCAATAATAAGGTTGTTATTTTATATTTCCTTATATCCTGATAAATGTTTATTATTCATGCTAGCATTGTATTAACCAAAAATTGATACACGTGTGGATACATAGACAAAACACTATGTCCCTAGTAAGCCTCTACTAGACTAGCTCGTTAATCAAAGATGGTTAAGTTTCCCACCCATAGACATGTGTTGTCATTTGATGAACAAGATCACATCATTAGGAGAATGATGTGATGGACAAGACCCATTCGTTAGCTTAGCATTATGATCATTTAGTTTTATTGCTATTGCTTTCTTCATGTCAAATACATATTCCTCCGACTATGAGATTATGCAACTCCCGGATACCGGAGGAATTCCTTGTGTGCTATCAAACGTCACAACGTAACTGGGTGATTATAAAGATGCTCTACAGGTATCTTCGAAGGTCTTTGTTGGGTTGTCATAGATCGAGATTAGGATTTGTCACTCCGAGTATCGGAGAGGTATCTCTGGGCCCTCTCGGTAATGCACATCATAAGAAGCCTTGCAAGCAAAGTAACTAATGAGCTAGTTGCAGGATGATGCATTACGGAACGAGTAAAGAGACTTGCCGGTAACGATATTGAACTAGGTATGAAGATACCGACGATCAAATCTTGGGCAAGTAGCATACCGATGACAAAGGGAATAACATATGTTGTCATAATGGTTCAACCGATAAAGATCTTTGTAGAATATGTGGGAGCCAATATGCGCATCCAGGTTCCACTATTCGTTATTGACCGGAGAGGTGTCTCGGTCATTTCTACATAGTTCTCGAATCCGTAGGGTCCGCACGCTTAACGTTCGATGACGATTTTGTATTATATGAGTTATGTGATTTGATGACCGAATGGTGTTTGGAGTCCCGGATGAGATCATGGACATGACGAGGAGTCTCAAAATGGTCGAGAGGTAAATATTAATATATATAGGATGATAGTATTCGGACACCGGAAGTGTTCCAGATAGTATCGGGTAATTATCGGAGTACCGGGCGGGGGTTATTGGAAACCCCGGGGGGGAAGATATGGGCCATAAGAGGAGAGTACACCAGCCCACAGGGGTGGCGGCCCCCCCCTTGGCACGTGGCCGAATTGGAGAAGGAGGAGAAGGGGTTTGGCCCCCTTCCTTCTCTCCTTCCCCCTTCCTCTTTTCTCTCCGGCAAAAAAAAAGGAAGGGTGGAGGCCGAATTGGACTAGGGGCCCAAGTAGGATTCCTCCTACTTGGGCACCACAAGGCTGCTCCGCTCCCCCTCCCACCTATATATACATTGGAAGGGGGCACCTAGAACACACACCAATGATTGTTAGCCGTGTGCGGCTCCCCCTCCATAGTTTACGCCTCCGGTAATATTCTTGTAGTGCTTAGGCGAAGCCCTGCGCGGATAACTTCACCATCACCGTCACCACGCCGTCTTGCTAACAGAACTCATCTACTTCATCGACACTCTGCTGGATCAAGAGTTCGAGGGGTGTCATCGAGCTGAACGTGTGCAGAATTCGGAGGTGTCACACGTTCAGTACTGATCGGTCGGAACGAGAAGAAGTTCGACTACATCAACCACGTTGCTAAACGCTTCCGCTTTCATTCTACGAGGGTACGTAGACACACTCTCCCCCTCTCGTTGCTATGCATCTCTTAGATAGATCTTGTGTTAGCGTAGGAAAATTTTGAAATTGCATGCTCGTTTCCCAATAGTGGCATCCGAGCCAGGTCTATGCATAGATGATATGCACGAGTAGAACACAAAGAGTTGTGGGCGGTGATTGTCATAGTGCTTATCACCAATGTCTTATTTTGATTCGGCGGCATTGTTGGATGAAGCGGCCCGGACCAACCTTACATGACCACATTCATGAGACCGGTTCCACTGACAGACATGCAACTAGTTTTGCATAAAGGTGGCTAGCGGGTGTCTGTTTCTCCAACTTTAGTTGAATCGAATTTGACTACGGCCGGTCCTTGTTGAAGGTTAAAACATCAAACTTGATAAATCACCGTTGTGGTTTTGTGCCGTAGGTAAGAACGGTTCTTGCTTGAAGCCCGTAGCAGCCACGTAAAACTTGCAACAACAAAGTAGAGGACGTCTAACTTGTTTTTGCAGGGCATGTTGTGATGTGATATGGTCAAGACATGATGTGATGTATGTTATTGTATGAGATGATCATGTTTTGTAGAAGTTATCGGCAACTGGCAGGAGCCTTATGGTTGTCGCTTTATTGTATAAAATGCAAACACCATATAATTGCTTTACTTTATCACTAAGCGGTAGCGATAGTTTTAGAAGCAATAGTTGGCGAGACGACCACAACGCTACGATGGAGATCAAGGTGTCGAGCCAGTGACGATGAAGATCATGACATTGCTTTGGAGATGGAGATCAAAAGCACAAGATGATGATGGTCATATCATTGTCACATATTTTGATTGCATGTGATGTTTATCTATGCATCTTATTTTGCTTAGTACGGCGGTAGCATTTGATACGTCTCCAACGTATCTACTTTTCCAAACACTTTTGCCCTTGTTTTGGACTCTAACTTGCATGATTTGAATGAAGCTAACTCGGACTGACGCTGTTTTCAGCATAACTGCCATGATGTTGTTTTATGTGTAGAAAACAAAAGTTCTCGGAATGTCCTGAAAATCCACGGAGGCACTTTTTGGAAAATATAAAAAATTCTGGCGAAAGAATCAAGACCAGGGGGCCCACACCCTGTCCACGAGGGTGGGGGCGCGCCCCTCCCCCTAGGCGAGCCCCCCCTGTCTCGTGGGTCCCCTGGACCTCCACCGACCTCAACTCCAACTCCATATATTCACGTTCGGGGAGAAAAAACTCAGAGAGAAAGTTTCATCGTGTCTTACGATACGGAGCTGCCGCCAAGCCCTAATCTCTCTCGGGAGGGCTGATCTGGAGTCCGTTCGGGGCTCCTAAGAGGGGGATTCGTTGCCGTCGTCATTATCAACCATCCTCCATCACCAATTTCATGATGCTCACAGCCGTGCGTGAGTAATTCCATCGTAGGCTTGCTGGACGGTGATGGGTTGGATGAGATTTACCATGTAATCAAGTTAGTTTTGTTAGGGTTTGATCCCTAGTATCCACTATGTTCTGAGATTGATGTTGCTATGACTTTGCTATGCTTAATGCTTGTCACTAGGGCCCGAGTGCCATGATTTCAGATCTGAACCTATTATGTTTTCATGAATATATGTGTGTTCTTGATCCTATCTTGCAAGTCTATACTCACCTATTATGTGTTATGATCCGACAACCCTGAAGTGACAATAATCGGGATACTTCTCGGTGATGACCATAGTTTGAGGAGTTCATGTACTCACTATGTGCTAATGCTTTGTTCCGGTTCTCTATTAAAAGGAGGCCTTAATATCCCTTAGTTTCCATTAGGACCCCGCTGCCACGGGAGGGTAGGACAAAAGATGTCATGTAAGTTCTTTTCCATAAGCACGTATGACTATTTATGGAATACATGCCTACATTACATTGATGAACTGGAGCTAGTTCTGTGTCCCCCTGTGTTATAGCTATTACATGAGGAATCGCATCCGGCATAATTATCCATCACTGATCCGTTGCCTACGAGCTTTTCACATATTGTTCTTCGCTTATTTACTTTTCCGTTGCTATTCTTACAATCACTACAAAACCCAAAAACATTACTTTTGCTACCGTTACCTTTATTATCATACCACTTTTGCTACTAAATACTTTGCTGCAGATACTAAGTTATCCAGGTGTGGTTGAATTGACAACTCAACTACTAATACTCAAGAATATTCTTTGGCTCCCCTTGTGTCTAATCAATAAATTTGGGTTGAATACTTTACCCTCGAAAGCTGTTGCGATCCCCTACACTTGTGGGTTATCAAGACTAATTTCTGCGTTGTTGACGGGGAGCATAGCTCTATTCTCTGAGTCACTTGGGATTTATATCTGTTGACCACTATGAAGAACTTGAAAGACGACAGAACTAAGATTTTTCCCTCAACTACGAGGGGAGGTAAGGAACTGCCATCTAGCTCTGCACTAGATTCTCCTTCCATTATTAGTAAGCTTGCGACACCTAAACCTGCTATTGCTATGAATTCTGATATGTCCCATGATATTGATGATGCCACTTCTACTATGCATGATACTTATGATGAAACTACTTCTGTGCGTGATACTACTTTGCCATTAGGTGAGTTTCTTGATGAACAACTTGCTAGAGTTAGGGGGAATGAAATTATTGAAGATGCTATTATTGATGATAGTGATGATGAAAATTCTCCCAATGATTATGAATGGCCTGTTGTTCTTGAGGGTTATGTTATGAATGAAGAAGCTGCTAGAGCTATCTTTGCTTGCAATGATAGATATGATCTTAAGAAATTATTAGCTAAATGGAAGCAGCAGTCTCTTAATGCTAGAATGAAACCCGACCTGCTTTTGCTACTTCACCTATCTCGTATTCTTGATAAGGATTATGAATTCTCTGTTGATCCCGAGATTATTACTTTAGTTGAATCTGATCCTTTTATGGCCTTGAATCGATCTCGTTGTGGCACATCTTACCAAGTTGAATGATATAGCTACCCTATTTACTCATGATGATAGATCTCGCTATTTTTATATCCTTAAGATATTTCCGCTCTCATTAAAGGGTGATGCTAAGACTTGGTATAATTTTCTCGCCTCCGGTTGTGTGCGTAGTCCCCATGATATGATTTATTACTTCTCGCTAAATATTTCCTGCTCATAAGAAACAAGTTGCCTTATGGAAATATATAATTTTGTGCAAATCAAAGAAGAGAGTCTCCCACAAGCTTGGGGGAGGCTTCTCCAATTACTTAATGCTTTGCCCGATCATCCTCTTAAGAAAAATGAAATACTTGATATCTTTTATAATGGACAAACCGATGCTTCCAAGGACTACTTGGATAGTTGTGCTGGTTGTGTTTTCAAGGAAAGAACAGTCGACGAAGCTGAATTACTATTGAATAATATGTTGACTAATGAAAATAATTGGACTCTTCCTGAGCCATTTCCTGAGGCAATTCCTGAACCAATTAAGCCAACTCCTGAGCCTATTCCTAAACCCACTCCGAAGAAGAGAGGTGTTTTATTTCTCATCTGAAGATATGCAAGAGGCAAAGAAATCAATGAAAGAAAAAGGTATTAAAGCTGAAGATATTAAGAATTTACCACCTATTGAAGAAATACATGGTCTTAATATACCGCCTGTTGAAGAACCACATTGTCTTGATAACCCGGCACAGGTAGTAAAGGTAAATTGTCTCTATAGATATGATAAAGTTGAAATCCCCTCTACTAAATTTCATAGCCCATGCTTAGATGAATTTGATGACTTTATGGCTAGACAAGAAAGTTTTAATGCTTATGTTGATAGAGAGTTAAAGAATAATGCTTTCGAGGTAGGACGCGTGAGCGATAATATGGCTAGAGTTAAAGGTGAACTCAAACTCATTAGCAAATATACTTCTATGGTTGCTACTCAAGCTGAGCAAGTACTTAAAGCTCAAAATGATTTGCTTGATGAATTAAATAATAAAAATGACTTTGCTATCAGAGTGGCTACTAGAACTGGTAGAATGACTCGGGAACCTTTGTATCCTGAAGGCCACCCTAAGAGAATCGAGCAAGATTCTCAGAGAAACAATTTAGAGGCACCTAGTTCTTTTAAAAATAAGAAAAAGAAAAAGATAGAACTTTGCATGCTTCTAGCGAACCTACTGTACACACACCTAAGAATCCCAATGATATTTCTATTTCTGATGCTGAAATTCAATCAGGTGCTGAACATGAACCTAGTGCTAATGTTAATGATAATGTTCATGTTGATGCTCAACCTAGCAAAAACCATGAAGTAGAGATTGAACCTGCAGTTGATCTTGATAACCCACAATCAAAGAATCAACGTTATGATAAGAGAGATTTTGTTGCTAGGAAGCACGGTAAAGAAAGAGAACCATGGGTTCAGAAACCCATGCCCTTTCCTCCTAAACCATCCAAGACAAAGGATGATGAGTGAGGGAGTCCTGGACTAGGGGGTGTCCGGACAGCCGGACTATGATTATCCGCCGGACTCCAAGACTACGAAGATACAAGATTGAAGACTCCGTCCCATGTCCGGATGGGACTTTCCTTGGCGTGGAAGGCAAGCTTGGCAATACGGATATGTAGATCTCCTACCATTGTAACCGACTCTGTGTAACCCTAGCCTCCTTCGGTGTCTATATAAACCGGAGGGCTTTAGTCCGTAGGACAACATACATTACAACAATCATACCATAGGCTAGCTTCTAGGGTTTAGCCTCCTTGATCTCGTGGTAGATCCACTCTTGTACTACCCATATCATCAATATTAATCAAAGGACGAGGGTTTTACCTCCATCAAGAGGGCCCAACACAGGTAAAAACATCGTGTCCTCGCCTCCTGTTACCATCCGCCTAGACGCATAGTTCGGGACCCCTACCCGAGATCCGCCGGTTTTGACACCGACATTGGTGCTTTCATTGAGAGTTCCTCCGTGTCGCCACCGATAGAGCGGATGCCTCCACCCGCCTTCAAAGACGGTGTTTTTAGCGAAGGGCCTTAGCCGCCGCCAAACTATCCGCTTGGTGGTTTTCTTATGACCGCTTTGTCCGCCGCCGCTCGACAATGACTTCGCAAGTCGTTAGAAGCAATCTTCGCGTCGACCATAAAGCTGCCGAACAGTTGGACCCAATAGAGCTCTCGTCAGTTAATGAGCTCTTGGATCGCATCGCCGCCCTGGGAGTCGCTACGGACTACAACCAGATTGGGCTCAAAACCGATCTGAGAGAGATTAACTCTCCCCAGGCCACCCACCACATCGCAGTGGTAGAGGAGCAATGCGGGAACTCTTTGCCTGTGTTGAAAACAATTCATGTCCGGATTCCCGAACCCTCCATGCCGGATTCCCGCGGAGGGACGGACTTCGATCGAGCATTGAACTTACAATCATGCATTGCCCCGGACTCGCTGGATTGTGTCCAGCAAACCAAGCTTCCGAATTCGGAAACCCCTCGGCCTTGGAGCCCCAAGATGGGCAGGGATCCATATTTTAGTCCACCCACCCGCCCAGACATATGCGATCTATCTCTAATACGACAAGAGCCCGCTGAAACAGTACATCACTACTGGGCCAGATTCCTCCTGGTTATGGACAGGATAAAGGACTGCCGAGAGGAAAAAGCAATATCAATCTTCTGCAATAACTGCACGGACAAGGGAATACTAAACGCCATTGATTGTCGCAAAATTACGCGCTTCACCGATCTGGCATCCATTGTACGAAAGTACTGTGCGATGGAGAGCTTCCGGAAAACCAAAAATCAATTTTGGGATAATCCGTCCCCAAACCCAGTCCGCAGCAAAAGGGCACCTTACACTCAGGCCCCAGATGCAAAAACGAAAAAACAAAAACCCAATAAGGGAAACGGGACCATACTGGAGGGATGGCTCAATGGACCCTGTAAGCTTCATAGTACAGAGGGAGCCGTCCCAACACATAGCCTTCGAGCATGTTGATATTACGGCAGTGGCCAAAAGTGGCGAGGAGCTTCTAGCTCCGGAAACCACTCCAACAATACCAAAGACGGTATCAATAGCTTGAGACCTTCGCATCAAACAATATGCGAAAGCGAACAATCCATGGACTCTCGAAGTCTACCAAGTAGCAACAAAGAAATCCATGGAGGACACAGCTATTACCTTCAACGCCAAATGACGAGCCTAAATTCCAAACAACCAGAGCTCCAACAGACCGGTACTTAGTCCCATAGTGGACGGCTTTACGACTAACAAAAGTCCTCATGGACGGCGGCAATGACTAAACCTCATTTACGAGGAAACTCTACGAAAAATGGAAATCGATTAGAGCCGATTGAGCGAAGCAGCACAACCTTTAGAGGAATAATCCCTAGCCGGAAGCGCCACTGCACCGGAAAAATCACACTCGATGTGGTGTTCGCTCTCCGGACAATTACAGATCCGAAGAAGTCACGCCTGTGGCCCTGCTCAGCAGCGGGTATCACGCCATATTAGGACGAGAGGCATTCACAATTTTTCAAGCAAGACCTCATTACGGGTACATGAAGCTCAAAATGCAGGCCCATGGAATAATCACTCTCGCTAGTGATCCGGACATAGCACTCGCGTCGAAAACAAGACAGCCGCACTAGCCCTCGAGGCACTATCCAAGCCTTAGCGGCAGAAGAACTCATCACACAAGCGCTCTCGGTGAACAGGACGATGTGATACTCGATAAAAGATCCAAGTCCACCTCCTTCAAACCAGCAGATGAGATAATAAAATTCCGTGTCCATCCAACGGACCCAACAAAGACGGCCTCCATTGGGGCACAATTGAACCCGAAGTAGACGCCAGATCGCGCGAATTCCTTCAGAAAATTGGGATATCTTCGCTGGCGCCCTTCGGACATGCCCGAATCCCACGCAGTTGGCGTAACACAGCCTAAACATCCTAAAGGATTCAAGCCACCAAACAGGCTCTTCGACGATTTTCCGAACCCAAAAGACAGGCAATGGGAGAAGAGCTAGCCAAACTATTGGAAGCCGGATTCCTTAGAGATATCAAACATCCGGACTGGCTAGCAAATCTGGTGATGGTACCAAAGAAGGATAAATCTTGGTGCCTCTGTGTCGATTTTAAAGACATCAATAAGGCTTTCCCAAAGGATCCCTTCCCTCTCCCCCGCATCGATCAAATTATCGATCCTACAGCAGGGCACGATTCGTTGTTCTTCCTGGACGCATACTCTAGATATCATCAAATCAAGATGGCGGAAGCAGACCAAGCCGCAACGGCATTCATCACTCCATATGGACCATTCTGCTTCAACACGATGCCCTTCGGACTTAAAAATGTCGGCGCAACATATCAGCGCATGATTCAAACATGTCTGGCCACCCAGATCGGCAAAACAGTCAAGGCATACGTAGACGACGTAGTCGTCAAAACAAAACACGTCGAAACTCTAGTAGACGATTTGAGGCTCACATTCAACAACATCAGAGCATATGACATCAAGTGAATCCGAAAATGCATTTTCGGCGCATCACCGGAAAGTCATTGGGCTTCATTGTATCCGTAGAGGAATTGAAGCAAATCCGCTAAAATCCGAGCTCACACACGCTTGGATATTCCAAAAGACCTCAAACAAATACAAAATTAACAGGATGCGTGGCAGCCTTAAGCCGCTTTATCTCCCGTCTAGGAGAAAAGGCGTTGCCCCTCTATCGCCTCCTAAGGCGCACCGAACACTTCGAGTGGACGGATGCTGCCACTGCCGGACTCGAAGAAATAAAGGCCATATTGGCAACAACCGTCCTGGCTGCGCCCACTCGGGCGAACCAATGTTGTTATACATCGCAGCAACGCACTAAGTTGTAAGCGGTCCTCGTCGTCGAACGAGCGACGTAGGGCATAAATTCCCTCTTCAAAACCAAGTATTATGTATCCACCGTGTTAACCCCTGCAAATCCGTTACCCGCACTATCGTAAGATAGCATATGCGGTGTTCATGGCGCCCCGAAGCTCGGCACTACTTTCAAGAGTGTGTGATAACAGTGGCTTCTGAAGTACCACTCAATGAAATCATAAATAATCATGACGCAATGGGCAGGATCGCAAAATGGGCCATTGAGCTCTTACCATTCGACATAACTTACAAACCTCGGCAAGCCATAAAGTCACAAGTTCTGGCTGACTTCATCGCCGAATGGACGGCGAACTCCCTAAAGAGTACGGCGATACTCCAACCGGACTATGCATTTCGACGGCTCCAAAATGTTGGCTGGATCGGGGCTCAAGTCGATCGACGCCCCTAACCGGAGATACTGATCCAAGACGTATTTCAAATAATGTACACGGACTCCAACAATGCAGCCAATACGAGGCCTCATACATGGTCTCCGGATGGCGCTCCATGGGCATTCAACGCCTAGAGGTGCGCGGGGATTCAAACCTTGCAATATCCCAAATAAACGGAGACTTTGACGCCAAGGATCCGAAAATGGCAGCATATCGCAACGCTGTCCTAAAAATGTCAGCTCGGTTTGAAGGACTGGAATTCCATCACATAGCTCGAGATAATAACCAGGCGGGTGACGTACTGGCACACATCGGTGCGAAACGTGATGCTGTCCCTCCAAATATCTTCCGGAACGGCTCTTCAAGCCATCCGTACTATGGGAAGAGGAGCCCGGTAGTAACAAACCGGAGAAAACCGCACCAACCGGTGATTCGGCAGATGACATAACACCTTCAGCCCACGTCATAATGGCAGTAATCGCCGTGGGATGAACCTTTCCTAGCCTACTTACTTAGGCAGGAACTTCCGAAGACCAAAACGAGGCCCGCTGCATAGTCCGGCGATCGAAGGCCTACAAGGTCCATGAGGGAGAACTTTATAAGAAAAGTACAACCGGAGTCCTTCAGAGGTGTATCTCCGAAGAGGAAGGGCGAAACCTCGTGGCTGAAATTCATGCCGGACTAGGCGGACACCACGCAGCAGCCCGGGCCCTTGTAGGAAAGGCATTCCGTACAGGATTTTATTGGCCGACGGCCCGGGCAGACGCGCAGGACTTGGTCCAGCGATGCGTTGGTTGTCAGCTCTTTGCTAATCGAGCCATATGCCACCCACCGCCTCAAAACCATACCCATTACCGGCCGTCATGGTCAGGGGCTTGACATGGTTGGACCCCTTAAAGGGGAACCCACAAGCAAAGGTACCTATTGGTCATGGTGGATAAATTCACCAAATGGATAGAGGCCAAACCGGTCAAAACGGCAGAGTCCGGACCAGTGATAGACTTTATATCGGGGTGGTACACCGTTCGGAGTCCCCACAAAGATCATCACCGACAATGGCACGAACTTCACAGCCGACGAGGTTAAGTCATGGTGCAAAAATATGGGCATCAAGCTCGACTACGCCCGCTTTCTCACCCTCAAACCAACGGTCAAGTGGAAAGAGCAAATGGTCTAATAATGAGCGGCATTAAACCCAGATTAGTGAGGTCACTTACTAAATCGACACACAATGGGTCGAGGAGCTCGACCAGACTGGGGCTGCGGACAATGCCTAACCGTACTACCGGATTCACACCATTTTTATGGTATACGGCGCAGAGGCAGTCTTGCCTCAGTGACATTATTCATGACTCACCTCGAAAAGCGCATGTATGAGGAAAGAGAGGCCGAGCTTGATCGGCAGGACAGCTTGGACACATTGGAGGAAGAACGTGACGTCGCGAAGCCTCGTTCCGCATTTTATCAGCAGCAGGCCCGAAGATATCAAAGCAGAGAAGTACATGCCAAGACTTACAACGTCGGCGAACTAGTTCTACGCCTGCCGGATAAGAAAAAGGACAAGCTCAAGCCCAAATGGGAGGGCCCCTTCATTATCGATCAAGTCCTGACCGGCGGAGCATACCGTCTATGAAATGCGTCAGATAACCGACTCGAGCCGAACCCATGGAACGCAGCCCGCCTCCGACGATTCTATGCCTAGCGCCGGACTAAGAGTTCGTCCCCTTCCCCAGTCCAAACTTTTACACTTCGGCTGTCTTTCGTTTCTATTTTTATGCCTTTTTATCTAAAAGCCCTCACGGGCCTGTTTTCGCATTTTTTGCATACGCATGATGTGCAATCCGCACTCATTATTCCTGGGGGCTTCTTTTACAGAAGCTCAATTACACGGGTTTCATACCCAGCACATGTGTCAAGCTTCCACATGTACCTTTTACTCGCCATTATATGCATCGATATGACTTAAGTTTTGGCCAAGCTGGGTTGCTGGCTCCTGCTTACCCCCACGCTCCCGATTGTTCGGCTAGGAGGTAAAGGAGCACCTCTGCGATTATTCTTGTCGGTCACCGGATGTGTACCTCGACCGGTGAAGCCGAATGCTAGCGTTTTAAGGGAATATTCGGTCGGTGACTTAAAAGATGATTTTTTACCTATTTATCTATTTGCCCCGGATGTTTTATCTTTCTTTGCAGTCCGACATGCACTTTAGGGCATGCCTCCCGAGAAAGGAACCCTTAACGGAACTATTCTCCCGGAAGATGTTTCTTACTAACCATGTAATATAACATAACTAGTTGGGCACTTGTCTGATAAAGCACTAATGACCCCTACGCCTGGTCTCCATGCATACCACGGTTGTTTCTTAACCAAAGAGGTATTCGGATACACTCTGGACTCTACGGTCCCGAGGTTGAAGCGAAAAGGTCGGCAAAGACAAACGATCTACAATCCGGCTAGAAGGCATTTCACATGTCACTTTAAAGGATAACGTACATTGTCAAACTTATTGATTGTATTCCTCCTCAATCCCGTCTAATAGGCTGTCTAGTTTACAGTCCCGTTGGGAAAATTTAGCAGCCAACTCTACTTGGCTGTATACTAAACTCACAGGGATCTCCTTCCCATCGGGCCCCACCGGTCCAACTTCGGCCATGTGGTTGGGATCCGCCTTCTTGTACCACGCCTTCACCATGGCCCAAGCCTCCTGGCACCTTGACGGCAAGCGAAATCTTCCACAAACGGAAGCGCCGCAGACTCCTGCAGCTTCTCCGCAAGCTCCCCAAGGCCCTCGGGTAGGGTGAGGGCTGGCCATAAAGCCTGAACGACGCCGCTCATTGCCTGCCGAACTCGTTCGAGTAGCTGCAACAGTTCGGGAAGTTGATCACCCGTTGAAAGGGGCATCTCCTCTACAGGACGACCTGTGAGTACACCTACAAGACATATCATGTCAAAATACTTCCTCGCCGAACTCTTCTTTTTCAAAAGAGTCCGCTTAAGCACTTACTATAAATACCGCGACGAAGCCGCTGATTCTCCTTAACGGAGCCGGACAGCTCGGCCCGCGCGCCTTTCAGCTCTTCTCCGAGCTTGGCGTTGGCATCCTGGAGCTTGTTCCTTTCTGCTGAACCCTATTCAAGACACTCTCTGGCCTTTAGTCTGGCGTAGCAATGCTTGCTGTCCGGATCTTGTCCGCGGTACCGCAATGTCATTATTAGACTCACGCCACGCGCGATAGTGCTTATATTTATTAATAAAATTTGTTACCGGAGGGTCTTTGCGTCTCCTCCTGCGGCAGCAAGTGCAGCCTCAAGTTGGGCCTTGCAATCTTGCAGCTCCGAGACAGTGGGCGTTCTTCTCGGAAGAGCTCAGATTTTCAAATGATCCTTAAATCAGTTAGCTTAACTACTTTAAGTCTCGGGGCTCTTGGTATATACAACCATTAAAATTCCCTTACCCGTATGTCTTTCACATACTTGCTCCGTGGCTCGGTAAAACCATTTTGAGCGGCACGGAGATGCGCGTCCCCTGCGTTAAAGGCATCCAATGCCTCGGGGAAAAGCACGCTCATGAATATCGTCGGTGGCGCCTATGGTTCATGGCGCTCTCCAACTCGAGACTTGGTGGCGGACGGTCGCCGGTATCCTCTGTTGGAGAAGGATCCGCCCGCGTCTTGCGCTTGCTCCCCTCCGGCCGGGCGCTGGAGCTGGCCGTGTAGGTCGGATCGGCAACTCCTGCGCTCGCAGATCCGGCGGCGCTTTTTCTCCTACAAAGATCTTGAGCACTCAGCGCTTCCTCGGAACATTGCTCAAAATTCAAATACGAGATATACCTTTGCGGCGGCGTTTCGCCGCACCGCGCTCCTTTTTCGCTCGCTGGTTCGGATGGCCTCTGTTGGTCGACCGCCGCTGGCTCGGCTTCTGCCGTAAAGGCACTTCCTGCAAAATACCATCGTTCGTGAAGGTTAGAAATGGGCAGGGAAGAGATAATGGTGTCCGGACTTTGGTCGCGGTCACCTGGGAAGCAGGACTTAGTCCGGGGTAGTCCGCCGTAATGGCGACCAAAGCATTGTCTATGCTGAGCTGGTGAAACACCCGTCAATCAGCTCCACCTCGATGTCCGGTCCTCTTGGAGGCCGGATCCGAGGATCTTCTGATCCTCGGGTTGCGGAGCAAGACTCACCATGTCCTCCACAGTCCGGCGTAGATCCTGCGCCGAAGACATAATGTAAGAAGCTTAAACTTCGAAAGCATGGGGTGGCATCGTCTTCCCCGTTGAAGTCCCACATGGGGTGGCCTCTGTATTGCAATGGCTGTACCCCTCGCTTGATGCATGTCGCCATGACTCCGATCATGGTCAAGCCGGAATGGGCCATTAATCTGATTCGGCCCATCAAGTAATGGACGCTCTTGTCTTCCTCCAATCGGGGGCACCTCGGGCGCCAGCTGAGGCGTTTCTTCAAGGGAGCAGACTAAACTCCGGAGGCCGATCCGGACTGGAGTGCAGCAGAGCGTCTCCTATATAAAACCACTCCGAGGGCGAGTCTTCGGACGCCTTCTTGGGAGTACCAGATAGGTATCCGGTCCCGGCGATGCGCCATATTTCGGCACCGCCCACTTGATATATGGACCCCTCGTGAGAACGGGTGCGAGGCAAAACAGCCTCTTCCACAATGCAAAATGGGGCTCAATGCCGGTGAATAGCTCACAAAGAGCTACGTAGCCCGCGATATGCGTGATGAGGCGGGCGTGAGGTGGTGCACTGGAGTCCGTAGAACTTGAGGAGCCCGTGGAGGAACGGATGTATTGGGAATCCGAGTCCCTTATCGATAGGGGACGGCATACTCGCTTCCCTTATTGGGGCTTGGAGTGTCCTCCGCCTGCCTCCCACCTTGATAAGTAACCAGTCCGCCTGCATCGAACCATGAAGGCCGGAGGAGAAATCCCCCGCTTGGAGCTTCACTAGCTCGTTGTGCAAACAGAGCACCTCCTCCAATTCCCGGCGGTGGGCTGGGAGCGCGTGAAGAAGAGCCACGTCGGCGATCCATGATGGAATGGATTTCTAGGTCGAAGGCGCTCGATGGAGTATTCAGCGGGAGGAAGACGGTGTGGTTTGGATCTGGATTCTTGCCTCTTTTATAGGCGGACGACTCGCACAACTAGGGGTGAAATGTAAAGACACCTGGCTTTTCGCGATTCGTGCGCGACGCGTGGAAGAAGGACATTATTTGGCGAGAAGCCGAGGAACACAGAGATTCAAGATGAAGCCGACAATCGCTTGATGTACATGGAATTTGAAGGAGAACCCGCCTTGCAACGCCAAGATTATAAACGCTACCGGACTTATCGTCATTGAAGCCTGGTTCGGGGCTACCGAGGAGTCTGGACTAGGGGTGTCCGGACAGCCGGACTATGATTATCCGCCGGACTCCAAGACTACGAAGATACAAGATTGAAGACTCCGTCCGTGTCCGGATGGGACTTTCCTTGGCGTGGAAGTCAAGCTTGGCAATACGGATATGTAGATCTCCTACCATTGTAACCGACTACTGTGTAACCTAGCCTCCTCCGGTGTCTATATAAACCGGAGGGCTTTAGTCCGTGGGACAACATACATTACAACAATCATACCATAGGCTAGCTTCTAGGGTTTAGCCTCCTTGATCTCGTGGTAGATCCACTCTTGTACTACCCATATCATCAATATTAATCAAGTAGGACGTAGGGTTTTACCTCCATCAAGAGGGCCCGAACCTGGGTAAAAACATCGTGTCCCTCGTCTCCTGTTACCATCCGCCTAGACGCACAGTTCAGGACCCCCTACCCGAGATCCGCCGGTTTTGACACCGACAATGAGGATTTTGAGCGCTTTGCTGAAATGATTAGATCAGTTTTCTTACGTATGCGCTTAACTGATATGCTCAATGTAAATCCTTATGCTAAATATATGAAGGATATCATCATAAACAAAAGAAAGATGTCGGAAGCTGAAATTTCCACCATGCTTGCTAATTACACTTTTAAGGGTGGAATACCAAAGAAACTTGGAGATCCGGGTGTACCAACTATACCATGCTCCATTAAAGAAATTATGTTAGAACTGCTTTATGTGATCTTGGAGTCGGTGTTAGTGTTATGCCTCTCTCTTTATATCGTAGACTTGAATTGAATAAGTTGACACCTACTGAAATATCTTTGCGAATGGCTGATAAATCAAATGCTATACCTGTCGGTATTTGTGAGGATGTGCCTGTTGTGGTTGCAAATGTCACTATCTTAACGGACTTTGTTATTCTTGATATTCCCGAGGACGATAGTATGTCGATTATCCTTGGTAGAACTTTTTTGAATACTGCAGGGATTGTTATTGATTGCAACAAAGGCAATGTCACTTTTCATGTTAATGGTAATGAGCATACGGTACACTTTCCGAGGAAACAATCTCAAGTTCATAGCATCAATTCTATTGGAAAGGTTCCAACTATCATTATTGGAGGTTTTGAATTTCCTCTCCCTACTGTCAAGAAAAAGTATGATATTCTTATTGTTGGGGATTTTCATATCCTGTTGAGGTAACTTAGTGTCATTCAAATTTCTCCGGTTCCGTGTTATTCGGAATGAGTTTGTTAACAAGACTTGATCAACCTTGTTAGTGGATTCATTTTGATGATCACGAGATGGATGAAACTAGAAGGCACAACCTTCTGTACCCTCTTTTTACTTTCTGTTATTTAGAATGAGCAAAGAAAAAAATAGTAGTATCTGTCTGTTTTCTGAATTATCCGTGCATTAAAAAAATATCCTGAAAATAAAAGTGCTCCAAATGCCTTGCAAATTTAGTATGATTTTTTATGGAATATTTGAGGATTTTAGGCACTGAAATCACTGCAGGAGGGGCAAGCACCAGACCACGAGAGTGGAGGGCACGCCCACCCCACCTGGGCGCACCCCCTGTCTCGTGGACCCCTGGTGGCCCCCCTCCACTTATGCCAGCACCCACACACTTCATCTTCTACCCAAAAAATCCCCATCCAGCTCAAGCACGATTTCTAGCTCATTTTGCTACTATTTTCGATCTCCTTTCTCAAAGCTCCATTCACAAAACTGCTTTGGGAGATTGTTGCTTGGTATGTGACTCCTCCATTGGTCCAATTAGTTTTTGTTCTAGTGATTTATTCATTCCAAATTTTTGCTGCATAGGTGACCATGTTCTTGAGCTTGCATGTTAAATTTATGAGGTCCCAAGCAATTCTAATGCATGATATAGGCTCTAGACACTTGTAGGAGTAGTTGCTGCCAATCTTGTTTAGTTTTATTCACTTTTATTTTGAAGTTACTAAAATTTCAGAAATTTTTAGAAAATGTTAAGGAAACTTTTGAGGGGCTCTTCTAGCCAAAGCTCTCAGGAAAAACAAGCTAAAGAGAAGGAAAAAGCCAAGTATAATCTTCCTCACTTAGCGGAAGTGCGGTCGTGTGAATGGCCATGTGATGATTTCTTGAAAGAAGCTGGAATTCATGAAGATTTTTATTCTTTGACCGAGAATGCAGGCCTCACCGGTTTCATCAACGACCGGATCGATTAGTATCTCTTACTCACCAATACTTTCGTGTAAAACTTTTATTATTATCCTAAGAAGTCACCGCCTGCAGTATCATTTCACTTATATCATGAATTCAGAGAAATGTCTTTACATAATTTTTGCGCGGTATGTAGGATACCCTATGAGGGAGAATTAGAGGAACCCCATCGTAAATATGTGGATGGCTTTGTTAACACTATAGCTGTAGAGGAGCCAAAGAAGGGCTCTGAGGCAAAAATCTCTAGCATACACTTTCCTGTTTTACGCTACTTTGCCATATTTGCTAGTAGATGCTTGATTGGTCGTGGAAATAGTGGAAACTTTAGTGTTCCTGATATTATCATCCTTCAACATGCCTTGCTTGGAGATAATAGTTTTAGTATGGGTGCCGTCATTGCTAAATGGCTAGGCCTGAACCGTACAAAAGGCCCCATATTTGGAGGTATTTATGCTTCACATCTTGCTAGACAATTTCAGATACCTATTAGGCACCATGAGAAAGAGGAGACAAAATTGCCTCCTCACATTTTGGATTACGAGAGCATGGTAGCCCACAAGTTTATCGTTGACAATGAAGAAAGGATGCTCTTGTATAACCTTAGATTTAATAAGAAACACAATGAGATTATTATTTTGCCTGCGCCTCTGTTGTTTGATTTGACTGCAGATAATTTTCTTGTTACACCTGAAGCGGTGTACACTCATCGAGCCTAAGCTTTCACTCCAGAACATGAACTCGAGCCGAACTGAATCGACCCTTATCGCATCGCATCGTCATCGATGGGATCCGGAGATGACCAACCAGTGGTATCCTGATTACACCTCCCAGTACACCGGGGAGAGTAGCGGCGGTCCTTGGTATTAGACTAACTTAGGCCAAAAGCCTAAGCTTGGGGGAGTACGTGTTTCTCACCGACTTTACATTCATGTTCACACACTAGTCATCGATGCTCATACTCTTTCATTGTATTATCCATGATAGTTTAAATTTCTTTTTCTAGTTTTCTTCTTGTGTGTTTGATAAACCTTAAGAAAAAATCAAAAAAAAAGTTAGTTTAATTTCCATGCTTGTAGTATACTTAAAATAAAACCCCAAAAAGATTTCTAGTTCTTCTTCTTACTTGTTGGGAGCTTTCCCGTGTAAATAGTTCTATTTTTCTTTTCTTTCCTTTGGGGGTCGAGAAGACCATATTGAAAATGTTTAGTGGATCTCATATGCATGATTGTTTATTTAATTTAGAGCCCATATTACCTTGTATTCTTTCTTGAGTTGAATGCTTGCAGATTCCAGCTTAGTCCAATGCACGTGCACTCTTATTATTATACACATCGTTCGGTCGTGCAAGTGAAAGGCAATAATGACGATATATGATGGACTTATTGAGATGAGAAAAGCTGGTATGGACTCGACCTCTCTTGTTTTTGTAAATATGATGAGTTCATCGTTTCTGATTCAGCTTATTATGAAGTAAACATATTTGCAATGACATCTAGAGATTATAGTTGCTTGTACCATGCTTGATTAGCTATGATTTATAATGGTTTATCTTGCGCGCCAACATGCTATTAGAATGATTATGATGTGGTATGATGGGATGGTATCCTCCTTTGAATGAATTGAGTGACTCGACTTGGCACATGTTCACGCATGTAGTTGAAACAAATCAACATAGCCTTCATGATATTTATGTTCATGGTAGATTATATCCTACTCATGCTTGTACTCGATGTAAATTAATTTTAATGCATGTTTATGACTGTTGTCGCTCTCTTAGTTGGTCGCTTCCCAGTCTTTTGCTAGCCTTCACCTGTACTAAGCGGGAATACTACTTGTGCATCCAAACTCCTTAAACCCTAAACTTGTTCCATATGAGTCCACCATACCTACCTATATGCGGTATTTACCTGCCATTCCAAGTAAATTTGTATGTGCCAAACTCCAAACCTTCAAATGAAATTCTGTTTTGTATGCTCGAGCAGCTCATGTTTCGACTAGGGCTGCCCATATCTTCCATGCTAGGTGGGTTATTCTCAAGAGGAGTGGACTCCGGTCCTCATTCACGAGAAAGGGCCGGTAACCGGGATGCCCAGTCCCATGATCCAAAAAGATCAAAGCAAATCAAAATAATTAAACAAAACTCCCCCAGGGCTGTTGGTAGTTGGAGGCACTCGTTGTTTTGAGCAAGCCATGGATTGATGCTTGTTGGTGGTTGGGGGAGTATAAACCTTTACCATTCTGTTTGGGAACCGCCTATAATGCATGTAATATGGAAGATACAGACCATCTCATAGTTGTTGCGTTGACAAATGAAAGTATGCCGCTCAAAATGTTATTCAATCTCTATTTTAAAATCGAGCTCTGCGCCTCTACAAATCCTCGCCCCTCTGCGAAGGGCCTATCTATTTACTTTTATGTTGAGTCATCACCCTTCTTATTAAAAAGCACCCATTGAGAGCACAATCGTCATTTGCATTCATTACTATTGGTTTATATTGGGTATGACTTGACTGGATCTCTTTTACCATGAATTACAATGTTTAGTCAGCCCTTGATCTTTAAAGGTGCTCTGCATTTATGTTTTGCTGTCTCAGAAAGGGCTAGCGAGATACCATCTTGTTATATTATGTTATGATTGTTTTGAGAAAGTGTTGTCATCCGAGTTTTATTATTATGGCTCGCTAGCTGATTATGCTATTGATATGAGTAATTATGAGACCTAAGTGTTATTGTGAGTATGGTTAGTTCATGATATTTGCTGAAACCTGAACGATGGCTTTGCATGTTTACAACAACAAGAGCAAACGGAGTTTGTAAAAGTTTTTCTTTATCACTTTCAGTTTATCAACTGAATTGCTTGAGGACAAGCAAAGGTTTAAGCTTAGGGGAGTTGGTACGTCTCCAACGTATCTACTTTTCCAAACACTTTTGCCCTTGTTTTGGACTCTAACTTGCATGATTTGAATGAAAGTAACCCAGACTGACGCTGTTTTCAGCAGAAATGCCATGATGTTGTTTTATGTGTAGAAAACAAAAGTTCTCGGAATTTCCTGAAAATCCACAGAGGCACTTTTTGGAAAATATAAAAAAATACTGGCGAAAAAATCAAGACCAGGGGGCCCACACCCTGTCCACGAGGGTGGGGGGCACGCCCCCTCCCCTGGGCGCGCTCCCCTCTCTCGTGGGCCCCCTGGACCTCCACCGACCTCAACTCCAACTCCATATATTCACGTTCGGGGAGAAAAAAAAATCAAAGAGAAAGTTTCATCACGTTTTACAACATGGTGCTGCCGACAAGCCCTAATCTCTCTCGGGAGGGCTGATCTGGAGTCCGTTTGGGGCTCCGGAGAGGGGGATTCGTCGCCGTCGTCATCATCAACCATCCTCCATCACCAACTTCATGATGCTCACCGCCGTGCGTGAGTAATTCCATCGTAGGCTTGCTGGTAGGTGATGGGTTGGATGAGATTTACCATGTAATCAAGTTAGTTTTGTTAGGGTTTGATCCCTAGTATCCACTATGTTCTGAGATTGATGTTGCTATGACTTTGCATGCTTAATGCTTGTCACTAGGATCCGAGTGCCATGATTTCATATTTGAACATATTATGTTTTCATGAATATATGTGTGTTCTTGATCCTATCTTGCAAGTCTATACTCACCTATTATGTGTTATGATCCGACAACCCCGAAGTGACAATAGTCGGGATACTTCTTGGTGATGACCATAGTTTGAGGAGTTCATGTATTCACTATGTGCTAATTCTGGTTCTCTATTAAAAGGAGGCCTTAATATCCCTTAGTTTCCATTAGAACCCCGCTGCCACGGGAGGGTAGGACAAAAGATGTCATGCAAGTTCTTTTCCATAAGCATGTATGACTATTTACGGAATACATGCCTACATTACATTGATGAACTGGAGCTAGTTCTATGTCACCCTATGTTATAGCTATTACATGAGGAATCGCATACGGCATAATTATCCATCACTGATCTGTTGCCTACGAGCTTTTCACATATTGTTCTTCACTTATTTACTTTTCCGTTGCTATTGTTACAATCACTACAAAACCCAAAAACATTACTTTTGCTACCGTTACCTTTATTATCATACCACTTTTGCTACTAAATACTTTGCTGCAGATACTAAGTTATCCAGGTGTGGTTGAATTGGCAACTCAACTGCTAATACTCAAGAATATTCTTTGGCTCCCCTTGTGTCGAATCAATAAATTTGGGTTGAATACTTTACCCTCGAAAGCTATTGCGATCCCCTACACTTGTAGGTTATCAGCATTATGAGATGAGCCCTTAAATAAAATTTCAAGGTATAAGTGTTCTCCCTGAGTATGCACCATTGCGACAGTTCTTCGTGCTGAGACACCACGGGATGATCGGGTATGATAGGCTCTACGTTCACATACAACGGGTGCAAGACAGTTTTGCACATGCGGAATACTCAGGTTAAACTTGACGAGCTGCTTCCTCTTGAGCACTGCGTTGGATTTCCCCGAAGAGGAGAGGATGATGCAGCAAAGTAGCGTAAGTATTTCCCTCAGTTTTTGAGAACCAAGGTATCAATCCAGTAGGAGACCACGCACAAGTCCCTCGTACCTACACAAAACGATAGCTACTCGCAACCAACGCGATTAGGGGTTGTCAATCCCTTCACGATCACTTACGAGGGTGAGATCTGATAGAGATGATAAATAATATTTTTGGTATTTTTGATAGATAGATGCAAAGTGAAAAGTAAAAGGCAACGTAAAACAAAGCAAGTAAATAAAGCGATAGAGATTGATATGATGAGAATAGACCCGGGGGCCATGGGTTTCACTAGTGGCATCTCTCAAGAGCATATATATTCTACGGTGGGTGAACAAATTACTGTTGAGCAATTGATAGAATTGAGCATAGTTATGAGTATATCTAGGCAATGATCATGTATATAGGCATCACGTCCGAGACAAGTAGATCGAAACGATTCTGCATCTACTACTATTACTCCACTCATCTACCGCTATCCAGCATGCATCTAGAGTATTAAGTTAAAAACAGAGTAACGCCTTAAGCAAGATGACATGATGTAGAGGGATAAACTCATGCAATATGATAAAAAACCCATCTTATTATCCTCGATGGCAACAATACAATACGTGCCTTTCAACCCTTTCTGTCACTGGGTATGGACACCGCAAGATTGAACCCAAAGCTAAGCACTTCTCCCATTGCAAGAACTATCAATCTAGTTGGCCAAACCTAAAAGGATAATTCGAAGAGACTTGCAAAGATAACTCAATCATACATAAAAGAATTCAAAGAAGAATCAAATATTTTCCATAGATAACACTGGATCATAAACCCACAATTCATCGGTCTCAACAAACACACCGCAAAAAGAAGATTACATCGAATAGATCTCCACAAGAGAGGGGGAGAACATTGTATTGAGATCCAAAAAAAGAGAAGAAGCCATCTAGCTACTAGCTATGGACCCGAAGGTCCGAAGTAAACTACTCACACTTCATCGGAGGGGCTATGGTGTTGATGTAGAAGCCCTGCATGGTGGATGCCCCCTCCGGTGGAGCTCCGGAACAGGCCCCAAGATGGGATCTCGTGGATACAGAAGGTTGCGGCGGAGGAATTAGGTTTTTGGCTCCTATTCTAATCATTCGGGGATACGTAGGTATATATAGGAGGAAGGAGTACGTCAGTGGAGCAACAGGGGGCTCACGAGGTAGGGGGCGCGCCAGGGGGCGCCCACCTCGTGACCGCCTCAACACTTCTTGGAGTAGGGTCCAAGTCTCCTGGATCACGTTCGGTTAGAAAATCACGTTCCCGAAGGTTTCATTTCGTTTGGACTCTGTTTGATATTCCGTTTCTTCGAAACACTGAAATAGGCAAAAAACAGCAATTCTAGGCTGGGCCTCCGGTTAATAGGTTAGTCCCAAAAATAATATAAAAGTGGAAAATAAAGCCCAACTAGAAGAACGCCCGTGCGTTGCAACGGGGCCACATTAATTTTAAGAGTTCAATAGTACGACATTGGCAACCTTTTTTACCATCAAATCCTCACACACACAGACACACACTCTCCCTCCCTCTTCCTCACTCTCTATCCCCCTCTCCCTCTCTCTCTAACACACACACATATCCATCTTATTGGGTACGGGACCATAATCCATCTATTTCACACATACACGCTAGTGCATAACAATATGGATTATGTGTATTATATTTGCCACCAGAACTGAGGGAATTAATTTCATGTAAATCGACCAGCCACAGCTCCAAGAATACACGGATGAGGTGGCTCGAGTCAGCGTCGATGCCGTCCAGCGCGGGCCACGGGCCCGCTTCCAAGTGCACGTGCAATGCACGTCTTCACAAATATTATAACCAGATGTGAGAAATCACATGCATAGAAAAGACATTCTGATAGCAATCCAAATACCATACTCAACTGAATAGCGTTCTTGTAAGGATTATTGTTAATAAATGAATTCAATCATGTGGCTCTAAATAAATGGATTCAATCATGTGACTCTAATTACTTTGGATTGTTATGTGCACACTAAGAGGGGTGCAGTTTGGAAAGAAAATGTTTTCTAATTAAAGTGATTGAGTGATTTAAGGTAAGGTTAATTAATTTAGATTTGATTTTTAGTGATTGTTAGTAAAGTATGATGCGTCTTTAAAATCTTTTATTTGTTTCCTTAAATTCTATTATTTGTTTCCTTAAAAATTTGCAATAATGGAAGGTATCGGTTGATTTGGATAAATTAGTAAAGTTAGATCCGTGATTGCGTGTACGTTTGGAAAGTGATGATTTGCAAGGAAAGAGCTGAGGGGTAAATAAACCGGTGAATAAGAAACCAGCATCGAAAAAATCTACGATGGTTAACCTACAAAAAAAACCGGACGAAAGTGGTGGGACGAAAATTGACCGGCGGAGACTACCAACTGCTCCATTAGGAGTAGAGATATTAACAAAAGTACAGATCCTGTCCCACTCTTCACTTTTTGACAAAAAAACTTCGGAATAGCAATCTTGGTTAGTGATCTCGACCGGGTTCGATCGGCATGGCGTGTCGTTCCTCCAGGAGTGGGTGCTGAGATGAAGGATGGCGAACCTCCATTGTCAATCGGCCGGAGCTGCATCGTCATTTGGATCAGAGCATGGACGAAATCGAGATGGTAGGGGTTGAGGAATTTGTAGGATGTGAGGGTTTAGGGTGGGCATCACGAGAACTCACCCATATCTTGGGAGACGGTAGACCCGAGGGTGCAGTCGTGTTCGTGCTTCAGGGGCTGCCATGTGCTGTCCTCGCCGCCATCGCCTGTCGATGCCACTTCAGCGCCACGAGCATGGGACTGAGGGGCGAAGGGAAGAGAAGGGAAGGAAGCAAGCTAATGATGTACCTATGTTTGGTATGTAATACCCTCCACTAAGAGTAGATATTTTCTTAAAATCGGTTATTTTGTTTCCTAATTAATGTGACTGAGCAATTTAAGGTAAGGTTGATTAATTTAGATTTGATATTTAGAGATTGATCGTGATTGATTCTTTCACATAAAGACATTACTAAAAATAACTTGCACCATCATGGAAAGTTATGATCCGTTAAGATTTTTTTCGTTGTGTGAGAGGGTGACGCGAAACTAAACCGGTGGGGTGGGGGAGGGATGAAAAAAAACCAGCAAAATAAAACGGTTGAAAGTGGTGGGACGAAAATAAACCGCACGAGGCTACCAACTGCTCCATTAGGAGTAGAGATAACGACGGGAGTCTGGGCGTGTGTGGGACTCGATCGCAGGGTTTTTCGTGGTTTTTCATGGCTGAGGGGGAGGTGGGAGGAAGTACCAAAGAAGTACCAAAAAAGACCGGGTGAGGTGGGACAAAAATAAAACCCGGAACGCGACCTACCAACTGAGACATTAGGAGTAGAGATATAGTCCAAAATAGTAGATAAAGTAGCATGGAGCAATCAAAAATTATAGATACGTTGGAGACGTATCACGAGCCTAGCATGTACAGACATGGCCTTGGAACACTGGAGACCGAAAGGTCGAACGTGAATCATATAGTAGATATGATCAACATAGAGATGTTCACCATTGATGACTACTCCATCTCACGTGATGATCGGACATGGTTTAGTTGATTTGGATCATGTATCATTTAGATGACTGGAGGGATGTCTATCTAAGTGGGAGTTTGTAAGTAATTTGATTAATTGAACTTAGTTTATCATTAACTTAGTCCTTATAGTATTTGCAAATTATGTTGTAGATCAATAGCTCGCGTTGTAGCTACCCTATGTTTTTTGATATGTTCCTAGAGAAAACTAAGTTGAAAGATGATAGTAGCAATGATGCAGACTAGGTCCGTGATCTGAGGGTTATCCTCATTGCTGCACAAAAGAATTATGTCCTTGATGCATCGCTAGGTGAAAAACCTATTGCAGGAGCAGATGTAGACATTATGAATGTTTGGCAAGCTTGATATGATGACTACTTGATAGTTTAGTGCACCATGCTTTACGGCTTAGAACCGAGACTTCAAAAACGTTTTGAACGCCACGGAGCATATGAGATGTTCCAAGAGCTGAAATTGGTATTTCAGGCTCATGCCCGTGTCGAGAGGTATGAGACCTCTGACAAGTATTTTGCCTACAAGACGGAGGAGACTAGCTTAACTAGTGAGCATGTGCTCAGAATGTCTGAGTACTACAATCGATTGAATCAAGTGGGAGTTAATCTTCCAGATAAGATAGTGATTGACAGAGTTCTCTAGTCACTAACACCAAGCTACTAGAACTTAGTGATGAACTATAATATGAAAGGCATGACGAAAATGATTCTCGAGCTTTTCGCAATGCTGAAATCAGTCAAGGTAGAAATCAAGAAAGAGCATCAAGTGTTGATGGTTAACAAGACCACTAGTTTCAAGTAAAACAGCAAGGGAAAGAAAGGGGACTTCAAGAAGAATGTCAAGGAAGTTTTCACTCCCGTGAAGAAGCCCAAAGCTGGACCTAAGCCTAAAACTTTGTGCTTCTACTGCAAAGGAAATGGTCACTGGAAGCGGAACTACCCCAAATATTTGGCGGATAAGAAGGATGCCAAAGTGAACAAAGGTATATTTGATATACATGTTATTGATGTGTACCTTACTAGTGCTCGTAGTAGCCCCTGGGTATTTTATACCTATTCGGTTGCTAAGATTAGTAACTCGAAAGAGGAGTTGCAGAATAAATGGAGACTAGTTGAGGGTGAAGTGACGATGTGTGTTTGAAGTGGTTCCAAGATTGATATGATCATCATCGCACACTCCCTATACTTTCAGGATTAGTGTTGAACCTAAATAAATGTAATTTGGTGTTTGCATTGAGGATGAACAAGATAGGATCGTGTTTATTGCAATAAGGTTATCATTTAAGACAGAGAATAATTGTTGTTCTGTTTACATGAATAAAACCTTCTATGGTCATACACCCAATGTGGATGGTTTACTGAATCTTGATCGTAGTGATACACATATTCATAATATTGATACCAAAAGATGCAAAGTTAACAATGATAGTGCAACATACTTGTGGCAATGCCGTTTAGATCATATTGTTGTAAAGCACATGAAGAAACTCCATGCAGATGGACTTTTGGAATCACTTGATTATGAATCATTTGATACTTGCAAACCATGCCTCATAGGGAAAGATGACTAAAACTCCGTTCTCCGGAACAATGGAGCGAGCCAATGACTTATTAGAAATAATACATACCGATGTATGCGGTCCGATGAGTGTTGAGGCTCGCGGAAGGTATCATTATTTTCTGACCTTCACAGATCATTTGAGCAGAATGGGTATATCTACTTAATGAAACACAAGTCTGAAACATTTGAAAAGTTCATATAATTTTAGAGTGAAGTGAAGAATCATCGTAACAAGAAAATAAAAGTTTCTATGATCTGATCGCGAAGGTGAATATTTGAGTCACGAGTTTTGCCTTCATTTAAAACAATGTGGAATAGTTTCACAACTCACACCACCCGGAACACCACAGTGTAATGGTGTGTCCGAACATCGTACCCGTACTTTATTAGATAGGGATAATTAGATTTATGGCCCTAGTTGTGTCCCACTCATCTGTTTTACCCTAATTCTCAAAAGTCACTGGTTCTGTCCAAGTCACTTTGCTCCTCTTATGCTTTTGCCCTTTGACCGTTTGACCGTTAGTTTGAAAACATCTTAACTAATTCATACTAAATCAGAAAAGTGCAAATAAGATACCAAAATGTTCAGAAAAACATCACCTATATGTCAGTGTCATTTGCATTCATAAAAAAGTGTTGGAAAGTGCACATCCGAGTTTTAGCTCTTTTGATACCACCATGAATGACATTCATGGAAGTCGTGGCAAAATAATCTATTTTGGAGTGCTGATTTTTTTGCGACACCTATGAATGTTATTCTTGTGAAATTTCATTAGGGAATTAAAACATTTGTCATTCTTGCCACCATTTTTTTTGAAATTTTTTGAATTTTTTTAGATTTTACTATTCATGGTGGTAGGATAAGAGCTAAAACTCGGATGGGCACTTTCCAACACTTTTTTCATGAATGAAAATGACACTGGCATATGGGTGATGTTTTTCTGAACATTTTGGTATCTTATTTGTATTTTTTTGATTTAGTATGAATTAGTTATGAAGTTTTCAAACTGACGGTCAAACGGTCGAAGGGCAAAAGCATAAGAGGAGCAAAGTGACTTGGATAGAACCAGTGACTTTTGGGAATTAGGGGTAAAACAGACGAGTGGGACACAACTAGGGGCATAAATCTAATTATCCCTATTAGATATGGTACGACCTATGATGTCTCATACCGATTTACCACTATCATTTTGGGGTTATGCTTTAGAGACAGATGCATTCACATTAAATAGGGCACCGTCTAAATCCATTGAGACGACACCGTATGAACTGTGGTTTGGTAACAAACCTAAGCTGATGTTTCTTAAAGTTTGGGGTTGCGACACTTATGTCAAAAGGCTTCATCCTGATAAGCTCGAACCCAAATCGGAGAAGTGCGTCTTCATAGGATACCCTAAGGAAACAATTGGGTACACCTTCTACCACAAATCTGAAGGTAAGATCTTGGTTGCCAAGAATGGAACCTTTCTAGAGAAGGAGTTTCTCTCGAAAGAAGTGAGTGGGAGGAAAGTAGAAATTGATGAGGTAATTGTACCTTCTCTTAATTTGGAAAGTAGCTCATCAGAGAAATCTGTTCCCGTGATGCCTACACCAACTATAGAGGTAGCTAATGATGATGATCATGAAACTTTAGATCAAGTTACTACCGAACCTCATAGGTCAATGAGAACACGATCAACACTAGAGTTATACCGTAATCCTGTTCTGGAAGTCATGTTACTCGACCATGATGAACCTACAAACTATGAAGAAGCTATGATGAGCCTAGATTCCGATGAATGGGTTGAGGCCACGAAATCTGAGATAGGATCCATATATGAGAACAAAGTGTGGACTTTGGTGGACTGCCCGATGATCGGCAAGCCATTGAGAATAAATGGATCTTCAAGAAGAAGACTGACGCTGATAGTAATGTCACTATCTACAAAGCTCGACTTGTCGCAAAAGGTTTTTGACAAAGTTCAAGGAGTTGACTATGATGAGACTTTCTCACCCGTAGCAATGCTTAAGTCTGTCTGAATCATGTTAGAAATTACCACATTTTATGAAATCTGGCAAATGGATGTCAAAACTACATTTCTTAAATCGATATCTCTAAAAGAAGAGTTTTATATGATGCAACCAGAAGGTTTTGTCGGTCCTAAAGGTGCTAACAAGGTGTGCAAGCTCCAGTGATCCATTTATGGACTAGTGCAAGCATCTCAGAGTTGGAATATACGCTTTGATGAGGTGATCAAAGCATATGGTTTTATACAAACTTACAGTGAAGCCTGTATTTACAAGAAAGTGAGTGGGAGCTCTGTAGCATTTCTAATATTATATGTAGATGACATATTGTTGATTGGAAATGATATAGAATTTCTGAATAGCCTAAAAGGGTACTTGAATAAGAGTTTTTCAATAAAAGACCTCGGTAAAGCTACTTATGTATTCGGCATCAAGATCTGTAGAGATAGATCGAGACGCTTAATAGGACTTTCACGAAGCACACACCTTGACAAGATTTTGAAGCAGTTCAAAATGGATCAGTTCAAGAAGGAGTTCTAGCCTGTATTGTAAAGTGTGAAGTTGAGTAAGACTCAAAACCCGATCACGGCAGAAGATAGAAAGAGAATGAAAGTCATTCCCTATGCCTCAGCCATAGATTCTATAAAGTATGCCATGCTGTGTACCAGACTAGTTATGTGTCTTGCTATGAGTATGGCAAGGGGGTACAATAGAGATCCAGGAGTGGATCACTAGACATCGGTCAGAATTATCCTTAGGTACCTAAAGAGGACTAAGGAAATGTTTCTCGGTTATGGAGGTGATAAAGGGTTCGTCGTAAAGGGTTACGTCGATGCAAGCTTTAACACTGATCCAGATGACTCAGAGTCTCAATCTGGATACATATTGAAAGTGGGAGCAATTAACTAGAGTAGCTCCATACAGAGCTTTATATACATAGAAATTTGCAAAATACATACGGATCTGAATGTGACAGACCTGTTGACTAGACCTCTCTCACAAGCAAAACATGATCACACCTTAGTACTCTTTGTGTGTTAATCACAAAGCGATGTAAACTAAATTATTGACTCTAGTAAACCCTTTTGGGTGTTGGTCACATGGCGATGTGAACTATGAGTGTTGGTGTTAAATCACATGGCGATATGAACTAGATTATTGACTCTAGTGTAAGTGGGAGACTGAAGGAAATATGCCCTAGAGGCAATAATAAAGTTGTTATTTTATATTTCCTTATATCATGATAAATGTTATTATTCATGCTATAATTGTATTACCGGAAACTTGATACATGTGTGGAGACATAGACAAAACACCGTGTCCCTAGTAAGCCTCTACTAGACTAGCTCGTTAATCAAAGATGGTTAAGTTTCCTAACCATAGACATGTGTTGTCATTTTATGAACAAGATCACATCATTAGGAGAATGATGTGATGGAAAAGACCCATTCGTTAGCTTAGCATTTCGATCGTTCAGTTTTATTGCTATTGCTTTCTTCATGTCAAATACATATTCCTCCGACTATGAGATTATGCAACTCCCGGATACCAAAGGAATGCATTTTGTGCTATCAAACGTCTGTAGCGACCCGACCTCAAACGGTCAAGCCTCTGTGTATCTGTGCCATCCCTGGATCGGTATGCTGGCACACACAGTACATCAATGTATATATCAAAGTGCAATCACATGTATAAATAGCGTAACACATATATATACCTCATAAGTCTCAGCGGAAACAATCGAATGGGTGTGGAGTCCCACCAACGCCAACGGCAAGTTGAGTGTAGACCGTAACCCTACAACGTAACTCTTACCCATCGTAGAAATTCCTGCAACATAAGACGTTGCAGCCGTGTAGGTCAGTACATTGAATGTACTGGCAAGTCACATTATAAGATTAATGAACCTATTTGTACATGCAATTTGGCTGGTGGAAAGCTCTAAGTTTAATTTTTGCATAAAGCTAGTTTTTTCCTATTAGAAAAGATGTTATTCTACTACTACACATTTGCATAGGATGAGTTGGCAAACCCAACTCAACCCATTCCAAAAGTTTCATTTAAAACCCAACTGTTTAATTAAGGGTGATGAGATCTCCCAGCATTTCCACTACTAGATGCTCAAGTTGTCCGTAACCGGGGACACGGCTAATCGATTAGGTTTTAACACTCTGCAGAGGTTTATGACTTTTCCCCACAAGACTCGATCGCCTCCCTTGAAGTTCTCGCACTGCCTGGCGTTTGAGAACAGGATGACCGAGACATAGTCTTTCGAAAGTATTCCCCCTTAACCCACGGATAGGCTGGTACACCTACTCATTCTACATCTGCTAGCCTATCCCGGAAGAGGTCATACTATCTACTCAACTAAGCCAGAGCCCATATTGGCTTGTGGCTGCACACGTAAGCTTCTAGACATGATAATACGATTGATCTCTTTGAGCCTGGGCGGACGGACCACTAGTGGTGCACCACCATGGATTAACCATGCATGCTCCCACTGTACTTCGCCACCATTCAAACCAAACCTCCGCCCAGGTAGTTCATTAAGTTATCTTGGTTCTACTTACTACTTTGTCACTCATCTCTCACAATGAACACTTCCCAATCCACGTCTACATTGGCGAGGCAAAATTAAACTTACGTGGTGGTGACAAAGGTATATGGTTCAAACCTACCTCAATGAACTACTAGGTAACGGCATAGCCATCTGGCAACAATAAATCCTACCATGCAATCCTACCACAAAAGGACTAAGTGCATAATATAAACATAGGTAATTGGAAGAATGGTCAAATGTGAACTTGCTCGATAATAGTTGATGAAGACTATAACGCCTCGAAATTTACTTAAAAGAACTATTCGTTACTCTCCGATGAAAATCTACAAAGTCAAACATTGCATTCGATAAGCTATCATTTCAGAGAACCAAATAACATGCACAACAAAAGACTCGAGAAAAACCAAATGAAAATCCAACACACTCAACTATCACAAAATTTTCTAAGCGCGAAACAACATGTGACATGAGGTTCAAAAATGTGATGCGAACTATGGTGCATATACGGCATATGAGTAAAACTACTATGGACAGATCCTAAGTGTGTGAAAATATTTTGAGAAAGGTCTAGGTGATAGGGTTTGGCTACAGTGACACGGTGCAAAAAGAATTACAACAATCGGAGCTACGGTTTAAGAGATATGGCCAGTTGAAGTTTGAATTCAAATCTGAATAAAGTTCAAATTTGAATTTGGAAAAAGTTTACAAACATGATGCTACTGGATAGATCTGAACATGACGAAGAATTTGCCGCTGGTTTCATCGAGTTTGGACCTACGGTTAAAAAGTTGTGGCTATTCTAAGTTTAGGGGCTAATATGCTAATTCCAGGGACTAAACGGTAAAACAGAAAAAAATAAAAATAAACTGCGAACAGGCCCTTGGCCACGTGGCAGATTCCTAATGGCCAAAAGGTGTTCGCTGCAGAAGTTTATACGGCGAACGACCGCTATCTAAGCAAAACGGCGGTGGCTAACTAAAGCAAAAAAAAAACGATCAGTTTTTTTTTAACAAAACCTGCGGTTAACCAATCTAAACAAAAAAAATAAAAATGAACGGAGGGAGCGAGCGGTCGTCTTACAGAGGCGGCGACGACGTACAGGGGCGGCAGCGCTGGCGTTGGCCGGTGGTGGGGCGGCGACTCCGGCGCTCCTCGACGACGGGGAAGGAGGCGGCAGGGTCCGGCACGGCGTCCGCGATCCGCTGGTGGGGTTGGCGGGCGACGGGGTGGTCGGCGACGAGCGTAGGGAGGCGGCGGCGTTCGGAGCTCCGGTGAGGACGCGGCACGTCGGGGCGTCGTCTCCGGTGGTCCCTAAGGGCAAAGAAAATGTCAAACGGATGCTCATCGACCCGGGCAATATTTTGGCGAAGAAGAACAGGGTCGGGGCGGTTTACTGGCGGCGTTTTACTCCGGCAAGGAAGCTCCGGCTCCGGCGAGATCCAAGGCGGAGGGTCGGCTACGGGTGGTGTGGAGGCGAAACGGCGGCGAGAATGGAGAGAGGGGTCGAGGGCTTTATAGGCGCGGGAGAGGCTCGGGAGCGAGGGATAAGCTCTATCCCGGGAGCTTCGGCCGGCGGGTTCGGGAGCGCGCGTGCGTGCTCATCCTGCGGGGGAAGCGGGAGGTTGGGGACGACCTGGGGAGTGGGCCCCGCGGGTCAGCGATAGGGGAGAGATGAGCGAGGGAGAGAGACGAGCGGGCGAGCGACGCGAGCCTTCGAGTCTTGAGCAGTCATGGGCTGAAGTCTTGGGTTGGGCTGGGCTCAAGACGCTGGTATCGTGTTTTTTTTTTTATTTAAAGAAAAGAAAAAAAATGCAAAGGAAGAAAACAACATTTCTACATAGGCATATTATATACCAAGATGTTCAGAAAAATACCCCGAATAAGATGAACTATTTTTCAGGTTCAACTAAATTCCACAAAAATTCATAAAAGTCAAACAGTGGTACTGTTGCATTTAAAATCAATAAAAATCATTTTTTTTAAAATACCAAAATGATTCCAAATTTATTTTTCTCCTAATTATCCATTGAAGGGAATCATTTTACCCTTATTTCCATTTATTTATTTTAGGAGAAAATAATTTTAATTAAAACTAAATAACTCCCAAGAGGATTTGAAATCTGAATTCAAATAACTTCAAAGTGACTTTGAAATTATTTCTTTGAAACTTCAACTCTCTTTCTTCAAATTTGAAGAAGTCATTTTGTCTTCCCTCATGAACTCATTGAGTTGCTTAAAGTTTCTAAATTTGAAATATTTCAAATGGAATTCAAATCATTTTCAAACCCCTTTTTATTTTCTTCAAATGGAAGAAGTCATATTATATTCACTCTAGGGTCTTGTGATGAGATGACTTTGAATTCATGGAGATCAAAAAAATGCAAGATGAAAGTTTTGGGAAGTCCTTTTATTCCCTCTCATTCAACTTTCAAAAAAAAAATCAATTTCCACTCAATTTCACACCATCAATCACACAAAAAAAAACAAACAATCATAATTATTTATTTAATATAACATTCCAAAATTTAGAATTTTGGGATGTTACAAACTACCACCCTTAAAATGAATCTCGTCCTCGAGATTCGGAGAGGCTAGAAAGAAGGTTAGATTTGGGGGGTCTCCTTGAAAATCCATTCATCAACACAAGGTATGGGGTGCTACCACCCTTAGAAGCATGGTTACGCTTCCAACAAAACTCATGTACTTTCGCCCTTTGGGTTGACGGTGTCGGTCCTCTCATACAGCCTGGAGTAACTCTTTCTTTGAGGCTCTTCCGGTAGGGCATAACCTTTTCCTCAAAATCTTGAGTCCTTGCATCAAAATATGATCCTTCCGAGACTGGGTCTTCTTAGCTGACAGGTCTGTCGCCAATGCTAAACAACTATCAAAAATCTCATGGTGGTTAACAATTACTGGTTCTCCTGCAGAAAATGGGTCTGGGTTGAACCTCACCACATAACCTATGATTGGCAACAGGTGCCTGTACTGGGTTTCCATCATCCTACCATTCTAAGGCTTTTGGTTTGTCGTGTCGACACTCTTCTAAGTTTTTAAGGCTCTCTGATTTTCCATCAACATATGATAGCTCATGAAAGAAGTCTCCGGTATGGGGGCCAATCCATCCCGTACTTGAATCATTACCACATACGCAGATAGTGAATCACGTATTCTAACACTTGGGCATCCTCACAAGCATTACATAACTTCTCTTCTCCACGAACTGGGTTCGGGTAATCCATTGGTTCTGCAAGCCAAACAAAACCTCTATCGTCTCTTCACAACTCTTGGGTTTACGTAACCTCCTATGGAACGTCTGTTGATGAAATCACATCTTCTTCGAGAATCCTTTCTGCAACAAGGTTGTGCTTGCTTCTTATCAAATCCTGGGTCCTGTGGGTTATGGCCCACTTCAACACTTGTATACCTTTAACTCATCCTTGGGGTTACTATTGTTCCATATTCCAACATTACATCTCCTTTAAATCCAATAGTACTTCATTCCTTCATACTCTTGGGGTAACCATCATAACTAAAACCAAACTCCAACTCATTTGTCCAAACTCCACTCTATGGAATACATTTTCTTTTCCCATTGTTCAAGTGTTCACACAGACAAGTATTGCCAAAAAAATGCACTGGTTCATCCATAATTCTCTTCATATCAAATCCTTTATTACATCCTTAACCACTACTCAAAACTCAAATTTCAAAAGTACTCTATTACAAAAGCTGCCTTCCACATAGTTTGGTATGGTCAAGCATTACTTCCATGTTTATTCATTTGCCATACTTGAAGATGCTTCAGTCCCACTAGAATTGTGCGAAGGGATCCTTCAAATCATCGATGTTTTGCTTCATCGTGGTGACCATGAGCTTCATGTCCATCATCTTTGCATGTACCTCCCTCAGGTATTCCTGAGTGTGACGGAGTCTTGCTTCTAGTATTTCTCCAATCTGACGTATGGCCTCCATAGCAGCTTCACGAACAGAGTCAAAGAATGTTGCTCGTGGTACTCGAGAAATGAAAAAGTATTGCCCCATAGTCTTTGGGCAGACTCCCTTCACACGGTGGAGGTGTATCTCCACGTACCAAAGTTCAACTCCATTCTCCATGAAAGGATAACCCTTGTAGACTGCATCTCCTTCAAGATGAATATGCTTCATCATGTCCTTCAGGATTTTTTTTTGGGTAATCCTGATCACTAGTCAGGGTCATGATCGTTTCCGGGCCCTTGAGAAAAGACTCGTAAAATAAAAGGGGTACTCAGGATAAGGTATGTATTTCCTTGGGTGAAATGTGGTTGTTTTCCGGAAAAAGTTTGGAGTCAGCTTGTCCATGGGTTCAAGGTTTAAGTTTGAGTGAGACAGTGAGAGAGGTACTCACAATCAACAAACAACTCATAACATCTCATATGAGATTCCAACCACATCAACTTTTTTTGCTTCATGAGCTATTACAATTTCCATTTCATAACTCAACTCAACATCCTCAATGAAAATAAAATTATATTCCACATTTATTACATGCTTTATTCCAATATCAAGATCTCAACTACTCTGCTCAAGCTTTCCTCGGGTCTGAACATTCTCTGGCAAAATGTCCTACTCCTTTGCAGCGTAAACAAATGACTTCAGACAAATCCAGTGGCTTCTTGGTGGCTATCTTGGTTCCTTGGGTTCTTGGCTTCCTTGCTGGGCATTCGCTAGCGTAATGACCTAAATCCTTGCACCTGTAACAAGTGATATGACTCAGGTCCTTTCCTGCAGAAATTGGGTTGTTCTGGGGACACATGCTCCTTCTCTTCCTAGACTTCTTCTTACCGATCATTTCTTCTAACTCTTGTGGATCAAACTCCACTTCTTCTATCACGAAGTCTCCCAGATACTCTTGGCTTTTCTTCGTGCAATACAGTGAAAAATGTCCTTCTTCTCCACATGAATAGCAAGCATTGGAGTAAAATCTGTTTAGGCTTTCTCCATCAGGGTCGTCAACATCTTCCTTCATCACAGGTCCTTTTAAACTTTCCCTGAGGGCTTCTTTCATTGCTCCATTCTGCTGCTTGGCAATTTCTTGTACCTTGGGGTAAATATGACACTGGGCAGGGTAGTGCGTAGTTCCTTCACACAAGAAACAAGTAATCTGCCTAGTTAGGCATTCTTCCGCTGGGTGACTTCCTTCACAATGAGGGCATCCATCCTTGTGTTCCTCATGGGTGTGTCCTATTTCTCCGCATATCATGCAGGCACGAGGTTTCTTCATCGGGTTATCATCTTGCTTTCGGATAAGACGGGATCCCAACAGAGTCTCCTTCAATTGCTCCCAAGTTTTTGCTCCATTATATCCTTGTATGGCTTGATGCATTTTCCACCAGGTTGCAGCACTTTTTGTAAAGTACTGAAGAGCGTATTGAACCTCATACTTCCTTGCAACCAAATTGCTCCTGAAGTGATTCTCCATGTTTTGAATCCATAGCTCGCCTCCAACCGAGTGATCGGTCCGAGAATACAAGTCCATCTTCATTCATCATCTATTGGGTCCAAGGGTTTTGGGATGAGATACGGGAGAGGGATAGAGAGATATACACACAACAATATAGTTTTGAAAATAAGTTTTATTTGCTGCTGTCGGAAAACAAACACAAAATATGACAGCTCATAAATCATCGCGTCTATCGTGAGTATAAAACAAGGGTTTGGTCTTCTAAAGGTCATATAAATCTTGAAATTCTTCAGTGTCTTCATATTCTTCGAGTCTTCAACTGTCGTAGCATTAATTCTTCTAGTGTATGGTGAAGTCTGATACCTTGTCCTTCTCGGAGTAGTCTTATTAGTTGATCCTCCGCGTGGTCAAAGGGAAAAGGGGTATTGTCTAACTATTTGGAGTAAAAGGAAAGATTTGATAAAGCTCAGAAAAGAAGAGAGGTAAAGGATCTTTTTGAAAATAAAGTTTTAGAGAAATCCTTTCCTAAGGGAATTCCAGTTTCTAGGGTCACGTCCTCACACCAACATGTGCTCGATACCATCTCAGAGCGACCCGACCTCAAACGGTCAAGCCTCTGTGTATCTGTGCCATCCTCGGATCGGTATCTTTGGCACACACAGTACATCAATGTATATATCAAAGTGCAATCACATGTATAAATAGCGTAACACATATATATACCTCATAAGTCTCAGCGGAAACAATCGAATGGGTGTGGAGTCCCACCAACGCCAACGGCAAGTTGAGTGTAGACCGTAACCCTACAACGTAACTCTTACCCATCGTAGAAATTCCTGCAACATAAGACGTTGCAGCCGTGTAGGTCAGTACATTGAATGTACTGGCAAGTCACATTATAAGATTAATGAACCTATTTGTACATGCAATTTGGCTGGTGGAAAGCTCTAAGTTTAATTTTTGCATAAAGCTAGTTTTTTCCTATTAGAAAAGATGTTATTCTACTACTACACATTTGCATAGGATGAGTTGGCAAACCCAACTCAACCCATTCCAAAAGTTTCATTTAAAACCCAACTGTTTAATTAAGGGTGATGAGATCTCCCAAAGATTTCCACTACTAGATGCTCAAGTTGTCCGTAACCGGGGACACGGCTAATCGATTAGGTTTTAACACTCTGCAGAGGTTTGCGCACTTTTCCCCACAAGACTCGATCGCCTCCCTTGAAGTTCTCGCACTGCCTGGCGTTTGAGAACAGGATGACCGAGACATAGTCTTTCAAAGTATTCCCCTTAACCCACGGATAGGCGGTACACCTACTCATTCTACATCTGCTAGCCTATCCCTGAAGAGGTCATACTATCTACTCAACTAAGCCAGAGCCCATATTGGCTTGTGGCTGCACACGTAAGCTTCTAGACATGATAATACGATTGATCTCTTTGAGCTCAAGGACGGACCACTAGTGGTGCACCACCATGGATTAACCATGCATGCTCCCACCGCATTTCGCCACCATTCAAACCAAACCTCCGCCTGTAGTTCATTAAGTTATCTTGGTTCTACTTACTACTTTGTCACTCATCTCTCACAATGAACACTTCCCAATCCACGCCTACATTGGCGAGGCAAAATTAAACTTACGTGGTGGTGACAAAGGTATATGGTTCAAACCTACCTCAATGAACTACTAGGTAACGGCATAGCCATCGGCAACAATAAATCCTACCATGCAATCCTACCACAAAAGGACTAAGTGCATAATATAAACATAGGTAATTGGAAGAATGGTCAAATGTGAACTTGCACGATAATAGTTGATGAAGACTATAACGCCTCGTAAATTTACTTAAAAGAACTATTCGTTACTCTCCGATGAAAATCTACAAAGTCAAACATTGCATTCGCATAAGCTATCATTTCAGAGAACCAAATAACATGCACAACAAAAAGACTCAGAAAAACCAAATGAAAATCCAACACACTCAACTATCACAAAATTTTCTAAGCGCGAAACAACATGTGACATGAGGTTCAAAAATGTGATCACGAACTATGGTGCATATACGGCATATGAGTAAAACTACTATGGACAGATCCTAAGTGTGTGAAAATATTTTGAGAAAGGTCTAGGTGATAGGGTTTGGCTACAGTGACACGGTGCAAAAAGAATTACAACAATCGGAGCTACGGTTTAAGAGATATGGCCAGTTGAAGTTTGAATTCAAATCTGAATAAAGTTCAAATTTGAATTTGGAAAAAGTTTACAAACATGATGCTACTGGATAGATCTGAACATGACGAAGAATTTGCCGCTGGTTTCATCGAGTTTGGACCTACGGTTAAAAAGTTGTGGCTATTCTAAGTTTAGGGGCTAATATGCTAATTCCAGGGACTAAACGGTAAAACAGAAAAAAATAAAATAAACTGCGAACAGGCCCTTGGCCACGTGGCGATTCCTAATGGCCAAAAGGTGTTCGCTGCGAAGTTTATACGTGAACGACCGCTATCTAAGCAAAACGGCGGTGGCTAACTAAAGCAAAAAAAACGATCGCTTTTTTTAAAACTCGCTGATTAACCAATCTAAACAAAAAAAAAAAATGAACGGAGGGAGCGAGCGGTCGTCTTCTGAGGCGGCGACGACGACTGGGCGGCAGCGCTGGCGTTGGCGGTGGTGGGCGGCGACTCGGCGCTCCTCGGCGACGAAGGAGGCGGCGGTCGGTCGGACGGCGTCGTCGCGATCCGCCGGTGGGGTTGGCGGGCGACGGGTGGTCGGCGACGAGCGTAGGGAGGCGGCGGCGTTGAGCTCCGGTGAGGACGCGCACGTCGGGCGTCGTCTCCGGTGGTCCCTAAGGGCAAAGAAAATGTCAACGGATGCTCATCGACCCGCAATATTTTGGCGAAGAAGAACAGGTCGGGCGGTTTCTTGGCGGCGTTTACTCCGGCAAGGAAGCTCCGCTCCGGCGAGATCCAAGGCAGGAGGGCGTCGGCTACGGGTGGTGTGAGGCGAAACGAAGTGGCAGAATGGAGAGAGGGGGTCGAGGGCTTCTTATAGGCGCGGGGAGAGGGCTCGGGAGCGAGGGATAAGCTCTATCCCGGGAGCTTCGGCCGGCGGGTTCGGGAGCGCGCGTGCGTGCTCATCCTGCGGGGGAAGCGGGAGGTTGGGGACGACTGGGAGTGGGCCTTGGTCGGCGATAGGGAGAGATGAGCGAGGAGAGAGATTGAGCGGCGAGCGACGCGAGTCTTGGGCCGCGAGCAGCACGGGTGAAGTCTTGGCAATGGTTGGCTGCTGCAGACGCTATCGTGTGTTTTTTTTTTATTTAAAGAAAAGAAAAAAAATGCAAAGGAAGAAAACAACATTTCTACATAGGCATATTATATACCAAGATGTTCGAAAAATACCCGAATAAGATGAACTATTTTTCAGTTCAACTAAATTCCACAAAAATTCATAAAAGTCAAACAAAGGGTATCTTGTTGCATTTAAAATCAATAAAAATCATTTTTTTTAAAATACCAAAATGATTCCAAATTTATTTTTCTCCTAATTATCCATTGAAGGGAATCATTTTACCCTTATTTCCATTTATTTATTTTTAGGAGAAAATAATTTTAATTAAAACTAAATAACTCCCAAGAGGATTTGAAATCTGGAATTCAAATAACTTCAAAGTGACTTTGAAATTATTTCTTTGAAACTTCCAACTCTCTTTCTTCAAATTTGAAGAAGTCATTTTGTCTTCCCTCATGAACTCATTGAGTTGCTTAAAGTTTCTAAATTTGAAATATTTCAAATGGAATTCAAATCATTTTCAAACCCCTTTTTATTTTCTTCAAATGGAAGAAGTCATATTATATTCACTCTAGGGTCTTGTGATGAGATGACTTTGAATTCATGGAGATCAAAAAAAATGCAAGATGAAAGTTTTGGGAAGTCCTTTTATTCCCTCTCATTCAACTTTCAAAAAAAATCAATTTCCACTCAATTTCACACCATCAATCACACAAAAAAAAACAAACAATCATAATTATTTATTTAATATAACATTCCAAAATTTAGAATTTTGGGATGTTACAACGTCATAACGTAACTGTGTGATTATAAAGATGCTCTACAGGTATCTCCGAAGGTGTTTGTTGGGTTGGCATAGATCGAGATTAGGATTTGTCATTCCGAGTATCGGAGAGGTAACTCTGGGCCCTCTCAGTAATGCAAATCATAAGAAGCCTTACAAGCAAAGTAACTAATGAGCTAGTTGCAGCATGATGCATTACGAAATGACTAAAGAGACTTGCTGGTAATGAGATTGAACTAGGTATGAAGATACCGACGATCGAATCTCGGGCAAGTAACATACCGATGACAAAGGGAATAACGTATGTTGTCATAACAGTTCGACGAATAAAGATCTTCGTAGAATATGTAGCAGCCAATATGAGCATCCAGGTTCCGCTATTGGTTATTGACTGGAGAGGTGTCTTGGTCATGTCTACATAGTTCTCGAACCCGTAGGGTCCGCACGCTTAACGTTCGATGACGATTTTGTATTATACGAGTTATGTGATTTGGTGACTGAATGTTATTCGGAGTCTCGGATGAGATCACGGTCATGATGAGGAGTCTCGAAATGGTCGAGTGGTAAAGATTTATATATATAGGATGATAGTATTCGGACACCGAAAGTGTTTCGGATAGTATCGGGTATTTATCGGAGTACCGGGGGGTTATCGGAAACCCCCAGGGGAAGATATGGTCCATAAGAGGGGAGCACACCAGCCCACAAGGGGTGGTCCCCCCTTTGGCATGTGGCCGAATTGGAGAAGGAGGAGAAGGGGTTCGGCCCCCCTTCCTTCTCTCCTTCCCCTTCCCCTTTTCTCTCCGGCAAAAAAAAGGAAGGGGGGAGGCCGAATTGGACTAGGGGCCCAAGTAGGATTCCTCCTACTTGGGCGCCACAATGCTGCTCCCCTCCCCCACCTATATATACATGGGGAGGGGGCACCTAGAACACACACCAATGATTGCTAGCCGTGTGCTGTGCCCCCCTCCATAGTTTACGCCTCCGGTAATATTCTCGTAGTGCTTAGTGAAGCCCTACACGGATAACTTCACAATCACCGTCACCATGCCATCGTGCTGAAAGAACTCATCTACTTCCTCGACACTCTGCTGGATCAAGAGTTTGAGGGACCTCATCAAGTTGAACGTGTGCAGAACTCGGAGGTGCCGTACGTTCGGTACTGATCGGTGGAACGATAAGAAGTTTGACTACATCAACCGCGTTGCTAAACGCCTCCACTTTCGATCTACGAGGGTACGTAGACACACTCTCCCCCTCTCGTCGTTATGCATCTCTTAGATAGAACTTGCGTGAGCGTAGGAAAATTTTGAAATTGCATGCTACATTTCCCAACAGATACCTCTGCTGCTGGAGGGGATGTTTCCCTTTTGGCACCCACAACTCGCTGATACGTCTCCAACGTATTGACTTTTTCAAACACTTTTGCCCTTCTTTTGGACTCTAACTTGCATGATTTGAATGGAACTAACCCGGACTGACGCTGTTTTCAGCAGAACTGCCATGGTTTTATTTTTGCGCAGAAATAAAAGTTCTCAGAATGACCTGAAAATCCACGAAGACACGTTTTGGAACTAATAAAAAATATTGGCGAAAGAATCAACATCAGGGGGCCCACACCCTGTCCACGAGGGTGCAGGGCGCCCCCCTAGGGCGCGCCCCCCTGCCTCGTGGGCCCCCGGGACTCCACCAACCTCAACCCCAACTCCATATATTCACTTTGAGGGAAAAAATCAAGGAGAAGGATTAATCGCGTTTTACGATATGGAGTTGCCGCCAAGCCCTAATCTTCCTCGGGAGGGCTGATCTGGAGTCCGTTCGAGGCTCTGGAGAGGGGAATCCATCGCCATCGCCATCATCAACCATCCTCCATCACCACTTTCATGATGCTCACCACCGTGCGTGAGTAATCCCATCGTAGGCTTGCTGGACGCTGATGGGTTGAATGAGATTTACCATGTAATCGAGTTAGTTTTGTTAGGGTTTGATCCCTAGTATCCATTATGTTCTAAGATTGACGTTGGTATGACTTTGCCATGCTTAATGCTTATCACTAGGGCCCGAGTGCCATGATTTCAGATCTGAACCTATTATGTTTTCATGAATATATGTGAGTTCTTGATCCTATCTTGCATGTCAATAGTCACCTACTATGTGTTATGATCCAACAACCCCGAAGTGACAATAATCGGGACCATTCCCGGTGATGACCGTAGTTTGAGGAGTTCGTGTATTCACTAAGTGCTAATGCTTTGATTTGGTACTCTATTAAAAGGAGGCCTTAATATCCCTTAGTTTCCAATAGGACCCCGCTGCCATGGGAGGTTAGGACAAAAGATGTCATGCAAGTTCTTTTTCATAAGCACGTATGACTATATTCGGAATACATGCCTACATTACGTTGATGAACTGGAGCTAGTTCTGTGTCACCCTATGTTATAACTGTTGCATGAGGAATTGCATCCGACATAATTATCCATCACTGAGCCATTGCCTACGAGCTTTTCACATATTGATCTTTGCTTAGTTACTTCTCCGTTGCCACTGTTACTATTTCTACAAAACTGCTACTATTACTTTTGCCACCGTTACCGTTACTTCCATACTACTTTGCTACTAAATACGTTGTTGCAGATATTAATTCTTTCAGGTGTGGTTGAATTGACAACTCAGCTACTAATATTTGAGAATATTCTTTGGCTCCCCTTGTGTCGAATCAATAAATTTGGGTTGAATACTCTACCCTCGAAAACTGTTGCGATCCCTTGTGGGTTATCAAGACTTTTTTCTAGCGCTGTTGCCGGGGAGCATAGCACTATTCTTTGAGTCACTTGGGATTTATATCTGCTGATCACTATGAGGAAATTGAAAGATGAAAGAACCAATATTTTTGCCTCAACTACGACGGGAGGTAAGGAACTACTGATGTCTACTACACAACCTTCTTCTTGTAGACGTTGTTGGGCCTCCAAGTGCAGAGGTTCGTAGGACAGTAGCAAATTTCCTTCAAGTGGATGACCTAAGGTTTATCAATCCATGGGAGCCATAGGATGAAGATGGTCTCTCCCAAATAACCCTGCAACCAAATAACAAAGAGTCTCTTGTGTCCCCAACACACCCAATACAATGGTAAATTGTATAGGTGCACTAGTTCGGCGAAGAGATGGTGATACAAGTGCAATATGGATGGTAGATATATGTTTTTGTAATCTGAAAATATAAAAACAGCAAGGTAACAAGTGGTAAAAGTGAGCACAAACGATATTGCAATGCTAGGAAACAAGGCCTAAGGTTCATACTTTCACTAGTGCAAGTTCTCTCAACAATAATAACATAACTTGATCATATAACTATCCCTCAACATGCAACAAAGAGTCACTCCAAAGTCGCTAATAGCGGAGAACAAACGAACAGATTATTGTAGGGTGCGAAACCACCTCCAAGTTATTGATCGATCTATTCAAGAGTCCGTAGAAAAATAACACGAAGCTATTCTTTCCGTTCGATCTATCCTAGAGTTTGTACTAGAATAACACCTTAAGACACAAATCAACCAAAACCCTAATGTCACCTAGATACTCCGGTGTCACCTCAAGTATCCATGGGTATGATTATACAATATGCATCACACAATCTCAGATTCATCTATTCAACCAACACAAAGAACTTCAAAGAGTGCCTCAAAGTTTCTACCGGATAGTCAAGACGAAAACGTGTGCCAACCCCTATGCATAGATTCCCAAGGTCACAGAACCCGCAAGTTGATCACCAAAACATACATCAAGTGAATCAATAGAATACCCCATTGTCACCATGGGCATCCCACACAATACATACATCAAGTGTTCTCAAATCTTTAAAGACTCAATCCGATAAGATAACTTCAAAGGGAAAACTCAATCCATTACAAGAGAGTAGAGGGGGAGAAACATCATAAGATCCCACTATAATAGCAAAGCTCGCGATACATCAAGATCGTGCCAAATCAAGAACACGAGAGAGAGAGAGAGAGAGAGAGAGAGAGAGAGAGAGAGATCAAACACATAGCTACTGGTACATACCCTCAGCCCCGAGGGTGAACTACTCCCTCCTCGTCATGGAGAGCGCCGGGATGATGAAGATGGCCACCGGTGACGGATCCCTCCTCTGGCAGGGTGCCAGAATAGGGTCCCGATTGGTTTTTGGTGGCTACAGAGGCTTGCGGTGGCGGAACTCCCGATCTAGGTTATTTTCTGGAGGTTTCTGTATTTATAGGAATTTTTGGCGTAGGTCTTACGTCAGGAGGGTCTCCGAGCCGTCCACGAGATAGGGGGGCGCGCTTAGGGGGTGGGTGCGCCCCCCACCCTCGTGGGCAGCCCGGGACTCTTCTGGCCCAACTCTTTTACTCTGGGGGCTTCTTTTGGTCCATAAAAAATCAACAAAAATTGGCACGTCAATTGGACTCCGTTTGGTATTCCTTTTCTGTAGAACTCAAAAACAAGGAAAAAACAGAGACTGACACTGGGCTCTAGGTTAATAGGTTAGTCCCAAAAATCATATAAAATAGCATATAAATGCATATAAAACATCCTAGATGGGTAATATAATAGCATGAAACAATAAAAAAATATAGATACGTTGGAGACGTATGAAGCATCCCCAAGCTTAATTCCTGCTCGTCCTCGAGTAGGTAAATGATAAAAATAGAAATTTTTATGTGGAATGCTACCTAACATATTTATCAATGTAATCTTCTCTATTGCGGCAAGAATATTCAGATCCATAAGATTCAAAACAAAAGTTTAATATTGACATAAAAATAATAATACTTCAAGCATACTAACAAAGCAATCATGTCTTCTCAAAATAACATGGCCAAAGAAAGTTATCCCTACAAAATCATATAGTGTGGTTATGCTCTATCTTCATCACACAAAAAATTTAAATCATGCACAACCCCGGTTTCAGCCAAGAAATTGTTTCATACTTTAGTATTTTCAAACTTTTTCAATCTTCACGCAATACATGAGCGTGAGCCATGGACATAGCACTATAGGTGGAATAGAATGGTGGTTGTGGAGAAGACAAAAAGGAGAAGATAGTCTCACATCAACTAGGTGTATCAACGGGCTATGGAGATGCCCATCAATAGATATCAATTTGAATGAGTAGGGATTGCCATACAACGGATGCACTAGAGCTATAAGTGTGTGAACGCTCAAAAAGAAACTAAGTGGGTGTGCATCCAACTTGCTTGCTCATGAAGACCTAGGGCAATTTGAGGAAGCCCATCATTGGAATATACAAGCTAAGTTCTATAATGAAAAATTCCCACTAGTATATGAAAGTGACAACATAGGAGACTCTCTATCATGAAGATCATGGTGCTACTTTGAAGCACAAGTGTGGTAGAAGGATAGTAGCATTGCCCCTTCTCTCTTTTTTCTCTATTTTTTTTTGTTTTTTTTGTTTTTTTATTTGGGCCTTTTCTCTTTTTTTATGGCCTCTTTTTTTATTTTTTTTCGTCCGGACTCTCATCCTGACTTGTGAGGGAATCACAGTCTCCATCATCCTTTCCTCACTTGGACAATGCTCTAATAATGAAGATCATCACACTTTTATTTACTTACAACTCAAGAATTACAACTCGATACTAGACCAAAATATGACTCTATGTAAATGCCTCCGGCGATGTACCGGGATGTGCAATGATTCAAAAGTGACATGTATGAAAGAATTATGAAAGGTGGCTTTGCCACAAATATGATGTCAACTACATGATCATGCAAAGCAATATGACAATGATGAAGCGTGTCATAATAAACGGAACGGTGGGAAGTTGCATGGCAATATATCTCGGAATGGCTATGGAAATGCCATAATAGGTAGGTATGGTGGCTGTTTTGCGGAAGGTAAATGGTGTGTTTATGGTACCGTAGAAAGTTGTGCGGTACAAGAGAGGCTAGCAATGGTGGAAGGGTGGGAGTGCGTATAATCCATGGACTCAACATTAGTCATAAAGAACTCACATACTTGTTGCAAAAATCTACAAGTCATTAAAACAAAGTACTACGCGCATGCTCCTAGGGGAACGGTTGGTAGGAGTTAACCATCGCGCGATCCCGACCTCCACACAAAGGATGACAATCAATAAATAAATCATGCTCCAACTTCATCACATAAAGGTTCACCATACGTGCATGCTACGAGAATCACAAACTTTAACACAAGTATCTCTCAAATTCACAATTACTCCACTAGCATGACTCTAATATCACCATCTTCATATCTCAAAACAATCATAAGGAATCAAACTTCTCATAGTATTCAATGCACTTTATATGAAAGTTTTTATTATATCCTTCTTGGATGCCCATCATATTAGAACTAATTTTATAACCAAAGAAAATTACCATGCTGTTTAAGACTCTCAAAATAATATAAGTCAAGCATGAGAATTCATCTATTTCTTCAAAATAAAACCACCACTGTGCTCTAAAAAGATATAAGTGAAGCACTAGAGCAAATGACAAATTACTCCGAAAGATATAAGTGAAGATCAATGAGTAGTCGAATAATTATGTAACTATGTGAATAATCTCTAACATTTAAGAATTTTAGATCTTGGGATATTATTCAAACAGCAAGCAAAACAAAATAAAGCAAAATTACGCTCCAAGCAAAACACATATCATGTGGTGAATAAAAATATAGCTCCAAGTAAAGTTACCGATCAACGAAGACGAAAGAGGGGATGCCTTCCGGGGCATCCCCAAGCTTAGGCTCTTGGTTGTCCTTGAATAGTACCTTGGGGTGCCTTGGGCATCCCCAATCTTAGGCTCTTGACACTCCTTATTCCATATTCCATCGAATCTTTACCCAAAACTTGAAAACTTAACAACACAAAACTCAACAGAAAACTCGTAAGCTCCGTTAGTATAAGAAAATAAACAACCACTTAGGTACTATTTTGAACTCATTATAAATTCATATTGGTGTAATATCTACCATATTCCAACTCCTCTATGGTTCATACCCTCCGATACTACTCATAGATTCATCAAAATAAGCAAACAACACATAGAAAACAGAATCTGTCAAAAACAGAACAGACTGTAGTAATATGTAACTCTCAAATACTTATGTAACTCCAAATTTTTTTACCAAATTAGGAAAACCTGAGAAATCTGTGTACCAATCCAAAGCAAATAAAATAAGATCAAAATAACGTTTCTGTGAATTATAAAAACTAATTTACTGGGTGGAAAAGTTTTTGATTTTCAGCAGGATCAACACAACTATCAATGTAAGCTATCCTAAAGGTCTTACTTGGCACTTTACTGAAACAAAAGCTATAAAACATGATTACTACAGTAGCATAATCATGTGGACACACAAAAACATTAAGGGTAAATATTGGGTTGTCTCCCAACAAGCGCTTTTCTTTAATGCCTTTCAGCTAGGCATGATGATGACAATGATGCTCACATAAAAGATAAGAATTGAAACATAACGGGAGCATCATGAAGCATATGACTAGCACATTTAAGCCTTACCCACTTCCTATGCATAGGGATTTTGTGAGCAAACAACTTATGGGAACAAGAATCAACTAGCATAGGAAGGTAAAACAAGCATAGCTTCAAGATTTTCAACATATAGAGAGGAAACTTGATATTAATGCAATTCCTACAAGCATATGTTCCTCCCTCATAATAATTTTCAGTAGCATCATGAATGAATTCAACAATATAACCATCACCTAAAGCATTAGTTTCATGATGCACAAGCATATAAATTTTACTACTCTCCACATAAGCAAACTTCTTCTCATGAATAGTAGTGGGAGAAAACTCAACAAAATAACTATCATGTGAGGCATAATCCAATTGAAAATTAAAATCATGGTGACAAGTTTCATTTTTATCATTATTCCTTATAGCATACATGTCATCACAATAATCATCATACATAGGAGGCATGCTTTCACCATAATAAATTTGCTCATCAAAACTTGGGGGACAAAAAATATCATCTTTATCAAACATAGCTTCCCCAAGCTTGTAGCTTTGCATATCATTAGCATCATGGGTATTTAAAGAATTCATACTAAAACATTCATGCTCATCACTCAAAGATTTAGTGCCAAACATTTCAATGCATTCTTCCTCTAGCAATTGAGCACAATTATCGGAATCCTTATTCATGAAATATATTAAAAAGATGAAGCATATGAGGCACCCTCAATTCCATTTTTTGTAGTTTTCTTTTATAAACTAAACTAGTGATAAAACAAGAAACTAAAAGATTCGATTGCAGGATCTAAAGATATACCTTCAAGCACTCACCTCCCCAGCAACGGCGCCAAAAAAGAGCTTGATGTCTACTACACAACCTTCTTCTTGTGGACGTTGTTGGGCCTCCAAGTGCAGAGGTTTGTAGGACAGTAGAAAATTTCCCTCAAGTGGATGACCTAAGGTTTATAATTCCGTGGGAGGCGTAGGATGAAGATGATCTCTCTCAAACAACCCTGCAACCAAATAACAAAGAATCTCTTGTGTCCCCAACACACCCAATACAATGGTAAATTGTATAGGTGCACTTGTTCGGCAAAGAGATGGTGATACAAGTGCAATATGGATGGTATATATAGTTTTTTTTAATCTGAAAATATATAAACAGCAAGGTAATAAGTGGTAAAAGTGAGCACAAATGATATTGCATTGCTAGGAAACAAGGCCTAAGGTTCATACTTTCACTAGTGCAAGTTCTCTGAACAATAATAACATAACTGGATCATATAACTGTCCCTCAACATGCAACAAAGAGTCACTCCAAAGTCACTAATAGTGGAGAACAAACAAAGACATTATTGTAGGGTACGAAACCACCCCAAAGTTATCCTTTCAAATCGATCTATTCAAGAGTCCGTAGTAAAATAACACGAAGCTATACTTTCCGTTCAATCTATCCTAGAGTTTGTACTAGAGTAACTCCTTAAGACACAAATCAACTCAAGTATCCGTGGGTATGATTATACGATATGCAGCACACAATCTCAGATTCATCTATTCAACCAACAGAAAGAACTTCAAAGATTGCCCCAAAGTTTCTACCGGAGAGTCAAGACTAAAAAGTGTGCCAACCCCTATGCATAGATTCCCAAGGTGACGGAACCCGCAAGTTGATCACCAAAACATACATCAAGTGAATCAATAGAATACCCCATTGTCACCACGGGCATCCCATGCAATACATACATCAAGTGTTCTCAAATCCTTAAAGACTCAATCCAATAAGATAACTTCAAAGGGAAAACTCAATCCATTACAAGAGAGTAGAGGGGGAGAAACATCATAAGATCCAACTATAATAGCAAAGCTCGCGATACATCAAGATCGTGCCAAATCAAGAACACGAGAGAGAGAGAGAGAGAGAGAGAGAGAGATCAAACACATAGCTACTGGTACATACCCTCAGCCCCGAGGGTGAACTACTCCCTCCTTGTCATGGAGAGCGCCGGGATGATAAAGATGACCACCCGTGACGGATCCCCCCTCCGGCAGGGTGCCGAAACACGGTCCCAATTGGTTTTTGGTGGCTACAGAGGCTTGCGGCAGCGGAACTCTCGATCTTGCTTATTTTCTTGAGGTTTCTGTATTTATAGGAATTTTTGGCGTAGGTCTCACGTCAGGAGGGTCTCTGTTGGGGATATTACCACTAGGTACAAACCGGCCAAGTTTGGGCCGGGTTAGCCCTGCTAGTGGTGTAGTCATGGAAAGGCCCAAGGCCTGTAGTCGGTTTAGAACTTGTAGCCGTAAACCGGCCTGATGTATAAACTTGTATTGTAAGTTAGGAATAGAGAGAGACCGACCGGGATACTTAATATGAACCGTTGGGACTCGCAAACCGACGGGCGTCACTGTGTATATAAGGGGCGACCGTGGCGGTTCAGAGACAGAAACCACAACTCGAGCCTAGGCGAAGCTTGTTTGCTCCTAGCCATCGAGACTACATCAATTCCAACACAACTAGACGTAGGCTTTTACCTTCATCGAAGGGGCCGAACTAGTATAAAAACCCTCGTGTCTTTGTGTCCGCCTTAACCCCTGCAAGTAAACCCGTAGCGATGGCTCCACGACTAAGTCCTTATGTTAGGACATCTGCCGTGACAAATCCACGACAGTTGGCGCCCACCGTGGGGCTATCGCACGATGGTTTGGCGATCTTGGAGGGCAAGCTCAAAGGACTCGAAGGCTACGTCGTGGGCCGGATGACCAAGAGTCGTCGAGGCCGGATCTACATCGACAATGCTGGATGGGGTCCCGAGGCCGATTCAATCTAGTATGGATACCGGGTCCCCTTCGGCGGTATACACGTCTTCATCGGCAAGATCGGAGGGCCTGAGCCGGACATCTGCACCGACCTCGTCGAGACGGCTCAGCGCACGCAACCAGCCCGGGCTAAACCGGCTGTTAAGCATGTCTTTGTTGGAGCTACCCATGGAGGGGAATATGATGCCGGTTCAGAGTACGGTAGCGAGACCGTCGTTTACTCCGGCGATGAATCTTCAGCAGGAGAGACCGAGTCATTGTACCAGCTGCAGGATGGTATGATCAGGGGCTATTCCGATGGTGACAGTATTCCGGACCCCCCAGGCCAATTGAACCGGATCGGTGTATTCATGGCCGGTACACAGGCCGCAAACCTTTCTTCAACCGCGGCAGCAATGCTTTCCGGTTCAGCAGCGGCAGCAGGGGCAGGAGGCCCGGTGCAACCGCCGGTTCAGGTTTTGTCAGATCTGTTTGATGCGCTAGCAGCGCTCATGGCGGAGGATAACCCAGCAGATCAGGAGGCTCATAACGCAGAGATTGCAAAGGTGAGAGAGCAGATCACGCAATCCAAAGCGGATCTAGCGGCAGAGAAGGAGCGCATGGCCGCAGAGCGGGCCGCTTTAGATGCGCAAGCTTACAGACTCATGCTTGACCAGAGCGCGTCGCAGGAGGTGTTTAAGCGGAAATACGATCGCGCCGCCATCCGGATTTGACCCTAGAAACCTCTTTTCGACTTCCGGGCGGACCTAGTAACCCGCCCGGCCACAGGAGGTAAACCGGATCAAGCACCGTGAGCGGGGCGACGGTCCAGCCACGCTGATGGAGCCCCCACAAGAATCACGGTGATTCCTCCGCCGCACTGAGCGCCTCAGACATTACTCTAACCCTATGGACAACCTTGTTGCAGCTGCTGCATGATTGGAGGCGATCCCAGTCGAAGGAGATTCCCCACAGGCAGTTGAAACACGCCGGGTTAAGGAGCTTCTCCGGACCGCACTAATCCAGCAGAAGCATATTCGCACAGCCGCGATCGGATTCACTCTACGCCCGTCAAGCGGAGTTACAGGCGCGCATGGACGAACCGCCCGCTGGCAAATGTCGCGGGACCGTGAAGCGCCCGAGGCAATCACCGATAGGCAGCACTCGTAATGCTCGGAGGTGGTGGATCGGGCCCGCACGCAGGAAGCCGAGTTAGCAAGCCAGGTGATGCGGGTCAACACACGCCGTTCGCCCTACCTCCTTCACGGACCAGAGTCACCTCCGCTTTGGGAGTACCTGTTTAATCCCGCTTTACGCAATGTGCGTCGCCTAAGGATTTTAAAGGCCCGCGTAAGGTGCCAAATTACACCGCAGATCTATCCCCGAGGCGTGGGTTGAGAGTTACGAGATGGCCATGGAGATGCTCGATGTTGATGAAGCAGCATGTGCAAAATATTTCACCATGATGATGGAGGGCACAGCCGTACTTGGTTGAAAAGCTTGCCGCCCAATTCTATCAGTTCATGGGGCGATTCTGAGCCCGGTTTATCCGAATTTCAAAGATACATGTAAACAGCCAAAGTCTATAGTGGACTGGCGGCTTGCGTTCAGAAGAAGAAGTCGACAACCCGCTGGAGTACGCCGTGTGTCCGAGATTCTACACTCCTCGACCGGATCAACGCCGACTCGGCGATCATCACGCTGAAAGCAACCGCGGTTTGAGCCTCTGGCCGAAGGCGGGGCGTATGAAGCGGTTACGCACGATCTGAGAACCCTCATGACCGCTTTGGTGAAATATGCCGATTCAGACAGTACCAAGGATCCCGGGCGGATGATGACGAAGCGAGGAAGGGAAAGAAGAATGGCAACTCAAGCAGCAGATTTCAAACCGCAGGTCATGGAAATGGGGGCAGCGCAAGGTCGATGATTTCGTAGCCAACACTAATGCGCAGGACGAGGCCCGAGGCGTAGAGGCAAGGCGAATCGGGTCCAAATGCTGGTGCAGCCGTTTGAATTATTTGTTGAATCAGCCTTGTCCCAAACACGGACGAAAGAAAACCCATCGAATCATCTTTGGAAAGACTGTTCTATTATGCAAGAGTTCAAAAATTCCGATGCTTTCCGATATGACCAGGATCGGTGGCGGTTCAGATCCGGTTTTCATGGGCGGGTCGGGGCGGAGCTTCGGTTCGAGGCACAACCAGGCAATTTCAACAACCGAGTAATCAAGGTAGCCAAGAGCAGCAGCAGCAGCATCGAAGCTATCGAGCCAGCCAAAGCGGTTGAGCGGCGGGCGTTATCATGTTTTCACAACCAGTTTGGACAAGCGGGATCGGAAGCTTCACAAGCAGGCGGTGAATTCTGTTGAACCGGCTGTGCCACGGTATTTGTGTTGGTCGAGCAGCCTATCGTATGGAGCGAGAGAGGATCATCCCCGGGTTGATAATCCGGGTCACTGGCTTTGGTGGTAGACCCCCAAGTTGGGGCTATAAATTTACTAAGGTGCTTATGGATGGAGGAAGCAGCATCAATATATTGTATTATGAACTTTCCGTCGCATGGGTCTCACAGATAAAGATCTCCAGACCGTCCAATACGGTGTTCCATGGTGTAGTGCCAGGCAAATCTGCTTATCCTATTGGCAAGATAGCCTTGGATGTGGCCTTTGGAGATGAGCATGATTCCCGATCCGAAAAGCTAACCTTTGAAGTGGTAAAAATCCGGAGCCCATATCATGCCCTGTTTGGACGGCCGGCCTATGCTAAGTTCATGGCACGACCTTGTTACATCTACTTGCAACTCAAAATGCCGGGTTACAAAGGAACAATAACGGTGCATGGAAGCCGCCGAGTCGCTTTGGAATGTGAAGAAGGAGATGCAGCTTATGCAGAAGCGGTGCGTGCCACGAGGAGTTGAAATTCTATAAGGACAATGTTGATCCGCAGATATGACCCTCCAAGAAGCCTACTACGGAGCATGAATCGGATCTGAAATTCAAATCGGCGGTGAAACTAAGCTTGTTGACTTCGTGCAGGCGATTCGTCCAAGCAGTTCCATCGTCGGTGCCAACTGGATCCCAAATAGGAAGGCGCGCCATCGAGTTCATCCGTGAGAACCGGACATTTTTGCATGGAAGCCTTCGACATGCCGTGTACCGAGGAACTCGCCGAGCACACACTTAATGTGGATCCTAAGTATAAACCGGTGAAACAGTTCCTCCGCGGTTTAATGAAGAAAGACGCAAGGCCATTGGAGAAGAAGTAGCGAAGCTTCGGCAGCTGGTTTTATCATCGAGGTGTTTCATCCGAGTGGCTCGCTAATCCGGTGCTGGTCCTTAAGAAAACGGCACTGGCGATGTGTGTGGACTACAGACCTTAACAAAGCTTGTCCAGCAGATCCTTTTGCTCTCCCCCGCATTGATCAGATTATTGATGCCACGGCAGGATGTGAGCGTTTAAGCTTTTTGGACGCATACTCTGGATATCATCAGATCAAGATGGCGGTCAAGGACCAGGAGAAAACGGCGTTTATAACTCCCTTCGGAGCCTTCTTCTCTGTATCTATGCCTTTTGGGCTCAAGAGCCCAAGCTACTTATCAGCGGTGTGTACAGAATTGCTTGCATACACAGATCGGCCGCAATGTGCATGCCTATGTAGATGACATTGTGGTGAAATCAAGATGAATGAGACGCTGGTGGGCGATTTGAAGGAGACCTTCGACAACCTCAAGCATTTATAAGATGATGCTTAATCCGGCCAAGTGTGTTTTTGGTGTTCCGGCTGGCAAGCTATTGGGGTTCCTGGTGTCTAACAGGGGAATCGAGGCCAATCCGGAGAAAATTAAAACGATCACCTCCTTGGCTAAACCGAAGTGTATCAACGATGTTCAACGCTTGGCGGGCCGGATTGCGGCATTGAGCGGTTTATCACCCGCCTTGGAGAGAAGGCTATTCCTTTATACCGATGCTTTGAGGAAGACAGATCATTTAAATGCGAGTCCACCACGACGAAGCTTTCGAGGACCTAAAGCGGCAATTGGCCACCCTTTGTCCTTGCAGCTCCAGTTGACAAGGAACCGCTGTTATTATATGTGGCAGCCAATGCGCGAGCGTAAGCGTAGCCATTGTGGTAGAGCGCAAGGAGGCGAGAAAGGAATATCCGGTTCAACGGCGGTTTATTATATCGATGAGGTACTTATTGAGTCCAAACAGAGGTATCCGCATTGGCGAAGCTAGTCTATGGTGTTTTTATGGCGGCCGAAGCTGAAACAAGATTTCCAAGGGCATCCTATTACGATGGTTAGTTCAGCTCCTTTGGGTGATATCATACAAAACCGGAGGCGATCGCGGATTGCAAAATGGGCCATCGAGCTTGGGCGCATGGGCTCAAATATACACCACGCACAGCAAAGAAAATCACAAGCACTTGTTGACTTCATTAATGATTGGACGGAGTTACAAGCACCAGAGGAGAAGCCGGATCATAAATACTGGACTATCCACTTCGATGGATCCAGGCAGTTGGAAGGCTCGGGGGCTGGAGTCGTGTTAACTTCCCCACGAGGTGATAAGTTTTGTTACGTTCTCCGTCTAATGTTCCCTTGTACTAATAATGCAGCTGAGTATGAGGCCTTGCTCCATGGTCTCCGGATGGCTAAGGAGATGAACTTAAGCCGGGTTAAGTGCTTTGGTGACTCGGACCTGGTGGCGCAGCAAGTATCTGGCACTTGGGACTCTAAGGACCCCCTCATGGCTGCATATCGACGAGAGGTAGATAATATAGCAGGGTGCTTCAAGGGATATCAAGTAGATCATGTGGATCGCCGGAAGAACGAAGCGGCAGACGCTTTAAGCCGTCTGGGTTCTCGGCAGAAACCGTTCCCTAATATCTTCCTCGACATCTTGCACAACCCGTCGGTTCAGCTCCCTGGTGAAGCGGATTTGGCAATTCCTGATCCGGAGGCCCAGTTGGTGGCAGCATTACATGCTATTCCGGATTAGACGGTGCCTTATCTTGCATATATGACTCGAGGAGAATTGCCAGACGATGAGGTTCTGGCCAGGCAGGTAATCCGGCGCTCCAAGTCCATGACGATTATTAATGGTGAGTTGCATCATCGCAGCGTTTCAGGGGCGTTTCAACGCTGTGTTTCCCAGGAAGGTGGCGAAATTTTACGAGAAATCCATGAAGGGATTGCGGGCACCATGCCGGTTCAAAGTCCCCAGTGGCAAAGGCATTCCGTCATGGATTCTCTTGGTTAATCGCTCATGCCGATCACGGAGGACTTGGTCAAACACCGTGATGGGTGTCGAAATTCTCGAGCGTGCCCATATACCGCACAGAGTTGAGGATGATCCCAATAACGTGGCCGTTTGCGGCGTGGGGCTGGATATGGTTGGGCCTTTTAAGAGATCCAAAGACAAGAAGACCCACCGTTAGTGGCGGTGGACAAGTTCACCAAGTGGGTTGAAGCGAGCTGTCGATAAGTGTGATGTGGCAACAATGATGCAGTTCATCAAAAGGTGATTTTCGGTTTGGCTTTCCACACAGTATCATCACTGACAATGGCACCAATCTGTCCAAGGGAGCTATGAAAGAATTTTGTGAACGCGAGCATATCCGTCTTGATGTATCATCAGTGGCGCACCCCCAGTCCAACGGGCAGGCAGAGCGTGCTAATCAGGAAATCTTGCGAGGCATCAAACCACGACTTCTGGTCCCATTACAGAGGACACCAGGGTGCTGGGTTGAAGAGCTCCCATCGGTGCTATGGAGTATCAATACTCCGCCAAACCGGTCAACTGGCTACACGCCTTTCTTCATGGTTTATGGAGCGGAAGCAGTTCTCCCCAGTGATATCCGGCACGATTCGCCCCGTGTAGCGGCTTATGTTGAAGCGGACAATGAAGCGGCGCGACAGGACGCTTTGGACCTCTTGGATGAGGGCGTGATATGGCAGCCGCTCGATTGACCATTTACCGACAAGACCTTCGTCGTTATCACAGCCGCCGGGTTAAAACCAGAGCCTTTCAGGAAGGCGATTTGGTGCTTCGTCTCATCCAAGACCAGACAGACATGCACAAGCTATCCCCACCTTGGGAAGGGCCCTTTGTGGTCAGCAAGAATCTGCACAACGGTTCCTATTATCTGGTTGATATTCGAGAGCATAAAGACTCACGTACATCTAAGGAGGAGACCAACAGGCCGTGGAATATAGCTCATCTTCGACCTTACTACACATGAGTCATCGGCTCAGTTTATGTACATAGCATAACAATGTATATATTATCTTTGATATAATAAAAATCAGGGCCTCAGCCAAAGCGGGGTCTCTGTCTTTCTTTTCATGCGTGGTTACATGGAGTGTTTCTGTTTTTAACAAAGCGGCCTCCGGTTTACCCCTTGACAGTTATATTTATCACTTGGGGGCTTGGTCGTATCCGAACCAATGCTACACCTCTTGATAGGCGAAAGCCACTAGATCATTTGGGGACACGGTCACGTCTGAACCGGTCACGCCTCTTGGTCGGCCAATAGGGCCAGCGCCACTTGGGGGCTTGGTCGAACCCGAACCAATGTCACGCCACTTGGCCGGCGTACTCGCCACGAGTCTTTTGGGGACCTGGCCGACTAGCACCATCGCTACACCTTCGGGGGGCTTGGTTGCGTCTGACCATGGTAATGCCATCTGACCAGCTCCATGCAGCTCTCCTTTTACAAAGAGTTATTGCCTTTGTTGCCATATTTGGTATTCGATTTTTGTTGCGTTTCCAACATGATGAATGTTTTTATCCGGTTTAGCTATCAGTAACAAGCTGATAGTGTACGGTTTGGTATTACCCGAAGTTTTTATTTTTCCGGTTTACCATCTTCCGGTTCATTTTTATGGAGAAACTTGGGGGCTTGTGCTGATTCAGCACGCCTATGTGGGGGTTATTGTTTCCCCAGACGGTTATGGTTTTTAACAAGAAAGCCTCCGTTTCAAGATTGGCTACGCCAGCTTTATGCCCAGATATGGCAGGTATTTTGTATCACATACTAATTGATTTTCAATACATAAAGATATATTGGATGCCATAAACCGGCGGGCGGTATCACCGCCGCCGAAGTTCAATCTTTTGGTTGCAGGAACTGTGAATCAAACAAAAGTTTACTCGATGCACGAAGGCATACCCAGGCAACGAAGTTTGGCTAAAGCTATTACAAGGCAACACAGTGCCCAAATGATCATTGTTTTCTAAACCGGCTACCGGTTCACGACTGTTCTTCATCCTCCACCGCTTGAAATCCTCCTCTCTACCCATTGGTGGAAATCCACGAAGTCCATCGATGCCCATCAACGCTTGAAAACAGCTTCTTCATGAATCAAAGATGACGGCTCAATGTCGGGCGTAAGTGTGCTTACGGATTGGAGGATCAAGTTTTCCGTTCAAAAGTTGGAGCGGACACACGCTTGTTCGATCGTTGTATTGGGCTTGGTAGTGCTCCAAATCGGCTTCTTCCGCCAATTGACAAGCAAGTGGGCGTCTTGCACGGTTTATTGCACGCAAGTCCTCTTCATTAAAGTCCGAGCCGTCTTCCTTCACCTTTGGATAGCCCCGGGCTGCTTCCACCGGATCAAAATCGGCACCGTGCTTTGGCCCGGATCAAAGGCGTTGATGGCTCCGGTTCGTGCAGCAGACTTCTTTACCTCCTCAATCCGGGAAGGCAGGATGGATAGCCGGTTCAAGGTGTCTTGGATCAGGTACGGCGCCGGGTTGTTATATGACATTGTGGTAATCACACGTTGGGCTCCGGTATACAGCTGCTCCACCAAGGTGTAGACAGCCTTTAGTTTTTTCCGCACGTCGTTCCCCAAGTGCCCAACGCGTGTGCCTGCATTTCATAACAGGACAGTTTTAAACCGGAATACTGGAGCAACAAGGAAAGTAAATTACACTTATTCACAGGGGACTTACCGAAGATGGCTGCCGTCATAGAATGCACTTGCCGCTTTACGGCTGTCAGATCATCTACCACCGGTTTAAGGGCGGCTTCAGCATTTTCCGCCCGTTTGAGCAAGTTGGCCTTTTCAGTGGCCCAGACAGCCTGTTCCTTCTTCATGTTATCCTTTGCTTCTTCTGCAGCAGTCAGGGCAATAGTTAGCTCCTTCTTGGCCTTGTTTGTCTCGGCCTGCTGGGTCGCCAATGCTGCCTGTAAATCGGCAATCCGATCATCCTTGATCGCCACCTCAGCCTGCATATTGACAGCATCATCAGCCAGCAATTAAAGTGCAAGTCTCAACCACACAACATCGTTATATGCTTGACACTTGGGGCTAATGTACCTTCAATTTTCTACTACTAATACATGGAAAAGTCCCAAGTTCAATACGCCGTATTCAACTCGGCACTTGGGGGCTAATGGCTATTTGATTTTACTAAAGTGTTGATAAGCAGCTTTTGGAGTACGGTTTAGGTTTACATACTTAAACCGCCTTGGTGGTCATGAGGAAGATTGCAAAGTCTATCGAGAAAATTATCAAGTACCAGTTTGATCAAAGATTGCAAACCGGCCCTTGGGGGCTACAAGGATTACTATATCGGTAATAAGGAAAGGAGCGTTACCTCAAACTTATCTCTGATCAGTTTCACCAAGCCAGCTTCATAATCACGGCTCTTTGTAAAGCCGGTTCAGATATCCGGAATGAAGGTCTTGGGCGCTCATAGCGCATATGTTTCCAGCTCTACATTCCACTTTCCTTTGTTAAAAGTGGCGAGTCCTCTTTCACGGTGTGCGGGTTAGAGTCGCGGCATTTCCGGTTCGAGTGGCCTGTTCGATATTACCACGTCGTCATCTTTCGATTCGACGGATTGGGTGGGCACAGTGGTTTTGACAGGGCTGTGAGGCTTTTCAGACCGGATGGTACTGGCAGGTGGATCAACAGACATCGAGACATCCGTAGGCCTCTCCTCCGGAATCACATCTTCTTGAACCGGGGGATCGCTCGGAATGTCTTCAAAAGCAACATTTTCATGATCCGGCGCCTGCTCATGATCTGAAGCGGCAGCCTCTTCGTTTGTTTTCTCCAAACGAGCTTTCTTGCTGGGTTTAGGTTTAGTGCTGAAAAAACAAAAAGATTAAGAAATAAGGCACATACACTACAGAAGAAATTGACAAACATGTGGTCATATTGATTTACCCGACAGCTATCTTCAGTGGCGGTAGCTGGGTGGCTGACGATTCGCCAGAGGATGAATGAGAGGTGACCTGATAATCGGAGTCGGACGGATTAAGAGGTTGACGGAATAAACCCGCTTTGGAATTCAAGGTAATAAAATGGTTGGAAACCTCGGTGCGGCGCTTTCGAGCCGGGTTGTTTGGTAAACCGCAGAGGTAACTACCGTCCGCCAGTCTTGCGGGTTGTCTTGGCGGCCTCGTCTTGCTGCGTCTTCATAAGAAGTTTGGGATCCAAGTGAGCAAGAGGATGAGAAAAGTTAACTTTCCGGTTTGCCCGGCGAAATTTTGGTGAAGGTAAGCTTGTTGAATCGGAAGAGAGAATGGTTACCTCGGCAAATCCAGCGTTGCTGGCTTCAGCGTCATCCTGACAAGCATCGTCATCAATAAGACGTGTAAAAAACAAGCCAAGAGAATCAAGTTCCGGATTACCCACATCATCATCGATGGCCGGATCAAACGAAGCCGTGGTTTTCCTCTTGTGGGCGGATTTCTTGACAACTTTCGTTTTGGGCCGGTTTTGCCGCCCAGCCTTGTCCGCTTTATCTTGCGAGAGTTTCTTGCTCCAAAACGGATCATCACCCTGGATCGGAAAAATTGAGAATTGGAAATATGAAAGTAATGGTAATATTTAATGATGGCACAGACAGAGACTTACCGCAGGAGGTGCGTTGAAGGTACAAGATGAGAGCCAAGCGGTTTGGGCACGAGGTGCTCCGGTTCATTCAAAGATCTTCCGCCTTGAATCTGTGACTTCATCTTGAGACAATTCCAGTTTGGTGTGTCGGAGTGGGTCATCGACATTTGCCGGTATCTTGGCACATCAAACCGAACGCCGCTCGAGGCGGTATGCCCCAAGATAACCAGCAGCGTGCGGATCGATTCGAGTCAAACCGTTGGCCATAAAGGCCCGGAGCTTGATAGTTGGGGAGCGTATTTGCTTCTCTCTTCGCGGTCAATCGTTGCGGAAAGGGATGTGTGTTCTTGAGCCGCTCTGGCGGAAACCGTAAAGGATTTTCACCTTCGAGGAGGTGTCTCTGCAGATAGAACCAAGTTGCGTTCCACTCTTTGGGATGAGAGTGGAGCTTCACGTGGGATAAGTGATCTCTTTTCTTTTACGGATAGCCATACCGCCCAATTCGGTATTGGGGCCATCGGTGAATTCAAGACGACGGTTTAGGTGGAAGAGATCCCTAACAGCTCAACGAAGGCTCCTCTTGCGATAAGCTTCGACAAACACTTGAAAATGGCACAAGTTGGTAACAGAATTGGGGCCGATATCTTGGGGGCGGAGTTGAAAGTTGGCCATTACGTCCCGGTAAAACTTTGACCCGGGCGGTTTGAAACCCCGAAACAAGTGATCTGCGAAAACTACAACTTCACCTTCCTGGGGAGTGGGAGGACATTCCTCACCAGGAACCCTCCAATGGATGGTGTTTCGGTTATCCAAAGCGCCAATGGACACTAATTCATTCAGTTGTGTCTCAGAGACGCGGGAAGGGACCCAGTTGCATTCATACACCTGTTTGGCCATCATGAGGTCTACAAGGAGAAGAGTCCGGTTTAAGAAAATACTCATTACAGAGTTATTGATCCAAGATATGATAAACCGGAGGATGTTCCGACGAATCAGTTCGATACGATATGATGTCAGATATATGTTGGCGGTTCAACACGGGGACTAATGGTGTGCCGATGCCGGTTTAGCAATTTTTTGTTTCTATGGTGAGTTAAACCGCCTAATCTTGGCTTCAGAGGAAATCGACAGAAACAGGTTTCACAAGAGTTCATGTTTATTATGGATCAAATGTGAGTTTTCAGAAAAACAGGAAAAGCATCGCGGAAACAAAGAAGAAACAGGGATGTGCCGTAAAGATATATATATGCAGAAAATCTATGGGGATCAGATAAGAAGGTGTGGCGGATAAGCAGGAGCCTTCGTTTGGTACAGAAAAGGATTCATAGCATGGTTCAAAAGCTAGAAAGGTGAGAGCATACGAAGAACGTGGTATGAAGCTTGAGCCCTAGAAACAGATCTAAGATGACGAACAGATCAAGAAGGGCGGAGATTTACCGAAAGCGGAGGAGATGCGGAGAAATCGCAGAACTCTGGTCCGAACAGGTTGATCAGCGCCAAGGTCGAGGCGGGCGATTGATGGTGACGACGGAGCTCCGTAGGCAGGCAGCGGCGCGAGGAAGAAGAAGAGGAAGCGAAGGAGAAAATGAATGACCCTTCGGTCCTATTTATAAGGCGATAAAGCTAGGTCAAGCGCGTAAATCCAGGACGGTCATTAAAGAAGGCGTTATAAAGGGTAAACTTCAAGATGACGTCATGCGGTTTACATGACGAAGCAATGATGTCATGCCGTTTACAATGATCGAAGCGATGACAACGTGACGGTTTATTATACAAGGAAGATATCCAAGATGCAGGTTTTATGAAGGATTGACATGAACCAGTTCAAATCAATCTGGGCCTAATGTTGGGATATTACCACTAGGTACAAACCGCCAAGTTTGGGCGGGTTAGCCCGCTAGTGGTGTAGTCATGGAAAGGCCCAAGGCACATAGTCGGTTTAGAACTTGTAGCCGTAAACCGCCCGATGTATAAACTTGTATTGTAAGTTAGGAATAGAGAGAGACCGACCGGGATACGAATATGAACCGGTTGGGACTCGCAAACCGACGGGCGTCACTGTGTATATAAGGGGCGACCGGCGGGTTCAGACAGACAACCACAACTCGAGCCTAGGCGAAGCTTGTTTGCTCCTAGCCATCGAGACTACATCAATACCAACACAACTAGACGTAGGCTTTTACCTTCATCGAAGGGGCCGAACTAGTATAAAAACCCTCGTGTCTTTGTGTCCGCCTTAACCCCTGCAAGTAAACCCGTAGCGATGGCTCCACGACTAAGTCCTTATGTTAGGACATCTGCCGTGACAAATCCACGACAGTCTCCGAGCCGTCCACGAGATACGGGGCGCGCCCAGGGGGTGGGCGTGCCCCCACCCTCGTGGTCAGCCCGGGACTCTTATGGCCCAACTCTTTTACTCTGGGGGCTTCTTTTGGTCCATAAAAAATCATCAAAAATTGGCATGTCAATTGGACTCCGTTTGGTATTCCTTTTTTGTAAAACTCAAAAACAAGGAAAAAACTGAAACTGACACTGGGCTCTGGGTTAATAGGTTAGTCCCAAAAATCATATAAAATAGCATATAAATGCATATAAAACATCCTAGATGGATAATATAGTAGCATGGAATAATAAAAAAATATAGATACGTTGGACACGTATCAACTGCCATCTAGCTATGCACTTAATTCACCCTTTGTTTTAAGTAAACTTGTGACACCTGCACCTGCTATTGATTCTGATATGTCGCACGTTATTGATGATGCCACTTGTGCTATGCATCATGTTTATGATGAAACTACTTCTATGCTTGATACTACTATGCCATTAGGTGAATTTCTTGATGAACAACTTGCTAGGGTTAGAGAGAATGAAATTATTGCAACTGATAATATTGATGATAGTGATGATGAAGATTCTCCCCCTAGATAAGAATTGCCTGATGTGCCCGAGGGATATGTTATGGGTGAAGAAACTGCTAGAGACCTTTTTGCTTGCAAAGATAGATATGATCTTAAGAAACTGTTAGCTAAGCTGAAAGAAAAGTCTCTAAATGCTGGAATGAAATATGACACTGCTTTTGCTACTTCATCTATCTATATTTCTGATAAGGATTATGATTTCTCTGTCGATCATGAGTTAATTACTTTGGTTGAATCTGATCCTTTCCATGGCTATGAATCTAAAACTGTTGTGGCACATCTTACTAAATTAAATGATATAGCCACCCTATTTACTCATGAGGAAAAAATTCGTTATTACTATATCCTTAAGTTATTCCCATTCTCATTAAAGGGTGATGCTAAAGTATGGTTTAATTCTCTTGCTCCTAGTTGTGTGCATAGTCCCCAGGATATAATTTATTACTTCTCTACTAAATGTTTCCCAGCACATAAGAAACAAGCTGCCTTAAGGGAAATATATAATTTTGTGCAAATTGAATAAGAGAGTGTCCCACAAGCTTGGGGGAGGCTTCTCCTATTACTTAATGCTTTGCCTGATCATCCTCTCAAGAAAAATGAAATACTTGATATCTTCTATAATGGACTAACCGATGCTTCCATAGACCACCTGGATAGTTGTGCTGGTTGTGTTTTCAGGGAAAGAACTGTTGAGCAAGATGAATTGCTATTGAATAATATATTGAGCAATGATAATGATTGGACACATACTGAACCAACTCCTAAGCCAACTCCGAAGAAAAGGGGTATTCTATTTCTCAGTCCTGAAGGTATGCAAGAGGCAAAGAAATTTATGAAAGAAAAAGGTATTAAAGCTAAAGATGTTAAGAATTTACCACCTATTGAAGATATACATGGTCTTGATAACCCGACATAGTTCTTCGGTATGTGACTCCTCCATTGGTCCAATTAGTTTTTGTTCTAGTGCTTTATTTATTGCAATTTTTGCTGCTAATGTGACCCTGTTCTTGAGCTTGCATGTCAAATTTATATGGTCCAAGTAGTTTTAATGCATGATATAGCCTCTAGGCACTTGTGGGAGTAGTTGATATCAATCTTTTTGAGTTTGGTTCACTTTTATTTTGAGTCACTAAATTTTTTAGAAATTTTTCAAAGAAAGAAAAATGCATAGGAAAATGTACCAACGTGGTTCCTCATGGAAGCAAGGACCAAGGCTCGTGATACGTGAGCCGGAGATGAACCACCGAGGGAAGCTTAAGAGCGGCCTTGTGAATGGCCGTGAGAAGAGTTTCTGGTCCAAGCCGGTTTCAAGGATGACTTTGAAGTGTATGTGCATAATGCTGATGTTGAGGATTTCATGTCAGTTAAGTGCCTACAGTACCACTACCTCACTGATTCCTTTGTAAGGAGGTTTAAATTTACATCCTCGCGCAATTCTCACACTATTTTATTTAATCTTTATGATAAATCGTATACCATGGACCTAGAAGATTTTAATACTGCTTGTAAACTCCCCCAGTGGGGCAATGTTAGTGGACCTCGCAAATCTGAATATAAAGACTTTCTTGCTAGTATCACTGTGGGGGAATCTAGAGAAATCACACAAGCTACCATAGGGAGCATTCATTTTCCTTCCATACACTATTTTGCTCTCTTTATAGGTAGATGCATTAACGGCAAAGAGGAGGCTTGTCGCATGTGCGTTCCAGATCTTAGTGTCCTCAAGAGTGCGGTATTAGGTGATAAGCAATATAACTTGGGGGCCATTGTTGCACGAAGGTTGCACCTTAATGGTAAAAATGAAGATCTGTTTGGTGGAATTTATGCAACTCTTGTAGCTAATTATCTTGGTGTACCCATACATGGAAATGATATGGAGTTACCCCTGCTTATCTAGATTATAGTGCTATGGTTCACCATCAGTTTCTTGAGAGGAACGAACAGTTCCTCCAGTACCGACTAATGTTTGACAGATGATGTAATGTCCATGTTGCTCTCCCTCCTCCTACTTTCCTTGACTTTCAGGCAAAAAGGAGATACTTTATAACCAGGGAGGAGGCGAACAAATATGAGAGGAGGACAGTGGCAGGTCGTCTCCAAGTTGCAGCTCTTCAGGCAGTAGCTGCAGCATCTCAGTACAACCCCAGCTACGACTTTGGATATCCGCCAGGCTAGCAGTGGCCATAGACCAACTTAGGCCAAATGCCTAAGCTTGGGGGAGTACGTATTTCTCATCGACATTACATTTATGTTCACACACTCATGCTAGTTGTTGGTGCTCATACTTTTTCATTGTACTATCCATGCTAGTTTGTTTCCTTTTCTTGCTTTCTTCTTGTGTGTTTGAAAAACCTTAAGAAAAACAAAATAATTAGTTGTAGCTTTTAGCTAGTTTACTTTCCATGCTTGTTGGGAGCTTTCCCGTTCTTCTTTTGCTTGTTGGGAGCTTTCCCGTGTAAATAGTTTCATTTCTTTTCTTTCCATTGGGGGTCCAGAGGAGAAGACCACGATGAAAATGTTGAGTGGCTCTCATATCCATTATTGTTGATCTAACCAAGAGCCCATATTACCTTCTCTTCTCCTTTGTATTAAATGCTTGCAGATTCCAACTTAGTCCAATGCACGTGCACTATTATATTATCCACACCGTTCGGTCATGCGAGTGAAAGGCAATAATGACGATATATAGTGGACTGATTGAGATGAGAGAAGCTGGTATGAACTCGACCTATCTTGTTTTTGTAAATATGATTAGTCCACCATTCCTGATTCAGCCAATTATGATGAAACTTGTATGCAATGACAATTAGAGATTATAGTTGCTCATGCCATGCTTAATTAGCTAGGAGTTTATAATGGTATACCTTGCATGCCAATATGCTATTAAAACGGATGTGATGTCGTATGATAGGGTGGTATCCTCCTTTGAATGATTCGAGTGGCTTGACTTGGCACATGTTCACGCATGTAGTTGAAACAAAACCAACATAGCCTCCACGATATTTATGTTCATGGTGATTTATATCCTACTCATGGTTGCACTCATTGTTGATTAATCTTAATGCATGTTCATGACTATTGTCGCTCTCTAGTTGGTCGCTTCCCAGGCTCTTTCTAGCCTTCACTTTGTACTAAGCGGGAATACTGCTTGTGCATCGACTTCCATAAACCCCAAAGTTATCCATATGAGTCCACCATACCTTCCTATATACGGTATCTACCTGTCCTTCCAAGTAAATTTGTATGTGCCAAACTCTAAACCTTCAAATGAAATTCTGTTTTGTATGCTCGAATAGCTCTTGTATCAACTAGGGTTGTCTATATTTTCCATGCTAGGCGGGTTATTCTCACGATGACTGGACTCCGCTCATCACTCACGAGAAAATGGTCGGTAAACGGGATGCCCAGTCCCATGCTTGTTGGCGTTCCAGGAACGGGGGTAACCAGACTTGCCTGCCTGCGGCCTGCGGCGTGGCTCAAGGAGCGTCCAAGTACGGCCCATCTTCATCAACGCATGCTCAAGACAGTCGCGAGGGGCCAAGCCTCGCGGGGCGGACGACAGGAGGCTTCCTCGGGCACGGCCTCGTCAGGCTGGCTCGCGAGGAGGTGGAGAGATCAAGGCGGGGTACCTCGCGAGGTGCTCATGATGCAAGCCATGACGACCAAGGCCAGGCGGGTGCCGGCCTGCGCAGCGTCCTTGTTTCCTCTTTGGTGCAAAGGGGGCAAGCGCAGGCAAGGGTATCAAGCAAAGGCAACCATTTTGGTGCAACAAGACTAAGACCAGCAGGACGGCAGAATGAAGGTCATCGTGGAGCCCAAGCCGGCGTCATCGTCAGGGTCTTTGGTAGGCGAGGACCAACTTCAGTCAGGGTAAGTGTACTATATGTTCCCCTTCAAAATGGCCAATTGTTGGCGCCCTTCCCGCTCAATATTTGGGGAGAGGCCCAGGGCCTTCGCCTACAAATAGGACTAGCCACCCACAAGGTAGAGGATAGAGAGAACAAGGATAGAAAGACACACAGAGAGAGAGAAGCGACTGAACTCCCCCTAGCAGTTCATCGCGCCAGCCAAGAACAGACCCTCGCGAGGCTGTTCTCCCTTGTACTAGTCATCATCAGCCCCAGAGGCAATCCACACACCACACACTGGAGTAGGGTGTTACACCACAATGGTGGCCCGAACCAGTATAAACCTTGTGTCCCTTGTGTTGTTCTTCGTGTAGTTTTAGATCCTTGCGAGGCGACGAAACACGGGTTGGTAGTAGGTGTGATCTCCGCGCGCACCCCAGAGTTTGAACCTTGAGGGCCTGCCGGTACCCGAAATCCGACATTTGGCGCGCCATGTAGGGGTGCGCCGGAATCTGCCATCCGTCGCCTCGCATTTCGCCGCCCGTCGCCTCATCGTCATCATGTCCGGCGACCCGACGGGCAATCCTGATACTTGGGCGGCCTGGCCCGCCCACGCAGAGCCGCTTGCCCAGGGCGACCTCAACCCAGTGCCCCAGGCAGCTTGTGGTCCGCAAGACGCTGCGGGCCGCGGGCGACGCAGTCAGGCGACACTAGCTCTCACACCGTGGCAGGTGCGGTCGGTGGTGAGGGCCTCGAGCCACGCCGTGGCCATGGCGCGGTACTCAAGGCGAGAGCAGGCGAACTCAAGGGCCGTGCTCACGGTAGCTCGAGAACTACTATAGTGCAGGCTGCTAGTGGGCGGTCGCGACGTGCTACTGGAGCGGGTGTCAGAGCTCCTGGGCTCCGCCGCCTTGGGGGCTCACCCCTTCTGCACCCAGCTGCCGCCTCAGGCCCAAGGCGGACCGCACGGAGGCCCCAGACGCGCCCGCATAACCCCAAGCGGGTTCCAGGGCCACTCCAACGCCAACCTAGCCATCAGCGCCTGGCCAACGGTGCCGCCTCCGCCTCCGACCAGCGAAGGGGGATCCATTACAACCCACGGTCCCGGTGAGCTGCCGCACTACCACTCCCAGGTTGGCACCACGAGCAGAACTGCATGGCACATGGGGCACTACAGCGAAGCATTCGGGGCGGCGGCCCCGGAGGCGTATGTGCCCCACATGGTGGATCAAGGACACGCGCAGGAGGAAGACCATGGCCAGTTCCTCGGCCCAGGCTGGGGAGAAGAGACACCCGAGGCTGAGCTCTTTTAGGAGCCCAGGGAAGGCCTCGTCGACCGCGCCAGAGGCAGCGACTATCGGGTACCGCTAATCCCTCAGGAGAAGGCATATGCTAACCATGTATTACAGGAGGTACATGTCGTCGCAGCGGGTGGCTGCCCCAATCCGGCAGCTCCCCACCCCTTAGGAGGAGGGCACCGGGGGCTGCAGGAGAGGGGCCGAGATCCGGCCTCGCCCACGTGGCGCTCGGAGCAAGGCGTCCTCAGGAGGTAGGCCCTCTGCCGGGGAGGTGCCCCAGGGCCTACCCCCGGTAGAGGACCCGTGGTCGTCGGGGGAACCGCTGACGACCGCTCTATCACATCGGCGGTGTCCTCGGTCTCCGGCCGTCGTCGATGGCAATAGAGTGTGGCGCAAGGCGGGCCCCTCGTCTGGCGATATGAAGCAAGGACGGTACCTGTGAAGAAGGCCCAGTGCCTGTGAAGCTCGCCGCCCCGTGACACTCTCACGTAATAATGAGTGGGGCTGTACACGCCCGGAGTCTCGGAGAGCCGCCCTCGGGCCTCGGGGCTCCACGCCAGATGGCAGCACTTAACCGCTGCTGGTCAAGACGTCGAAGACTAGACTAGGTGCCGGACGCGGCTTTTTCTGCTTTTCTTGCTTTTCCCTTTGGTTGTCGTTTTCCCTGTTTGGATTTAAGTTGGATTTGAGCTTGAAACTTGCGTGTGTTCGGGGAGGGGGTGTTTAGTCTCGTTTGAGCAATCTCTAGCGTTCTAATTACCGCTTTGCGTCCGTCCAGCTTCAGCTGCCTCCCCTTGCGAGCCCCTCGCGAGCCGGGCCAGGCCCGGCATGTACGCAGCCCAGACTGCCGTCGGCACACCCTCTCAGGAGGTTCTCATTGCAGGTTTAATGGGCTCATCCAGGAGGCACTTGGGGCACCACGGCCCCCGCAGGCTCGATCAGGACCCACATGGGTCGAAGGTAAACAAGCCGGTTGACTCATCACAAAAGTAGTCGCTCGGTATGGGCATGCGGGCAACATCATGTCTACAAATATGCTAACTGCAAGTTTCCACACGAGGGGCTCCCCCTCCCAAAATGCTCTTACAACCCTCAGGGCCAAGCCCGAGCTCTCTCTGCGCAGGGTAAGAAGCAAGAACAACGCGTGGTCAATTGGATAAATCCCCCAATGCATCCTCGGGGGCACCTCCGGAGTCGCCACAGGCATCGCTGGCCTCGCCGTCACCTTCTAAGCCGCCGCCATCAGCACCTGGGCCATTCGCCACTCTACCCTCACCAGCACCTGGGCCATTCACCACTTCGCCCTCATTAGCAGCCACGACCACACCATCGTCATCAGCGGTGAAGGCCCTAACAAGGGCGTCCATGTTGTCTTCCACCCAACGCGCCAGATTGCCCCGGATTGGCAGGGGTACCGGTGCGATGGCGGCATCGAAGTCGAAATAGGGGTCCATGTTCTGAAGGTGACTGAAGACACGAGAAAAAGCACGCCCAAGTAAGGCACGGCTCCTCTCCTCCACCAACCTGTCGGCTCTGCCCGAATGAGTCTCCAGCCGCGTCACCACATCGGTGAAGAACTGAAGGTTACCAGCATAGTTGACCACACGAGGCTCCCCAACGGCTGCCTCGCAGATGATGCCCAAGGCCGTGTTAGCTCTTTCCCAGAGCTCGTGGAGCATGGGGCTGTGCATGTGCTCCAGGGTCTGCCGCTGGTGTATCTCGTCCTTGTTCTACCGCGCAACGGCCTCAGCCTCGCCCACCCTTTGATGGAGAAGAAGCATCTCGGTGCGGGAGGAAGCCAGTTTTGCCTGTTCCGCGCCAAGGGCGGCCCTGGCAGCGTCCGCACGCTGCATCACTTCATCCAGCTTGGCCTTCAGGGCGGCGGTCCTGCCTTCAGCTTCGACCTTGATCAACTCCAGCCTTTCCTCGAACTCGTGCTCAAGGTTCGAGCGGGCCGCCGCCACTCGGCGATCAACCTCTTCTGAGGCTTAGGCTTCCCTAGCGGCAACATCATCCTCCGCCTGCGCCACCAGGTGCTCCCTCGTCTCCAATCGCTCGAGGTCCAGGGTGCGCTCGGTGGCCTCTAGCGTCAGTGCCTCCTCACGTTTCTGAAGCTCTGCCCGATCGACCGAGCCCCCCTTCATCGACGCGAGGACCACCTCACGCAACTCCACATATTGCTCTAGGGAGATACTCCAGGACCGGAGCTCCCACGCCCGCTCTTCTGCAGCCTTGCGCCGCTGGTTAGCCTCCTGAGCCTCCTTGACGGCCCGGGAGCAGGCCTCCCGAGAAGCTGCCAGCGATACCTCGGCCTTATCATTGTCAAGGTCACGCTGGTGGCACGCAAGGGAAACGGCCACCTTCAGCTTGCGCCTCTCCTCAGCTAGGCACAGGCCCTCGGCCTCCAGGCGCGCGTCCTCATCAGCGAGCTCTACACCAAGCTAGCTCACCGCGTTAGCCGCCCTCCGGAGGAACTCTTGGTGGAGGGCGCGGCGCTCCCGGGCGCGCTCGAGCACGTCTTCCACATCATCCTCCGCCCCAGGCGCGCGCGGAGGATCACGGACCAGCATTCCCCCCTGGGCAGGGGGCTGGGGGCTGGTAGCCTAGCAATGGCCGGACGCGCCTCGCCAGAAGCCTGGCCCAGAGCCAGTCCGTCCTCCAAGGAAGAACGCAAGGCCGACCTCAGCCAGTCGCCGTCCACAACCGATTGAAGAGCCCAGGGCAGGCTGGCTATGCCCCGGGAGGGCTCGCGAAGGATGGTCGCGAGGTGTGCAGAATCAGGACGCATCACAGGATGGCCCACCTCTCCAACCGGCCTCACCACAAGGGCAGTGCTGGAGCTCAGGGCGCTTAGGGAAGGTGGAGAGGGTGAGGCCTGGAGGGATGGCTCCTCAGCCATCTCCGTGAACTCGGCAGGAAGGGCCTGCGAGGCAATGATCACCGAAGCAAAGGGAAAGTAAGGAACTGAGAAAGGGAAAGGCTTACTCATCAGTGGCAAAGTACTTCCTGCGCTTCAATAGGCGGCAAGGGTAATCATCACCCAAGGCCTCCCTTCTCTTTCGGAGAGCCTCGAAGTCCACGCGAAAGCGGCCCAGGAGCTCGGCGCAGGGGTCAGCCTGCAACGAGGAAGAATCGCCGAAGTGACCAGCATCAGGGACATCGTCCTGGCGCACGCCTCCAGGCGCCGCACCAAGAAGGGTGAACGGGGCCTCGGGGGCCTCTGCCGCGGGAGCTGCGGGCCGCGGTCAACACCTTCAGCCGCCGCAGGCAGGCCTCAGGAGCTGCCACCTCAGGAGTGCCGCATGGGGTCATCATCCAGGCGGTGGCCCCCTCAGCCCTCGGCGGCCCTTGCCTCCCAGCTCCACCACTCGAGGAAGGACCATCACGGGCAACTGGAAGGGCAACCACCATAACTGGGTTCTCACGAGGTCCCATGAGGCCTGCGGGGCGCAGCCCCCATTCGTCGAAGCTGGGCATCTGCTTCACAAAATCACCCCTGTTTGAGCAAAGGTACAGTAGGGCGCCCCCGTGCCGGATGCTACCGGGGGAAGGGTCCCCAGTTAGGATCATGAGAACCTTCCTCAGCGCTTCAGGCGTCAGATCTTCCTCCTGGAGCCTCATGCGGTCTCCACGCCCCTCGAAGGCCCACATCTGGCGGGAATGGCGCTGGAGAGGGGCAATGCGGCATAGGAGGAACTCCTTCACCACCTTGGGTGCCGTCACACCGAGCGCCCTCAAGTTCGCGAAGCGATGCCAAATGAAGACGAGCCGGGGGCTCGTGAGCGTCACCTGGCCCCAGCCCGAAGTGGGGATAGCGGGCATGGTTGGCTCCTAAAGCAGGGGGTTGGGCACCCCGACATCCACGTACAGCCACCTCTCACGGAACCCGGTGGCAGGCGGAGGAAGGCTGAAATCGATTCCCGAAGCCGCTGTTTCTGGTGCGGCAAGGAAGCTCACGCACCCCGAGATTTGGGTGGGGTCGCTGAGACGCAAAGAGAAGAAATGGCGCAGCAAGGCAACTAAAGGAGGAATGCCCATCATCGCCTCACAGACAAAAGCGAAGACGGCAAGAAGGGTAATGGATTCGGGACCCAAATGCATCATGTGGATCTGGTAATGGGAAAGCACAGCGTTGAAGAAATCAGAAAAGGGGGGAACCAGTCCCACCCACAGGGCGTCGGCAAAGTACCGGACCTCGGTGACTATTCCGTCAATGGAGAAGTGAGACGTGGGCCAGACAGTCGTCCTACCGCACTCGTTGAAGATGGTAGCGAGAGCAGAGCTGACCTTTTCCAAGCCTTCCCGGTTGAGTATGATCGACCGGTCGACAGCAGGAGCCGTCGACGGCGATGGGCGGGGCGAGGGCACAGGCTTTTGCCCTTTCCCCTTCTTCGTCGGAGCCATGGCGACAGGAAGGGGGAGGATTCGAGATTGGATTGGAAGCGGAAACTGGAGCTCGAGAGAAGGAAGAGCAGGAGGCGTGCGCGCGGCGAGAAGAGGGGCGACTGTGTGCAACCGCAGGTCCGCCTAGCTAGGCGAAAAATAAGGAGGTGTGGGGGAACAGGGACACCCGCGTCTAATCGACCGCCATGCGGCGCCAAGGTCATGAGCTATTAGAACTCTTGGCGCTCAGACTTGCCCTTCGCTTATCTGCTAAGCCAAGTCCGGGCGCGCCTTGGGCCCGGGGGCTACTGTCGGCGCTCTGGGAACGGGGGTACCCAGACTTGCCTGCCTGCGGCCTGCGGCGTGGCTCAAGGAGCGGCCCAGTACGGCCCATCTGTTGGGGAACGTAGTAATTTCAAAAAATTTCCTACGCACACGCAAGATCATGGTGATGACATAGCAACGAGGGGAGAGTGTTGTCTCGTACCCTCGTGAGACCGAAGCGAAGCGTTGACGCAGCGTAGAGGAAGTAGTCGTCGTCCTCCGTCCGACCGATCCAAGCACCGTTACTCCGGCACCTCCGAGTTCTTGACACACGTACAGCTCGATGGCGCACCTCGATCTCCAATCTAGTAGAGGCTCGAGGGGAGTTCCGTCAAGACGACGGCGTGGTGACTATCTTGATGTTCTCCTGTCGCAGGGCTTCGCCTAAGCACCGCTACAATATGACCGAGGTGTAATATCGTGGAAGGGGGCACCGCACACGGCTAAGGAACGATCAATGATCAACTTGTGTGTTCTAGGGTGCCCCCTACCCCCGTATATAAAGGAGGGAGGGAGGAGGTGGCCGGCCCAAGGGGGGGCTGAAAGCACATTTGCTCCCTAGGTGGTTTTGGTAATTAATGACAACATACTTTGTGGTTGGACTAATGCTTTTATCAAGTATGTTTCAGGAAAGTCAATCACTCTGGCATGGCAAAAGGACTTGAAAGGTGGACCCCCTAGGATGCTAAGGAAAGCATTGGCAAAGGCTCAAGACTCCATTTTTGGTTTAGTGATCCATGATCACATTGAGTCCATAGGAAAGCTAATACTATTAAAAGGGGATGAGGTTATGTTGATGATCTGGTTGCTCAAAGTGCTTAGTGATCTATCTCCCAAACAGTCAGCAATCCTTCATTCCAACATATGCTCATAAGTAATCTCGGTCCCACCGATTCCATAAACTCAGTCACACCGAGATGAACCACCTCACCATATACCCAAACCCTAGTAATTTGGATTTTCCGATTCCAAACTCGGTCTCACGAAACTAGTGTTGCCAAGCTTCAGAACATACGTAATCAAATCGGTGTCACCGAGATGATAAAGTCGGTCCCACCGAGAATGGCAAACCCTAGTCTTTGGAAGAATCGGACTAACCGAGATTGTATTTTCGGTCCCACTGAAAATCCCAACGTTCACAAGATTTGAACTTTCGGTCTCACCGAGTTGTCAACTTCGGTCCGACCGAGATTGGTCAAATGTGTGTAACAGTTGGATTTTGTGTGGAGGCTATAAATACCCTCCACCTCCTCTTCATTCGTGGAGAGAGCCATCGAAAGAACTACCACTCCTACCTTACATTTAGAAGAAAACTACCTACCCTTGTGTTGAGATCAAGTTGCTCCACTCCCACCATATAAAACTTGATTTCTAGCCTTCCCAAGTTGCTTTCCACTCAATCCCCTCTTCCACCACAGCCAAATCAGTGAGGAGAGTTGAGTGTTGGGGAGATTATCATTTGAAGCACAAGAGCAAGGAGTTCATCATCACCAACACCATCTATTACCTTTTGGAGGGTGGTGCCTCCTAGATTGGTTAGGTGTCGTTTGGGAGCCTCCGTCAAGATGTGGAGTTGAACCAAGAAGTTTGTAAGGGCAAGGAGATCGCCTACTTCGTGAAGATCTACCCCGAGTAAGGCTAGTCCTCCGTGGGCGTAAGCCATGATGGCATAGACAAGGTTGCTTCTTCGTGGACCCTTCGTGGGTGGAGCCCTCCGTGGACTCTCGCAGCCGTTACCCTCCGTGGGTTGAAGTCTCCATCAACGTGGATTGACGATAACACCACCTATCGGGACCACGAGAAAAATCTCCGTGTCTCCAAATTGCGTTTGCTCTTCTCCACCTCTCCTTACTACTTGTGCAATTTACTTTCCGCTGCCCATACTCTAGTATTGCATGTGTAGTATGCTACTTGACATGTATGCATGTTGCTTGACTTGATCTCCATTGTGAACTTGACTAAAACTTGTCTTTGTTTTAAGGCAAAAAAATTTTATCTTGTCGAGTAGTCTAATCACCCCCCCTCTAGACACTCTTTCCTTCAACGATCCTACAATTGGTATCAGAGCCTTGGTCTCCATTGCTTTGGTTTGCACACCATTGGAGGAAGATGGACGTGTCTACGTTTGGGAGTGTTAGTCATAGTGTGCCTATTCTTGATGGAGTGTCCTATAACTCGTGGAGAATTGAAATGCTTGCTATCTTTAAGATGTATAACTTGCGCAAATATGTTGAAACCCCATATATGCCTCCATTTGACCCGTGCACCCTACTATGGATGAAGAGCTTGATTTGCTTCAGAACCTTAGAACTGTCAATCTTATCATTAGAGGTTTGCCCGATAACTTGCTTGAGCTTGTCACAAACTTTGAATGCGCCCATGCTATATGGAAGTTCTTGGAAGAACTTTATCCGGACTACTCTTTGAGAGGTCTTGATGAAATTCTATACAAGACTGTTGAATTTGATATGTTGCCCCAATGATCCTAACATTGATAAATGCTTCTTTGAGCTTCGTGATCTTATGAAAAGGAAGGGTGATTCGGACTTATCAATGTTCTAGTTAGAAATGCTCTTGTATTGCATTCCGATGATTATTATCACATTGACAAAACTGATGCAAGTCATTGTCAAATTGACCTAGGTGTTGATGATGAACTATCTATGGGTCAATATGATAATGAGCATGAGCATGATGATGATTACTCCGATTCAGACACCGAGCTAGACAAGATCATGAAGAGTCTCAATCTTATGGAAAATTTGAGAGACTATATATCCGGTGGAAAAGAGTGGATTCTTGATAGTGGATGCACCGATCACATGACCGGAGATGAAGACATGTTTCGAGAGCTCGCAAAGAACGATGGCCCACGCAAGTATGTGACTTTTGGAGACAACTCCAAGGGTAAGGTACTTGGCCTTGGTAAGGTGACCATATCTCATGATAGCTCTATCCAAAATGTCATGCTTGTTGAATCACTTGGATACAATTTACTTTCCGTGTCTAGATTAGCTGACTTTGGATTCAATGTGCTATTCACTAAAGTAGATTGCCAAGTTTTTCGTCGTGACAATCATAACATGGTCTTTACCGGTATCCGTAGAGGTGATTTGTATATCGTTGATTTTACTAAGAAAGCTCAACCTAGAACTTGCTTCATTGCTAAATCTGCTAAAGGTTGGCTTTGGCATAGAAGGCTTGGACATGTTGGTATCGTAATCTAGATAAGCTAATTAAAGGTGATCATATTCTTGGTGTTAAGGATGTTTTCTTTGACAAAGATAGACTCTGCGATTACTGTCAAGCAGGAAAACAAGTAGGTGGAAGTCATCCGTGAAGAACATCATGACTACAAGGAGACCGCTTGAGCTTCTTCATATGGATCTCTTGGTCCCAATGCTTACAAAAGCCTTGGTGGTAACTCCTTTGGTCTAGTTATAGTTGATGATTATTCCAGATTTACGTGGGTATTTTTCCTTGATGACAAATCGCGAGTTCGTGAGAATCTTCAAAACCTTTGCGAAAAGGCCCAAAATCAATTTGAGGTGAAGATCAAGAAAGTTCGGAGTGACAACGGAGCGGAGTTCAAGAACGCCCATGTGGACTCTTTTCTCGATGAGGAAGGATTCTACATGAGTTCTCGACTACGTACACACCTCAACAAAATGGAGTTGTTGAGAGGAAGAACCGAGCGCTCATTGAGATGGCGAGAACGATGCTTGATGAATACAAGACACGAAACACTTACGGGGTGAAGCCGTCGAGACAGCTTGTCATGCTATCAACAGGCTTTATCTTCACAAGCTCCTCGGCAAGACTTCATCGAGCTCCTCACGGTAACAAACCCCAAGTGGGATACTTTCGTGTCTTTGGTTCAAATGCTATATCCTTGATAAGCATCGTCGGTCTAAGTTTGCTCCTAAATCTCATGAAGGCTTTTTCCTCGGTTATGGATCAAACTCTCACACCTACCGTGTCTACAATAATTTTACCCAAAGGTTGAAGAGGCGGTAGATGTGAAGTTTGATGAATCTAATAGCTCGCAAGTAGAGCAAATGCCTATTGATGTAGGAGACAAGGACCCATCGGAAGCCATTCAAGATCTATCTATTGGAAAGATCCGTCCCATGGAAGTGAAGGAGAGTACCTCATCTACATATGTGGAGCCCCTACCTCACGGAGAGGTGAACCTCAAAGCAATATGGAGGCTTCCACAAGTGGAACTCACCAAGATGAGGAAGTGCGACAAGAAGATCCACCACTACCTCCTTCTCCACCACCTCAAGACAACACCAACAACAATGATGAAGAAGAAGATGATGATGATGAGGAAGCTCAGCCACGACCACGACAAAAGCTATCCCGAGTTCGAGCAAGAGTCAAGAAGGATCATCCGTGGAACAAATGATGAATGACATCGACTCGGAGAATTACTCGCTCTAAAACTCGTTTAGCTAACTTTTGTGAGCACTACTCATTTATCTCTAGTCTTGAACCTATGAAGGTAGAAGAAGCGCTTGAAGACCGGATTGGGTGAGCGCTATGCACGAAGAGCTACACAACCGAGAGGAACAACGTTTGGACTTTGGTAGAAAAGCCCAATGATGACCAAAATGTCATTGGAACCAAATGGGTGTTTGAACAAGCAAGATGAAGATGGACAAGTCATCCGCAACAAGGCTCGTCTCGTAGCTCAAGGTTACACACAAGTCGAAGGTATGGACTATGGTGAGACCTATGCCCCGTTGCTAGACTTGAGTCCATTCGCATTCTTCTTGCTTATGCCAACCACCATGATATTACTCTCTATCAAATGGACATTAAAAGTGCTTTCCTAAATGGTGAAATTGAGGAGGAAGTATTTGTGAAACAACCTCCGGTTTGTGAATCCTAAAAAGCCTAATCATGTTTACAAATTGCACAAAGCTCTTTATGGTCTTAAACAAGCTCCTAGAGCTTGGTACAAATCTTGACTAGCTTTCTTCTTGAAAAAGGATTTGAGATTGGAAAAATAGACTCAACGCTATTCACGAAAAGGGTTGATGGTGAACTATTTGTGTGCCAAATATATGTTGATGATATTATCTTTGGTTCAACTAACCCTCATTTTAGTGAGAAGTTTGGAAAGCTTATGTCGGAGAAGTATGAGATGTCCATGATGAGTGAACTCAAATTCTCCCTTGGGTTGCAAATCAAGCAATCTAAGGAGGGTACTTTTGTCTCACAAACAAAGTACACTAAGGATCTCTTCAAGAAGTTCAACATGCAAGAAAGCAAAGGTATGAAAACCCCCATGCCTACTAGTGGACATAATGACTTGACAAAAGATGGAGAACACTGTTGATCAAAAGGTTTATCGATCCATGATTGGTTCTCTTCTATATCTCTGTGCTTCTCGTCCTGACATAATGTTGAGTGTATGCATGTGTGCTCGATATCAAGCAGCCCCTAAAGAATGTCATCTTAAAGCTGTTAAAAGAATTGTGAGATATTTGATACACACACCTAACTTTGGCATATGGTATCCTAAGAGGGCCTCTTTCGATCTTGTTGGCTATTCCGACTCGGACTATGCCGGAGACAGGGTTGATAGAAAGTCAACTTCAGGTACGTGTCAATTTCTTGGACGATCCCTTGTATCTTGGTCCTCCAAGAAACAAAATTCGGTATCGTTATCTACTGCCGAAGCAGAGTATATTGCCGCTGGTTCATGTTGTGCTCAGTTACTATGGATGACACAAACGCTTAAGGATTATGGGATACACGCAAGACATGTTCCTTTGCTTTTGTGACAATGAGAGTGCGATTAAGATTGGACACAATCCCGTGCAACACTCTCGCACGAAACATATTGAAGTTCGTCACCATTTTATTCGTGATCACATTGCCAAGGGTGACATCGATCTTCAACATGTTCGTACTGACAAACAGCTTGCAGATATCTTTACAAAACCACTTGATGAGAAAGTGTTTTGTCGCTTAAGGAGTGAGTTGAACATCATTGATGCTTCAAACTTGGAGTGAAAACTCCATTGATGCATGCAAGGCATGAGCCTTATTGAGTAATCCTTGATATTTCTCTTATGATGATGATCATATGTCTTGGACACATTTGCACCTTGTATTGCATCTAACTCCTTGCAGGTACTTGGATGGTCTACATTCCACAAGGTTACCACACACTCAAATCATGAGTAATCTTGTCATAGACCAAGTATCAAGCTCTTTGGGATGTTGAGTTAAAGGAACAAGATTCCACATATCCTTTTTGACACCTAATACACCAAGTATTTCACTCTTGTCATCTTGGATATTCTTGAGTATTTCCTTGCTTGCCTAACCCATGTAGGAAGATGAACTATACAATTGGAAATGGTGCTTCACCTTCACATTCTATGAGCATCTACATCAAGTTCACCTACATGAGTACAAGCAACAACAAGCCCAAGGTATGTTCTCACATCTTGAAGGAGCTTTGCTCAAAGTCATGAGTACAAGCAGCTTCATAAGATGTGATCACATCAAATGCTTAATCGAAAAAAATGGCAACCCCATTTTGAGCTTAAACGATGAGTATGACCTATGATCAAATGTCCTCATTTGACTCCTAAGTCAATATACTCAAACATAGGTGACTTTGTCGCCGACCCTTGTTTAGATGAAGTACATATGTTTTGGAGTTTTGCTATTGTCTCTGTTGATTCTCTCATTGAGTTTCCTTTTAATTTAAAAAAAACTTCATCTAGCAATCTTTTTACTTTTACTCTTTTGTTTTTGTGAATATCATTTTGGCCTTGATCAATTCCCTGAAAATCATTTCCAAATTCATTGCAAATCTTTTGAAATATTCCTTGCAAAGTGAGCTGAATTATTTCTGAATTTCCCTGGAATTAAACTCGGCGTCACCGACTTAAAACTTTCGGTCTGACCGAAAAAGGATCTTTCCTAAGTCCCAGACTTTCGGACTCACCGATCCAACTCACTTCGGTGTCACCGATTTTCTTTCAGGATAGCATCTTCTGCAGCTCAACTCAATGATTCTTTATGCATGTTTCTTATTGCACAAGTTGTGATTCTTAAGGATCCCATTTCTTTCCTTCCATCTTTCCTGACCTTCCTAGTTTACTGTCCTTTTCGGCACTTGATGTCAAAGGGGGAGAAGATTTAGGGGGAGCTTAAGGGAGATTGGAAGATAAGGGGAGGAGAAGAAGAGCAATCTTACCTTAAGGGGAGAGAATCACATCAAAGCTTTGCCGTGTTCCATATTGGATATTACATTTGGCATCATTCTTTTGATTTTGCTTTCCTCACTCTCACAATTGGTATCTTATGAAAAGCACAATTGGTATCTTATGAGAAGCAAAATCTCTCAGAGCTCATTGAAAATCTTTTAGTCTTGGGAGACATGTTTGCTGATTCAAGCTTGTGCTCAAAATGAGACACTCCTTATACATGTCATCCTGGCTTGGTACTCTTGATGTTCCTGCTGTTGGTTGAAGTAATACTCTTGTGTTATCTAACCTTGTTTTTCCAAGTTTATTTCTTCAGGTACAATACCAAGGAACTTCAAGGTAAGTATATGCATCTTGCGGAATGTGCATGATGGTGACTTGCTTGTGAATACTTGTTTGCAAGAAATCACCATGCACATATGCATCATCTTTTACTTATCCTCATCTGCTCTGATGCATATAGCCAAGCTACATGTAGCACATCTTGTTCTTCTCTCTTGTGTGCTTGTGGTAGTCCAAAACCATAATCTATGAAAATCTTGCACACTTGTAGGGGGAGCCTGTGTACTACATGTTTGTCAAAGCTTTAGTGATAATTCTGTCTTTATTTCAGTAAGCTTTGATATCTTCTTTTGTGTGTTGCCATCAATTACCAAAAAGGGGGAGATTGAAAGCACATTTGCTCCCTAGGTGGTTTTGGTAATTAATGACAACATACTTTGTGGTTGGACTAATGCTTTTATCAAGTATGTTTCAGGAAAGTCAATCACTCTGGCATGGCAAAAGGACTTGAAAGGTGGACCCCCTAGGATGCTAAGGAAAGCATTGGCAAAGGCTCAAGACTCCATTTTTGGTTTAGTGATCCATGATCACATTGAGTCCATAGGAAAGCCAATACTATTAAAAGGGGATGAGGTTATGTTGATGATCTGGTTGCTCAAAGTGCTTAGTGATCTATCTCCCAAACAGTCAGCAATCCTTCATTCCAACATATGCTCATAAGTAATCTCGGTCCCACCGATTCCATAAACTCAGTCACACCGAGATGAACCACCTCAGCCATATACCCAAACCCTAGTAATTTCGGATTTTCCGATTCCAAACTCGGTCTCACCGAAACTAGTGTTGCCAAGCTTCAGAACATACGTAATCAAATCGGTGTCACCGAGATGATAAAGTCGGTCCCACCGAGAATGGAAAACCCTAGTCTTTGGAAGAATCGGACTAACCGAGATTGTATTTTCGGTCCCACGAAAATCCCAACGTTCACAAGATTTGAACTTTCGGTCTCACCGAGTTGTCAACTTCGGTCCGACCGAGATTGGTCAAATGTGTATAGCAGTTGGATTTTGTGGAGGCTATAAATACCCTCCACCTCCTCTTCATTCGTGGAGAGAGCCATCGAAAGAACTACCACTCCTACCTTACATTTACGAGAAGAAAACTACCTACCCTTGTGTTGAGATCAAGTTGCTCCACTCCCACCATATGAAACTTGATTTCTAGCCTTCCCAAGTTGCTTTCCACTCAATCCCTCTTCCACCACAGCCAAATCGGTGAGGAGAGTTGAGTGTTGGGGAGATTATCATTTGAAGCACAAGAGCAAGGAGTTCATCATCACCAACACCATCTATTACCTTTTGGAGGTGGTGCCTCCTAGATTGGTTAGGTGTCGCTTGGGAGCCTCCGTCAAGATGTGGAGTTGAACCAAGAAGTTTGTAAGGGCAAGGAGATCGCCTACTTCGTGAAGATCTACCCCGAGTAAGGCTAGTCCTCCGTGGGCGTAAGCCATGATGGCATAGACAAGGTTGCTTCTTCGTGGACCCTTCGTGGGTGGAGCCCTCCGTGGACTCTCGCAGCCGTTACCCTCCGTGGGTTGAAGTCTCCATCAACGTGGATTGACGATAGCACCACCTATCGGAACCACGAGAAAAATCTCCGTGTCTCCAAATTGCGTTTGCTCTTCTCCACCTCTCCTTACTACTTGTGCAATTTACTTTCCGCTGCCCATACTCTAGTATTGCATGTGTAGTATGCTACTTGACATGTATGCATGTTGCTTGACTTGATCTCCATCGTGAACTTGACTAAAACTTGTCTTTGTTTTAAGGCAAAAAATTTTTATCTTGTCGAGTAGTCTAATCACCCCCCCTCTAGACACTCTTTCCTTCAACGATCCTACAGGGGCGCGCCATAGGGAGGGGGAAACCTACTCCAAGTAGGTTTCCCTCTCTTTTCCTTATCTTATTTGGAGGGGGAAGGAAGGAGTACTAGTATTAGGAAGTAGTACTAGTAGTAGGAAAGGAAGAGGGGGAAGGAGAAAGGAAAGGGGGGCCGGCCCCCCTCCCCAATTCGGATTGGGCTTGGGGGGGCGTGCCCCCCTCCCTTGCTCCTTCTCCCTTCCTCCTACATGGGCCTAATAAGGCCCATATACCTCCCGGGGGGTTCCGGTAACCTCCCGGAGCTCCAAACTCTTCCGGAACATTTCCGGTGTCCAAATATATCCGTCCAATATATCAATCTTTATGTTTCGACCATTTCGAGACTCCTCGTCATGTCCGTAATCACATCCAGGACTCCGAACAAACTTCGGTACATCAAAATACATAAACTCATAATATAACTGTCATCGAAACCTTAAGCGCGCGGACCCTACGGTTCGAGAACGATGTAGACATGACCGAGACATGTCTCTGGTCAATAACCAATAGCGGGACCTGGATGCCCATATTGGTTCCTACATATTCTACGAAGATCTTTATCGGTCAAACCGCATAACAGCATACGTTGTTCCCTTTGTCATCGGTATGTTACTCTTCCGAGATTTGATCGTCGGTATCCAATACCTAGTTCAATCTCGTTACCGACAAGTCTCTTTACTCGTTCCGTGTCGTCATCTCATAACTAACTCATTAGATACATGCTTGCAAGGCTTAGGTGATGAGTATTACCAAGAGGGCCCAGAGATACCTCTTCGACAATCGGAGTGACAAAACCTAATCTCGAATTATGCTAACTCAACATGTACCTTCGGAAACACTTGTAGTACTCCTTTATAATCACCCGATTCGTTGTGGCGTTTGGTATTACCAAAGTGTTCTTCCGTAAACGGAGTTACACAATTCTCATAGTTACAGGAACATGTATAAGTCATGAAGGAAGCAATAGCGAGAATACTAAGCGATCAAGTGCTAAGCTAACGGGATGGGTCATGTCAATCACATCATTCTCCTAATGATGTGATCTCATTAATCAAATGACAACACATGTCTATGGTTAGGAAACATAACCATCTTTGATTAATGAGCTAGTCAAGTAGAGGCATACTAGTGACTATATGTTTGTCTATGTATTCACACATGTATCATGTTTCCGGTTAATACAATTCTAGCATGAATAATAAACATTTATCATGATATGAGGAAATAAATAATAACTTTATTATTACCTCTAGGGCATATTTCCTTCAGTCTCCCACTTGCACTAGAGTCAATAATCTAGATTACATAAGAATGATTCTAACACCCATGGAGTCTTGGTGCTGATCATGTTTTGCTCGTGAGAGAGGCTTAGTCAGCGGTCTCGCAACATTCAGATCCGTATGTATCTTGCAAATCTCTATGTCTCCCACTTGGACTTGGTCCCGAATGGAATTGAAGCGTCTCTTGATGTGCTTGGTCCTCTTGTGAAATCTGGATTCCTTTGCCAAGGCAATTGCACGATATTAGCACGAGAAGATCTTCATTGGTCCCGATGCACTAGGTATGACACCTAGATCGAAATGAACTCCTTCATCCGACTCCTTCATTCGCCGCTTGAAGCAGCTATGTACTCCGCTTCACATGTAGATCCCGCCTGACGCTCTGTTTTGAACTGCACCAACTTACAGCTCCACCGTTTAATATAAACACGTATCCGATTTGCGATTTATAATCGTCGGATCGATGTCAAAGCTTACATCGGCGTAACCATTTACGACTAGCTCTTTGTCACCTCCATATACGAGAAACATATCCTTAGTCCTTTTCGGTATTTCAGATGTTCTTGACCGCTGTCGATGATCCACTCTGGATTACTTTGGTACCTACCGCCAAGCTTATTGCTAAGCATACGTCGGTCTGGTACACAACATTGCATACATGATAGAGCCTATGGCTGAAGCATAGGGAACATCTTTCATTTTCTCTCTATCTTCTGCTGTGGTCGGGCATTGAGTTCGACTCAACTTCACACCTTGTAGCACTGGCAAGAATCCTTTCTTTGCCTGATCCATTTTGAACTTTTTCAAAAAAAATTCAAGGTATGTGCTTTGTGAAAGTCCTATTAAGCGTCTTGATCTATCTCTATAGATCTTGATGCCCAATATGTAAGCAGCTTCACTGAGGTCTTTCATTGAAAAACTTTTATTCAAGTATCCCTTTATGCTATCCAGAAATTCTATATCATTTCCAATTAATAATATGTCATCAACATATAAAACTAGAAATGCTCTGAGCTCCCACTCACTTTCTTGTAAATACAAAGCTTCTCCATAAGTCTCATATAAAACCATATCTTTGATCACATTGTCAAAGCGTTTATTCCAACTCCGAGATGCTTGCACCAGTCCATAAATGGAGCATTGGAGTTTGCACACTTTGTCGAGACCTTTTGGATCAACAAAACCTTGAGGCTGCATCATATACAACTCTTCTTCTAGAAATCCATTCAAAAATGCAGTCTTGACATCCATTTGCCAAATTTCATAATCATGAAATGCAGCAATAGCCAACATGATTCGGACAGACTTAAGCATCGCTACGGGTGAGAAAGTCTCATCGTAGTCAACCCCTTGAACTTGTCGAAAACCTTTTGCAACAAGTCGAGCTTTGTAGACAGTAACATTTCCATCAGCGTCAGTCTTCTTCTTAAAGATCCATTTATTCTCAATGGCTTGCCGATCACCGGGCAAGACAACCAAAGTCCATACTTTTTCATACATGGATCCTATCTCAGATTTCATGGCCTCCGGCCATTTTGCGGAATCTGGGCTCATCATCGCTTCCTCATAGTTCGTAGGTTCATCATGGTCAAGTAACATGACTTCCAGAATATGATTTCTGTACCACTCAGTGCGGATCTTACTCTGTAGACCTCACGAGGTTCAAGAGAAACTTGATCTGAAGTTTCATGATCAATATCATTAGCTTCCTCACTAATTTGTGTAGTCGTCACAGAACCGGTTCTTGTGATGAACTACTTTCAACAAGGGAGTAGATACTGATCTCATCAAGTTCTACTTTCCTCCCACTCACTTCTTTCGAGAGAAACTCCTTCTCTAGAAAGGATCCGAATTTAGCAACGAAAATCTTGCCCTCAGATCTGTGATAGAAGGTGTACCCAATAGTCTCCTTTGGGTATCCTATGAAGACACATTTCTCCGATTTGGGTTCGAGCTTATCTGGTTGAAGTTTCTTCACATAAGCATCGCAGCCCCAAACTTTGAGAAACGACAACTTTGGTTTCTTGCCAAAGCATAGTTCATAAGGCGTCATCTCAACGGATTTCGATGGTGCCCTATTTAACGTGAATGCGGCCGTCTCTAAAGCATAACCCCAAAATGATAGCGGTAAATCGGTAAGAGACATCATAGATCGCACCATATCAAGTAAAGTATGATTACGACGTTCGGACACACCATTTCGTTGTGGTGTTCCAGGTGGCGTGAGTTGCGAAACTATTCCACATTGTTTCAAATGTAAACCAAACTCGTCACTCAAATATTCTCCTCCACGATCAGATCGTAGAAACTTTATTTTCTTATTACGATGATTTTCTACTTCACTCTGAAATTCTTTGAGCTTTTCAAATGTTTCAGACTTGTGTTTCATCAAGTAGATATACCCATATCTGCTCAAATCATCTATGAAGGTGAGAAAATAACGATATCCGCCACGAGCCTCAACATTCATCGGGCCACATACATCTGTATGTATGATTTCCAACAAATCTGTTGCTCTCTCCATAGATCCGGAGAACGGTGTTTTAGTCATCTTGCCCATGAGGCACGGTTCGCAAGTACCAAGTGATTCATAATCAAGTGATTCCAGAAGTCCATCAGTATGGAGTTTCTTCATGCGCTTTTCACCGATATGACCTAAACGGCAGTGCCACAAATATGTTGCACTATCATTATCAACTCTGCATCTTTTGGCTTCAACATTATGAATGTGTGTATCACTACTATCGAGATTCAATAAAAAGGGTGTATGACCATAAAAGATATTACTCATATAAATAGAACAACCATTATTCTCTGATTTAAATGAATAACCGTCTCGCATCAAACAAGATCCAGATATAATGTTCATGCTCAGCGCAGGCACCAAATAACAATTATTCAGGTCTAAAACTAATCCCGATGGTAGATGTAGAGGTAGCGTGCCGACCGCGATCACATCGACTTTGGAACCATTTCCCACGCGCATCGTCACCTCGTCCTTAGCTAATCTTCGCTTGATCCGTAGTCCCTGTTTCGAGTTGTAAATGTTAGCAACAGAACCAATATCAAATACCCAAGTGCTACTGCGAGCATTAGTAAGGTACACATCAATAACATGTATATCACATATACCTTTGTTCACTTTGCCATCCTTCTTATCCGCCAAATACTTGGGGCAGTTCCGCTTCCGATGTCGATCGCTTGCGGTAGAAGCACTCGATTTCAGGCTTAGGTCCAGACTTGGGTTTCTTCTCTTGAGCAGCAACTTGTTTGCTGTTCTTTTGAAGTTCCTTCTTCTTCCCTTTGGCCCTTTTCTTGAAACCAGTGGTCTTGTTGACCATCAACACTTGATGCTCCTTTTGATTTCTACCTCCGCTGCTTTCAAAGATCGCGAAGAGCTCGAATAGTCTTGTTCATCCCTTGCATATTATAGTTCATCACAAAGCTCTTGTAGCTTGGTGGCGTGATTGGAGAATTACATCAATGACGCTATCATCCGGAAGGTTAACTCCCGTTGAATCAAGTGATTATTATACCCGCACATTTTGAGTATATGCTCCTTGACAGAACTATTCTCCTCCATCTTGCAACATAGAACTTATTGGAGACTTCATATCTCTCAATCCGGGCATTTGCTTGAAATATTAACTTCAACTCTGGAACATCTCATATGCTCCATGACGTTCAAAACGTCGTTGAAGACCCGGTTCTAAGCCGTAAAGCATGGCACATCGAACTATAGAGTAGTCATCGACTTTGCTCGCCAGACGTTCATAACGTCGTCGGTTACATCAGCGAAGGCTCGCACCCAGCGGTGCTTCCAGGATGTAACTCTTCTATGCAGCAATGAGGATAATCCTCGAGTTACGGACCCGATCCGTGTAATTGCTACCATCATCTTTCAACTTTGCTTTCTCAAGGAACGCATTAAAATTCAACGGAACAACAAAGACGAGCCATCTATCTACAAACAAACATAGACAAGCAAAATACTATCGGTACTAAGTTCATGATAAATTTAAGTTCAATTAATCATATTACTAAAGAACTCCCACTTAGACGGACATCTCTCTAGTCATCTAAGTGATTACGTGATCCAAATCAACTAAACCATGTCCGATCATCACGTGAGATGGAGTAGTTTCAATGGTGAACATCTCTATGTTGATCATATCTACTATATGATTCATGCTCGACCTTTCGGTCTCCGTGTTCGAGGCCATATCTATATATGCTAGGCTCATCAAGTATAACTTGAGTATTCGCGTGTGCAACTGTTTTGCACCGTTGTATTTGAGCGTAGAGCCTATCACACCGATCATCACGTGGTGTCTCAAAGACGAAGAACTTTCATAGCGGTGCATACTCGGGGAGAACACTTGTTGATAATTAGTGAGAGATCATCTTAAAATGCTACCGTCAATCAAAGCAAGATAAGATGCATAAAGGATAAACATCACATGCAATCAATATAAGTGATATGATATGGCCATCATCATCTTGTGCTTGTGATCTCCATCTTGAAGCACCGTCGTGATCACCATCGTCACCGGCGCGACACCTTGATCTCCATCGTAGCATCGTTGTCGTTCGCCATCTATTGCTTCTCGACTATCGCTACCGCTTAGTGATAAAGTAAAAGCAATTACAGAGCGTTGCATTTCATACAATAAGCGAAAACCATATGGCTCCTGCCATTGCCGATAACCGGTTACAAAACATGATCATCTCATACAATAAAATATAGCATCACGTCTTGGCCATATCACATCACAACATGCCCTGCAAAAACAAGTTAGGCGTCCTCTACTTTGTTGTTGCAAATTTTACGTGGCTGCTACGGGCTTAAGCAAGAACCAATCTCACCTCGCATCAAAACCACAGCGATAGTTTGTCAAATAGACTCGTTTTAACCTTCACAAGGACCGGCATAGCCACACTCGGTTCAACTAAAGTTGGAGAAAGCAGACACCGCTAGTCACCTGTGTGCAAAGCACGGCGGTAAAACCAGTCTCGCGTAAGCGTCTGCGTAATGTCGGTCCGGCCGCTTCATCCAACAATACCGCTGAACCAAAGTATGACATGCTGGTGACGCGAGATGACTTATATCGTCCACAACTCATTTGTGTTCTACTCGTGCATATAACATCAAACCATAAAAACCTGGCTCGGATGCCACTGTTGGGGAACGTAGTAATTTCAAAAAATTTCCTACGCACACGCAAGATCATGGTGATGACATAGCAACGAGGGGAGAGTGTTGTCTACGTATCCTCGTAGACCGAAGCGGAAGCGTTGACGCAGCGTAGAGGAAGTAGTCGTACGTCCTCCCGGTCCGACCGATCCAAGCACCGTTACTCCGGCACCTCCGAGTTCTTGACACACGTACAGCTCGATGACGCACCCTCGATCTCCAATCCAGTAGAGGCTCCGAGGGGGAGTTCCGTCAACACGACGGTGTGGTGACTATCTTGATGTTCTCCTGTCGCAGGGCTTCGCCTAAGCACCGCTACAATATGACCGAGGTGTAATATCGTGGAGGGGGCACCGACACGCTAAGGAACGATCAATGATCAACTTGTGTGTTCTAGGGTGCCCCTACCCCGTATATAAAGGAGGGAGGGAGGAGGTGGCCGGCCCAAGGGGGCGCCATAGGGAGGAAACCTACTCCAAGTAGGTTTCCTCTCTTCCTTATCTTATGTGGAGGGGAAGGAAGGAGTACTAGTATTAGGAAGTAGTACTAGTAGTAGGAAAGGAAGAGGGGAAGGAGAAAGGAAGGGGCCGGCCCCCTCCCCAGTCGGATTGGGCTTGGGCGCGCCCCTCCTTGCTCCTTCTCCTTCCTCCTACATGGGCCTAATAAGGCCTATATACCTCTGGGGGTTCCGTAACCTCCGGAGCTCCAAACTCTTCCTAACATTTCCGGTGTCCAAATATATCCGTCCAATATATCAATCTTTATGTCTCGACCATTTGAGACTCCTCGTCATGTCCGTAATCACATCCGGGACTCGAACAAACTTGGTACATCAAAATACATAAACTCATAATATAAGCGCCATCGAAACCTTAAGCGTGCGGACCCTACGGTTCGAGAACGATGTAGACATGACCGAGACATGTCTCGGTCAATAACCAATAGCGGGACTTGGATGCCCATATTGGTTCCTAGATATTCTCTGAAGATCTTTATCGGTCAAACCGCATAACAACATCGTTGTTCCTTTGTCATCGGTATGTTACTTGTCCGAGATTTGATCGTCGGTATCAATACCTAGTTCAATCTCGTTACCGACAAGTCTCTTTACTCGTTCGTAATATGTCATCTCATAACTAACTCATTAGTTACATGCTTGCAAGGCTTAGGTGATGAGTATTACCGAGAGGGCCCAGAGATACCTCTTCGACAATCGGAGTGACAAAACCTAATCTCGAATTATGCTAACTCAAGATGTACCTTCGGAAACACCTGTAGTACTCCTTTATAATCACCCGATTACGTTGTGACGTTTGGTAGTACCAAAGTGTTCTTCCGTAAACAGGAGTTACACAATTCTCATAGTTACGAGAACATGTATAAGTCATGAAGGAAGCACTAGCGAGAATACTAAGCGATCAAGTGCTAAGCTAACAGGATGGGTCATGTCAATCACATCATTCTCCTAATGATGTGATCTCATTAATCAAATGACAACACATGTCTATGGTTAGGAAACATAACCATCTTTGATTAATGAGCTAGTCAAGTAGAGGCATACTAGTGACTATATGTTTGTCTATGTATTCACACATGTATCATGTTTCCGGTTAATACAATTCTAGCATGAATAATAAACATTTATCATGATATGAGGAAATAAATAATAACTTTATTATTGCCTCTAGGACATATTTCCTTCACCATCTTCATCAACGCATGCTCAAGACCCTCGCGAGGGGCCAAGCCTCACGGGGCAGACGACAGGAGGCTTCCTCGGGCACGGCCTCGTTAGGCTGGCTTGTGAGGAGGCGGAGAGATCAAGGCGGGGTACCTCGCGAGGTGCTCATGACGCAAGCCATGACGACCAAGGCCAGGCGGGCACCAGGCAGGCGCCGGCCTGCGCAGAGTACTTGTTTCCTCTTTGGTGCAAAGGGGGCAAGCGCAGGCAAGGGTATCAAGCAAAGGCAACCATTTTGTTGCAACAAGACCAAGACCAGCAGGACGGCAGAACGGAGGTCATGGTCGAGCCCAAGCCGGTGTCATCGTCAGGGTCTTTGGCAGGCGAGGACCAACTTTAGTTAGGATAAGTGTACTAGATGTTCCCCTTCAAAATGGCCAATTGTTGGCGCCCTTCCCGCTCAATATTTGGGGAGAGGCCCAGGGCCTCCACCTATAAATTGGACTAGCCACCCACAAGGTAGAGGATAGAGAGAACAAGGATAGAAAGACAGAGAGAGAGAGAGAGAGAGAGAGAGAGAGTGAGTGAAAGAGAGAGAAGCGACTGAACTCCCCCTAGCAGTTCATCATGCCAGCCAAGAACAGACCCTCGCGAGGCTGTTCTCCCTTGTACTACTCATCATCAGCCCCAGAGGCAGTCCACACACCACACACTGCAGTAGGGTGTTACACCACAATGGTGCCCCGAACCAGTATAAACCTTGTGTCCCTTGTGTTGTTCTTCGTGTAGTTTTAGATCCTTGCGAGGCGACGAGACACGGGTAGGCAGTAGGTGTGATGTCCGCGCGCACCCCAGAGTTCGAACCTTGAGGGTCTGCCGGAACCCGAAATCCAACAATGCTGAAATCAAATCAAAATAAATGCAAACAAAACTCCCCCAGGATTGTTGTTAGTTGGACGGCGCCCGTTGTTTCGGACAAGCCATGGATTGATGTTTGTTGGTGGTGGGGGAGTATAAACTTTACCATTCTGTCTGGGAACCGCCTCTAATGTGTGTAGCATGGAAGATATCGGGATCTCTTGGTTGTTATGTTGAAAATGAAAGTATACCACTCAAAATGTTATTTATCTCTGTTTCAAAACTTGAGCTCTTGCATCTCTGCAAATCCCTGCTTTCCTCTGCGAAGGGCATATCTATTTACTTTTTTGTAGAGTCATCATCTCTTATTAAAAAGCACCAGTTGGGGAGCACCGGTGTCATTTGCATGCATTGCTATTAATTTACATTGAGTATGACTGTGACTGGATCTCTTTTACCATGATTATAATGTCTATTCAGTCCTTGATCTTCAGGAGTGCTTTGCATTTATGTTTTGCGGTCTCAGAAAGGGCTAGTGAGATACTATCTTGTTATATCATATTATGATTGTTTTGAGAAAGTGTTTGTTCGATGAGTTTTTGTGCAATGTTGCATAAAATATTTTTTTCTAATGAGTTTTTGATGCAGGATATATATGGAAAGTCAAAGTACTAATAATGCAAAGACAAAATGCTATTGCATGGCACATGCATGTACGTACTTGTACAGACACATGGATGCATGACATCATGGTGGAACAACTACACGTGCATGCACACATACACGTCCTGGCCACGGGCATTTTTAGTCTAGACACACAGCTAGTTTAGACGCATATACATACTTATGTATTTGATTACCGGCAAGCTCGCATTACATATCCAAATACCTATTTGTATGCATACATCATATAGGTACATATTTGATTATATACGGATGGCCAGCGAGAGCGCGCATACTTCTCTGAATACCCAATATACTTGTACTACGTATCCTTCTTTTTATATTTGGACAGGTACATGAAATGCGAAATATGTGTGTGTCTTGATGGGTGCAAATTGCACGTATATTCGGCAAGTCACCAAGATTAGGAAACCAAGAAAAAAACAACCAACCTTGAAGTATCGTTGGAAGGCATGAGTCAAACAACAAGGTATGTTTTGGTCTGTTTCCTTTTCTTTATGCAGACTTGGACATCAAGGAATCAGCGGCGGCTGCGTACAAGCACCAGCCCTCCCGTCCTATAAATATAGGAGGAACCAGGCACATCAAGCCCGGGACGGCCAGAGGCGGAGAACCACGCAGGAAGGAGACGCGCCGTCCCTTGCGGCAGCGTCGAAGATATACAGAAGAGAAAAACAACCTCATGCAGGGCATGAAGCGAAGACGCGCCCACCGCAGCGGCGTCTAGGGAACAGAGGAGAGAAGGAACACAGCGCAGGAGGGGACGACGCGCTCGTGGCCGCGCGTTCGCCAACACACGAAGCCCAGGAAGAAGAAGCTGGCCACGGCGAGCATGCAGGCGCTGAGGAGATGAAGAAACGGGAGAGAGCTCCACTGACTAATTATTGTGTTACTATGTCTTTCAGTGCTACGTGAGAAGTCCAGGCAAAGACCGAAGGCAAAGGAGATGAGGAGGCCGGCGTATGCCCATCCACGCAAAGACGCGCCCACGATGGTGGCGCTCTTGCCGGTCAGCACACACATTGCTTCCCTGTACGGCGGCGGCGCGTGCACCAAGGCATGAAGGAGATGGCCAGTCGAAGGGGTGGTGCGCTGACAATGAGCCCGCACCTTAGGGCAGCACATATATACATCTATTCCTTTTGTATGCAGGTCAAGATACACATGCACGTGCACGATGGTCCAGGAGCATCATGACCTGAGCATGGTCCAGCAGCAGTATGTCCTGAGCATGGAGGAGGTGTTTGCCAAGCGAGTGGGCACCTAGGAGGACTACGCGTTAGCCCTCCAGCCAGTATGATGGCCGATCTTTGAGACGACATCGCCGGCCCTCCATCACGCAACTTGCTGCCGCTGACTTCTTCAAGCTCACCAAGACGATGGGGCTACTCTTGTACTTCACCGCGCCAAGAGGTTGAAGACGACGGCATACCAGCGGTGCTTCCGGCCAGCGCCTTCTTTGGACTCTGGTGGTGGTTCTTGAGGAGTCTGGACTAGGGGTGTCCGGATAGCGGACTATCATCATCGGCGGACTCCAAGATTATGAAGATACAAGATCAAGACTTCGTCCGTGTCCGGATGGGACTTTCCTTGGCGTGGAGGGCAAGCTTGGCGATCTGGATATGTAGATCTCCTACCATTGTAACCGACTCAGTAACCCTAGCCCTCTCCGGTGTCTATATAAACCGGAGGGTTTTAGTCCGTGGGGCGAACATCCATTACAACAATCATACCATAGGCTAGCTTCTAGGGTTTAGCCTCCTTGATCTCGTGGTAGATCCACTCTTGTACTACCCATATCATCAATATCAATCAAGCAGGAGTAGGGTTTTACCTCCGTCGAGAGGGCCCGAACTTGGGTAAAAACATCGTGTCCCTTGTCTCCTGTTACCATCCGCCTAGACGCACAGATTCGGGACCCCTACCCGAGATCCGCGGTTTGACACCGACATTGGTGCTTTCATTGAGAGTTCCTCTGTGTCGTCACCGATAGGCTTGATGGCTTCTTCAATCAACAACAACGCAGTCCAGGGTGAGACTTTTCTCCCCGGACAGATCTTCGTGTTCGGCGGCCGCGCCGCAGCTAATTCACTTGGCCATCCGGAGCGGATCGAAGCTACGCCTCGCCATCAGTCGATTTGGAAGCCTAAACTTCACGGCCGACATCCGCGGAGACTTGATCTTGACGGACTCGAGCCACAGCCGCGCGCCGCCTTACACGATGGGCATGATTTAGCTCGCCACCGGACAACCACTCGAGGCCGCACACGAGTCGCTCGACCCATAGTTCGGAGCTGACCGCGCGATCAGGGACAGGTGGCTGGACACCACCTCGGGGCTGCAACTTCTATGGCGATGGAGCGAACACCGACCTTGTCCTTGCAAATCTCGTGACTCGAGGTGCGGACTCCTTGCGGACTCGAACTCTGCTGCGCCCCCAATCGAATCCGATTGGGCGCCGATCATGGAGTTTACCGCTGCGGACATCTTTCAAAGACTCACCCTTTGGCGACATCCTGAATTCGCTAAAGTATCTCTCGTTATCGAGAGCTCCTGCCGATCAAGGGTCAAGATGGTTGGGATGCGGACAACGAAGAAATTCAAAACCCACCCACCACCCATTTTGTATCCACTGTCGACGATCTAACTGACATGCTAGACTACGACTCCGAAGACATCGACGGTATGGACGACAATGCCGGAGACGACCAAGAACCAGCGCCTATGGGGCACTGGAAGACCACCTCGTCATACGACATATACATGGTGGACATCCCAAAGGATGGGAACGGCGAAGAAACAGCGGAGGCAGATTCCTCTAAGAAACAGCCCAAGCACCGACGTCAGCGGCGCCGCTCTAAATCTCGCCACAGTAAGAATGGATATTCCGGCACCGGAGATAACAACACCCCGTAGAGTGCGAAGACAACCCCTCCAAAAAGATTCAGCCACAGAGGATCGGAGAAGCCAGCCCTCGAGAGAGAGCGGCAGACGAGGAGATAGAGGATGACAATTACATGCCTCCCTCCGGAGACGAGGCAAGCCTCAACGACGACAAATTTGTCGTGCCCGAGGATCCCGTCGAACAAGAGCATTTTAAACGCAGGCTAATGGCCACGGCGAACACCCTGAAGAAAAAGCAGCAACAGCTTTGAGCTGATCAAGACCTGCTGGCCGACAGATGGACCGAGGTCCTCGCGGCCGAAGAGTATGAACTTGAACATCCCTCCAAAAGTTACCCAAAACGCAAGTTGCTCCCCCGACTAGAGGAGGAAGCATACAAACCTTCATCACCAGCGCACAATACGGTAGACCAACCACCTCGTGGCCGCGACAGAGAGGCATCTAGGCCCTCCACCAGAACCGTACCCCGGCACCGCTCGAAAAGCGCGAAGCCACGGGGGAATGCTCCGGACTTGCGAGACATACTGGAGGACAAGGCAAGACAATCAAGATCTATCTATGGATCACGTGGGCGCCCCACGATCCACGACGACTACCGTCACGCCGGATACAGCAACTCCGGCCGGGCCGAACACAGCAGACAAAGATCTCTTGAGCTACGTCGGGATATTGCACAGTATAGAGGTGCCGCACACCCACTATGCTTCACAGATGAAGTAATGGATCATCAAATCCCTGAAGGGTTTAAACCCGTAAACATCGAATCCTACGATGGCACAACAGACCCCGCGGTTTGGATCGAAGATTATCTCCTTCATATCCATATGGCCCGTGGTGACGATCTCCACACCATCAAGTATCTCCCACTCAAGCTTAAAGGACCAGCTCGGCATTGGCTTAACAGCTTGCCAGCAGAGTCAATTGGGTGTTGGGAGGACCTGGAAGCCGCATTCCTCGACAATTTCCATGGCACATATGTGCGACCACCATACGCCGATGACCTAAGCCACATAATGCAGCAGCCAGACGATCAGCCAGACAGTTCTGGACACGGTTCTTAACAAAGAAAAATCAAATCGTCGACTGTCCGGATGCAGAGGCCCTCGCAGCCTTCAAACATAACATCCGCGACGAGTGGCTGGCCCGGCACCTCGGACATGAAAAGCCGAAATCCATGGCAGCCCTCACATCACTCATGACCGCTTACATGCGGGGAGGACAGCTGGCTAGCCCGCGATAACAACCTCAGCAAAAATTCTGGCAGTCCGGACAACAAGGACCGCAGTGGCAGGTCGCGTCGTAACAAAAACAAACACCGCGTTAATGGCGATAACACTGAGGATACAGCAGTCAACGCCGGATTCAGAGGCTCTAAACCCGGTCAGCGGAAAAAGCCATTTAAAAGAACTACTCTAGGTCCGTCCAATTTGGACCAAATACTCGCGCTCTTGGCAGATACATGGCACCCTCGAAAAGCCAGCTAACCACACCAACAGGGATTGTTGGGTATTCAAGCAGGCAGGCAAGTTAATTGCCGAAAACAATGACAAGGGGCTACATAGCGATGACGAGGAAGAGACCCGCCACGAACAACGAGAGAGATGAAGGGTTTCCCCCACAAGTGCGGACGGTAAACATGATATCGCAACCCACATACCCAAGAGGGAGCGGAAGCGCACTTAGGGACGATATGCGACGGAGCGATCGCCCAAGTTCAATCCATGGTCCTCTTGCCCGATCACTTTCGATCGAAGGACCACCCACCATATCCGCCATGGCGGATTCGCGCATTGTTTTGGACCCAATCGTCGATGGATTTCACCTCACTAGAGTCCTGATGGGCGGCGGCAAGAACCTGAACCTGCTCTATCGGGATACAAAGTCGCAAGATGGGCATAGACCCTCAAGGATTAAACCTACAAAGACGACATTCAAAGGCGTCATACCAGTGTTGAGGCCAATTATGCGTGCTCACCACACTGAAGTGGTCTTCGGATCCCGGATAATTTCGGCGAGGAGTTAATCTTGACATAGTCCCGTTCCTGATGGCTATCACGCTCCTTTCGGACGAACCGCGTTTGCAAAGTTCAAAGCGGTGCCGCATTATGCATACCTTAAGCTCAAGATGCCAGCCCTCATGGAGTCATCACGGTCAGCGGAAACATCAACGCTCCTCGAGCGGAGGAACACCTGATGGCTCTCGCGGCGAAATCTGAGCAGCCTCTTAAGGCAATTTTGAGTTCGGCCGTTAAGCGACCGGACACGCCAAACGCGCCGGAGTAACATACATCAAGACCACAGCACGTTCCGAACACAGCGTAGCAATGCGGCCCCAACCCCAGCCCTTGCATGATTGCAAGACTAGCCCTTCGCGTACATCATTACGCTCTGGAGATACCATGGGCATAGGGCGAGGGGCACGGCCACGACAGGCCCAGAGTGCGGCTCAACCACACCAGGGGCTCCCAAATGTGTCACTCTTTTTCTTTTCCTTTTTTTATTTATCCACAGGACTCCGTTCACCAGAGACCCTGTCCGGCGGTGAATCTGCCGAACTCACGATGCAACAGCCAGGGAAGGACAAAGGCTACAACGAATACTCAGGTGGTCTCCATTATGAGCATTAAATCTGTTTAATACACCATTCCGCAGCCTACCCCTCGAAGGGGACATGTTTAATAGTTCAATCCCTTGTTTACCGCACTATTTGTATCATTCTGCACTCATGGCAGAATTCCTTGAATAAACAATGCATCACTTTTTGCTTATAATTGCATTCCTTTTCTTTACATATATGTTCATTTATGACATCTTGCATCCGTACACTTTGGTACGGCCGAATACACCAGGGGCTTATGTTCCCCGCATTATGGTGTGATAAGTCCGAACACTTTCACAAGTGCGGCACCCCGAACTTATAGCATTATATGCATCGGCTCCGAATCATGTCTTGGGTCAATAGTTGGGTTTGCCCGGCTCCCATGTTTTGGTACCTTACGTTCCGTTCTATCGGCTAAGGTAGCACTGGAGAACCATCGCGATTGCGCCCGGTTGAGCTGGGCGGCGCCTCCTTGGAGAAAGCTAAAACGACCGTCATGATAAGGCGAGAGCTGGTCGCTGTTCGAGAGGTCTTTTGAGTCCCTAAAGACTTATGCCGCTTAGAGCGAGGAACCGGCTGCATGCGGCCCAGCGTGGATAGCGTCCCTAACTCGGTCTTCCAACACTAGGGGTTCGCCAAATTTAAAATTATAGAATTCTATGGCTAAGTGAGAGTGTTCAAGCATTATAAGTCCGGTTGCCTTGTTAAGTCGTGTTGGCGCCTCCTAGATGGACCCAAAATGGGAACAAGAGCGCTCAAGTTTTATCCCTAACACCCGGCACTTTGTGGCATGGGGGCTGAAGCCGACGACTTGCCATCTCTCGATTTGATAAACGGCTGCACAGAAGGTAATATTTTAAATTAATAAGCGTTGCTTAGCGCATATGAACAAAGTTTTCAGTGCACAGGATAATACATTGCGAGTCTACTCAAATATTACATATTTGGGGCACTCATCCGCAATCTTGCGGGCACCCTTCAGACACTCTTATAATACATTTCGGCGTCGATACTCCTTGCCCGCCGCGGCGCTCCGTCGAAGCCTCTCAAGATCCAGCCTGCCCGGTGCACCTTTGCGCGGCAAGGGCCCGACGGCCACCTTCAATGCACGCGAGCGCTTGATGACTTCCACCCAAGGGCACGCATCCACCAGCCACCGCGCGAGGCTGAAGTAGCTCCGTGCATGGCCTCTTGAGCCACAAATGGACAATGAGGCCCTTCATGGCCTGCTCGGCTACCTTGTGGAGCTCGACCAGCTGCTTCACCGGTCGCTAAGAAGCACGGGTGTCCGGCCTCGGATATCTTGAGACCGAAGACCTTCTCCGTTGAGCTCCCTCCTCGGCCCGAGAGAATGCGGCGGCATCGGACACGCTCTGAGGCAGATCTGCAAGCGCCTCTGGAGAGCTCGAATTGGGTAAGTAACATGTAATTCACATTCACATGCTTGCTTTGCATGAAAAATGCCTTACCCGCCGCTATTTTCTTCACGCCTCAATCTCTGGAGGGCCTTATGTGCCTCGGCCTTAGCGGCTTTGGCACTCTCAAGAGCCGAGGCAAGCTCGGACTCTCGAGTCTTCGAGTCGCGCTCCAAACTCTCTTGCTTTTCCATGAGAGCCGGAGCTCTTGCCGCACCTCCGCCACCCGCCGCTTTGCTTCTCTCGCTCATTGCGTTCAGTCGGCGCATCATGTTCGGCCGCGGACACGGCCTCCTTCAGGGTCGCCACCTTGTTCGTGGCCCCTGCAGTGCCCACATTATCCTTGTTATTTCTATTGCAACCAAAATCCTTTTCTGTAAGGTACAAATTTAATACGGTGTTACCCACCCTCTTTGTCCTCGAGCTGCTTCTTGGCAAGGCCGAGCTCGTTCTCGGACTGCTCGAGGTCTTGCTTCAAAGCACCGACCTCCATGATCGGTCTTGGCGAGAGGTCGGCAAGCAACCTGCAATCCCATATTGACATAATTTTTAGAACTCCTGCAGATATCTTTTTAGATCCTCGGTCCGGCTTTTCTTTCCGAACACCGAACCGAGCATCGTGGCTACTTGTCTATGCGGTATTACATTACATATTTTAAAACTTCTTACCTCAAAGCTGTTAGAAGGCTGCTACAGGCTTTAGTCAGCCCGCTCTTGGCGAGTGAACCTTCGAATCACCGCACTCATGATAGTGCGGTGTTCTTCCTGATGGAAGCGCCGTTGGCGCCTCCAACAAGTTGTCCGGCGCCTCCGGTTGGCGGAGGCATTGAGGAGTCTGGACTAGGGGGTGTCCGGACAGCCGGACTATCAATATCCGCCGGACTCCAAGACTACGAAGATACAAGATTGAAGACTCCGTCCCGTGTCCGGATGGGACTTTCCTTGGCGTGGAAGGCAAGCTTGGCAATACGGATATGTAGATCTCCTACCATTGTAACCGACTCTGTGTAACCCTAGCCTCCTCCGGTGTCTATATAAACCGGAGGGCTTTAGTCCATAGGACAACATACATTACAACAATCATACCATAGGCTACCTTCTAGGGTTTAGCCTCCTTGATCTCGTGGTAGATCCACTCTTGTAATACCCATATCATCAATATTAGTCAAGCGGGGCGTGGGTTTTACCTCCATCAAGAGGGCGAAACAGGGTAAAACATCGTGTCCCTCGTCTCTGTTACCATCCGCCTAGACGCACGATTCGGGACCCCCTACCGAGATCCGCCGGTTTGACACCGACATTGGTGCTTTCATTGAGAGTTCCTCTGTGTCGTCACCGATAGAGCGGATGCCTCCACCCGTCTTCAAAGACGGTGTTTTCGCCGGAGGGGCCTTGGCCGCCGGCCAAACTATCCGGCTTGGCGGTTTTCTCATGACCGCCTGTCCGGCCGCCGCTTCGGCAATGACTTCTCAAGTAGTCGGAAGCAATCTTCGCGTCAGCCCTAAAGCTGCCGAACAGTTAGATCAATAGAGCGCTAAATGCATTAACGAGCTCTTGGATCGCATCGCCGCCCAGAGAGTCGCTACGGACTACAACCAGATTGGGCTTAAAACCGATCCGAGAGATTAACTCTCCCGGGCCACCCACCACGTCGCGGTGGTAGAGGAGCAATCTGGCAACTCTTTGCGGTGTTGAAAACAATTCATGTCCGGATTCCCGAACCCTCCATGCCGGATTCCCGGAAGGGCGGACTTTGATCGAGCATTGAACTTAAAATCATGCATCGCCCGGACTCGCTGGATTGTGCCCAAAGAAACCAAACTTCCGAATTTGGAAACCCCTTGGCCTTTGAGCCTCAAGATGGGCGGGATCCGGATTTTATTCCACCCACCCGCCCGGACATATGCGATCTATCTCTAATCGGCAAGAGCCTCTCAAACAAAGACATCACTCTTCGGGCGATTCCTCCTGGTTATGGACAGTATAAAGGACTGCCGAGAGGAAAACGCAATATCAATCTTCTGCAATAACTGCACGGACAAGGGAATACTAAATGCCATTGATCGTCGCAAAATTACGTTAGCCACCGATCGGCATCCATTGTACGAAAGTACTGTGCGATGGAGAGTTTCCGGAAAACCAAAAATCAATTTTGGGATAATCCGGCCCCAAACCCAGTCTGTAGTAAAAGGGCACCTTACACTCAGGCCCCAGATGCAAAAACGAAAAAACAAAAACCCAATAAGGGAAACGAAACCGTACTGGAGGGTTGGCTCAATGGACCTGTAAGCTTCATAGTACGAGAGGAGCCGTCCCAACACATAGACTTGAGCATGTTGGATATTACGGCGGTGGCCAAAAGTGGCGAAGAGCTTCTAGCTCCGAAACCACTCCAACAATACCAAAGCGGTATCAACAGTCTTCGAGACTTTCGCATCAAATAATATGCGAAAATGAACAATCCGCGAACTCGCCGAAGTCTACCAAGTAGCAACAACAAATCCATGGAGCGACACAGCTATTACCTTCAATGCCAGCGACGAGCCCAAATTCCAAACAACCAGAGCTCCAGCCGCACTGGTACTCAATCCCATAGTGGACGGCTTTCGACTGACAAAAGTCCTCATGGATGGCGGCAGCGGACTAAACCTCATTTACGAGGAAACTCTGCGAGAAATGGAAATCGATTGGAGCCGTATTGAGCGAAGCAGCACAACCTTTAGAGGAATAATCCCTAGCCGGGAAGCGCGCTGCACCAGAAAAATCACACTCGATGTGGTGTTCGGCTCTCTGGACAATTACAGATCCGAAGAAGTCACGTTCCAGGTGGCCGCGTTCAGCAGTGGGTATCACGCCATATTAGGACGAGAGGCATTCACAATTTTTCAAGCAATACCTCATTACGAGTACATGAAGCTCAAAATGCCTGGGCCCAGCGGAATAATCACTCTCGCTAGTGATCCGGACATAGCACTCCGCACCGAAAACAAGACAGCCGCACTAGCCCTCGAGGCACTATCCGAAGCCTTAGCGACAGAGGTGAAGGAAATATGCCCTAGAGGCAATAATAAAGTTATTATTTATTTCCTTATTTCATGATAAATGTTTATCATTCATGCTAGAATTGTATTAACCGGAAACATGATACATGTGTGAATGCATAGACAAAACAATATGTCACTAGTATGCCTCTACTAGACTAGCTTGTTAATCAAAGATGGTTATGTTTCCTAACCATGAACAAAGAGTTGTTATTTGATTAACAAGGTCACATCATTAGTAGAATGATCGATTGACATGACCCATTCCTTAGCTTAGCACACGATCGTTTAGTATGTTGCTCTGCTTTTATCCATGACTTATACATGTTCCTGTAACTATGAGATTATGCAACTCCGTTTACGGAGGAACACTTTGGTGCTACCAAGCGTCACAACGTAATCGGGTGATTATAAAGGAGTACTACAGGTGTCTCCAAAGGCGATGTTGGGTTGGCGTATTTGAGATTAGGTTTTGTCACTCCGATTGTCGGAGAGGTATCTCTGGGCCCTCTCGGTAATGCACATCATGAAGCCTTGCAAGCACTACAACTAATGAGTTAGTTGTGAGATGATGTATTACGGAACGAGTAAAGAGACTTGCGATAACGAGATTGAACTAGGTATTGGATACCGACGATCGAATCTCGGGCAAGTAACATACCGATGACAAAGGGAACAACGTATGTTGTTATGCGGTCTGACCGATAAAGATCTTCGTAGAATATGTAGGAACCAATATGGGCATCCAGGTCCGCTGTTGGTTATTGACCGTGAATAGTTCTAGGTCATGTCTACATTGTTCTCGAACCGTAGGGTCCGCACGCTTAAGGTTTCGATGGCGATTTATTATGAGTTTATGTATTTTGATGTACGAAGAAGTTGAGTCCGGATGTGATCACGGACATGACGAGGAGTCTCGAAATGGTCGAGACATAAAGATTGATATATTGGAAGCCTATGTTTGGAGTTGAATGGTTCCGGTGAAAACAGAATTCTGGAATCTGGGAGGTTACGGAACCCCGGGGGTAAATGGGCCTCGGTGGGCCTCGAGGAGAAGAGGAGGGCCGGCCAGGGGGTGGCATGCGCCCTCTCCCAGTCCGAATAGGACAAGGAGGGGGCGGCCTCTCTCTCTTCCCCCCCCAAACCTAATCCAACTAGGAAGGGGGAGTCCTACTCGGTGGGAGTAGGACTCCTCCTGCCGCCCTCTCTAGGCCGGCCGGCCTCCCCCTCCCTCCTTTATATACGGGGCAGGGGGCACCCTAGAACACACAAGTTAGATCTACGGATCGTTCCTTAGCCGTGTCGGTGCCCCCTCCACCATATTCCACCTCGGTCATACCGTCCGAAGCTTAGGTGAAGCCTGCGCCGATGAAACATCAAGATCGTCACCACGCCGTCGTCTTGTGGAACTCTCCCTCGACACTCGGCTGGATCGAGTCTGAGGGACGTCATCGAGCTGTCGTGTGTCAAGAACTCGGGGCCGAATGTAACGGCGCCGGGATCGGTCGGATCGCGAGGAGAACGTCGACTACTTCCTCTACGTTGTGATCGCTTCGCCCGGTCTCACGAGGCGTAGACAACACTCTCCCCTCTCGTTGCTATTCATCACCATGATCTTGCGTGTGCGTAGGAAATTTTTGAAATTACTCGTTCCCCAACAATGGCATCCGAGCCTAGGTTTTATGGTTTGATGTTTTGCAGAGTAGAACACAAGTGAGTTGTGGGCGATACAAGTCATACTACCTACCGGCATGTCATACTTTGGTTCAGCGGTATTGTGAGATGAAGCGGCCTGGACCGACATTACGCGTGACGCTTCGCGAGACTGGTTTCACCGCTCACGAGCACTCGTTGCTTAAAGGTGACCGTGGGTGCTGTCTCTCTCACTTTAGTTGAACCGAGTGTGGCTACGCCGGTCCTTGAGAAGGTTAAAACGGAGTCTATTTGACGAAGTATCGTTGTGGTTTTGATGCGTGGGTGAGACTGGTTCTTGCTTAAGCCCGTAGCAGCCACGTAAAATTTGCAACAACAAAGTAGAGGACGTCTAACTTGTTTTTGCAGGCATGTTGTGATGTGATATGGTCAAGACGTGATGCTATATTTTATTGTATGAGATGATCATGTTTTGTAACCGGTTATCGGCAATCGGCAGGAGCCATATGGTTGTCGCTTTATTGTATGCAATGCAATCGCCTGTAATGCTTTACTTTATCACTAAGCGGTAGCGATAGTCGAGAAGCATAAGTTTGGCGAGGCGACAACGATGCTACGATGGAGATCAAGGTGTCGCGCCGGTGGCGATGGTGATCATGGTGGTGCTCGGAGATGAAGATCACGAAGCACAAGATGATGATGACCATATCATATCACTTATATTGATTTGCATGTGATGTTTATCCTTTTATGCATCTTATCTTGCTTTGATTGACGGTAGCATTATAAGATGATCTCTCACTAAATTATCAAGAAGTGTTCTCCCGGTATGCACCGTTGCCAAAGTTAAATGTCGTGCCCAGACACCACGTGATGATCGGGTGTGATAAGCTCTACGTCCATCTACAACGGGTGCAAGCCAGTTTTGCACACGCAGAATACTCGGGTTATACTTGACGAGCCTAGCATATGCAGATATGGCCTCGGAACACGGAGACCGAAAGGTCGAGCGTGAATCATATAGTAGATATGATCAACATAAGATGTTCACCATTGAAAACTACTCCATTTCACGTGATGATCGGTTATGGTTTAGTTGATTTGGATCACGTGATCACTTAGATGACTAGAGAGATGTTTTTCTAAGTGGGAGTTCTTAAGTAATATGATTAATTGAACTTAAATTTATCATGAACTTAGTACCTGATAGTATCTTGCTTGTTTATGTTTGATTGTAGATAGATGGCTCGTCTTTGTTGTTCCGTTGAATTTTAATGCGTTCCTTGAGAAAGCAAAGTTGAAAGATGATGGTAGCAATTACGGATCGGGTCCGTAACTTGAGATTATCCTCATTGCTGCACGTAAGAGTTACGTCTGGATGCACCGCTAGGTGCCGAACTCTTCTTGATGCAACCGACGGCGTTAAGAACGTCTGGCGAGCAAAGCGATGACTACTCTATAGTTCGATGTGCCATGCTTTACGGCTTAGAACCGGACTTCAACGGCGTTTTGAGCGTCATGGAGCATATGAGATGTTCCAGAGTTGAAGTTAATATTTCAACAGAATGCCCGGATTGAGAGATATGAAGTCTCCAATAAGTTCTATAGCTGCAAGATGGAGGAGAATAGTTACATTAGTGAGCACATACTCGTAATGTCCGGGTACTACAATCACTTGACACAATTGGGAGTTAATCTTCCGGATGATTGTGTCATTGATGAATTCTTCAATCACGCCACCAAGCTACAAAGGCTTCGTGATGAACTATAATATGCAAGGGTTAGTAAAGACTATGCTCGAGCTCTTCGCAATGCTAAAGGCTGCGGAGGTAGAAATCAAGAAGGAGCATCAAGTGTTGATGGTCAATAAGACCACTAGTTTCAAGAAGAAAGGCAAAGGGAAGAAGAAGGAACTTCAAGAAGAACATCAAGCAAGTTGCTGCTCAGAGAAGAAACCCAAGTCCGACCTAAGCCCAAAAACGAGTGCTTCTCTGCAAGCGGTAGTCCTTTGAAGCGGAACTGCCCCAAGTATTTGGCGGATAAGAAGGATGGCAAGGTGAACAAAGGTATATGTGATATACATGTTATTGATGTGTACCTTACTAGAGCTCGTAGTAGCACTGGTATTTGATACTGGTTACATTGCTAATATTTGCAACTCAAAGCAGGGACTACGGATTGCGAACTCGGCAAAGGGCGAGGTGACGATGCGCGTGGGAAATGGTTCCAAAGTCGATGTGATCGCGGTCGGCACGCTACCTCTACATCTACCTTCGGATTAGTTTTAGACCTAAATAATTGTTATTTGGTGCTGCGTTGAGCATGAACATTATATCTGGATCTTGTTTGATGCGAGGCGGTTATTCATTTAAATCGAGAATAATGGTTGTTCTATTTATATGAGTAATATCTTTTATGGTCATGCACCCTTGAGGAATGGTCTATTTTGATGAATCTCGATAGTAGTGATACACATATTCATAATGTTGAAACCAAAAGATGCAGAGTTGATAATGATAGTGCAACTTATTTGTGGCACTCGCCGTTTAGGTCATATCGGTATAAAGCGCATGAAGAAACTCCATCTTGATGGACTTTTGGAGTCACTTGATTATGAATCACTTGGCACTTATGAACCGTGCCTCATGGGCAAGATGACTAGAACACCGTTCTCGGTACTATGGAGAGAGCAACAGATTTGTTGGAAATCATACATCTGAGATGTATGTGGTCCGATGAATGTTGAGGCTCGTGGCGGATATCGTTATTTTCTCACCTTCACAGATGACTTAAGCGGATATGGGTATATCTACTTAATGAAACATAAGTCTGAAACATTTGAAAAGTTCAAAGAATTTCAGAGTGAAGTTGAAAATCATCGTAACAAGAAAATTAAGTTTCTCGATCGATCGTGGAGGTGAATATTTGAGTTACTGAGTTTGGTCTACATTTGAAACAATGCGGAATAGTTTAGCAACTCACGCCACCCGAACACCACAGCGAAATGGTGTGTCGAGCGTCGAATCGTACTTTACTAGATATGGTGCGATCTATGATGTCTCTTACAGATTTACCGCTATCGTTTTGGGGTTATGCTCTAGAGACGGCCGCATTCACACTGAATAGAACACCATCAAAATCCGTTGAGACGACACCTTATGAACTATGGTTTGGCAAGAAACCAAAGTTGTCGTTTCTAAAAGTTTGGGGATGCGATGCTTATGTGAAAAAGCTTCAACCCGATAAGCTCGAACCCAAATCGAAAATGTGTCTTCATAGGATACCCAAAGGAGACAGTTGGGTACACCTTCTATCACAGATCCGAAGGCAAGACATTCGTTGCTAAGAATGGATCCTTTCTAGAGAAGGAGTTTCTCTCGAAAGAAGTGAGTGGGAGGAAAGTGGAACTTGATGAGGTAATGGTACCTTCTCCCTTACTTGAAAGTAGTTCGTCGCAGAAACCGGTTTCTGAGACACCTACACCAAGTAGTGAGGAAGTTGATGATGTTGATCATGAAACTTGAGATCAAGTTACTACGAAACCTCGTAGATCAACGAGTAAGATCCGCACTGAGTGGTACGGTAATCCTGTTACGGAAATCATGCTACTAGATCATGATGAACCTCACGAACTATGAAGAAGCGATGGTGAGCCCAGATTCAAAATGGCTTGAGGCCATGAAATCGAGATGGGATCCATGTATGAAAACAAAGTATGGACTTTGGTTGACTTGCCCGAGGGAGGCAAGCAATAGAAAACAAGTGGATCTTCAAGAAGAAGACCGACGACGGGTAATGTTATCGTCTATAAAGCTCGACTTGTCGCAAAAGGTTTTCGACAAGTTCAAGGGATTGACTACGATGAGACCTTCTCACCCGTGGCGATGCTTAAGTCCGTCCGAATCATGTTAGCAATTGCGCATTTTATGATTATGAAATTTGGCAAATGGATGTAAAGACTGCATTCTGAATGGATTTACGGAAGAAGAGTTGTATATGATGCAACCGAAGGTTTTATCGATCCAAAGGAGCTAACAAAGTGTGCAAGCTCCAATGATCCATCTATGGACTGGTGCAAGCATCTCGGAGTTGGAATAAACGCTTTGATAGTGTGATCAAAGCATTTGGGTTTGTACAGACTTTTGGAGAAGCCTCAGATTTACAAGAAAGTGAGTGGGAGCTCTGTAGCATTTTGATATTATATGTAGATGACATATTGCTGATCGGAAATGATATAGAATTCTGGATAGCATAAAGGGATACTTGAATAAGAGTTTTTCAATGAAAGACCTCGGTGAAGCTGCTTACATATTGGGCATTAAGATCTATAGAGATAGATCAAGGCGCTTAATTGGACTTTCACAAAGCACATACCTTGACAAAATTTTGAAGAAGTTCAAAATGGATCAAGCAAAGAAAGGGTTCTTGCACGTGTTACAAGGTGTGAAGTTGAGTAAGACTCAATGCCCGACCACTACAGAAGATAGAGAGAAAATGAAAGATGTTCCTATGCTTCACCATAGGCTCTATCATGTATGCAATGCTTGTGTACCAGACACTGATGTGTGCCTTGCTATAAGCCTAGCGAGGAGATACCAAAGTAATCCAGAGTGGATCCTTTGGACAGCGGTCAAGAACATCTGAAATACCGAAAAGGACTAAGGATATGTTTCTCGTATATGGAGGTGACAAAGAGCTCATCGTAAACGGTTACGTTGATGCAAGCTTTGACACGATCCCACGATTCTAAATCGCAGACCGGATACGTATTTACACTAAACGGAGGAGCTGTCGGTTGGTGCAGTTCTAAACAAAGCGTCGTGGCGGGATCTACATGTGAAGCGGAGTACATAGCAGCTTCGAAGCAGCTAATGAAGGAGTGCGGATGAAGGAGTTCATATCCGATCTAGGTGTCATACCTAGTGCATCGGGTCCAATGAAAATCTTCTGTGACAATCTTGAGCAATTGCCTTAGCGAAGGAATCCAGATTTCACAAGAGGACCAAGCACATCAAGAGACGCTTCAATTCCATCCGGGACTTAGTCCGTGGGAGACATAGAGATTTGCAAGATACATACGGATCTGAATGTTGCGACCCGTTGACTAAGCCTCTTCCACGAGCAAAACATGATCAGCACCAAGACTCCATGGGTGTTAGAATCATTACTATGTAATCTAGATTATTGACTCTAGTGCAAGTGGGAGATCAAGGAAATATGCCCTAGAGGCAATAATAAAGTTATTATTTATTTCCTTATTTCATGATAAATGTTTATCATTCATGCTAGAATTGTATTAACCGGAAACATGATACATGTGTGAATGCATAGACAAAACAATATGTCACTAGTATGCCTCTACTAGACTAGCTTGTTAATCAAAGATGGTTATGTTTCCTAACCATGAACAAAGAGTTGTTATTTGATTAACAAGGTCACATCATTAGTAGAATGATCGATTGACATGACCCATTCCTTAGCTTAGCACACGATCGCTTAGTATGTTGCTACTGCTTTCATCCATGACTTATACATGTTCCCGTAACTATGAGATTATGCAACTCCGTTTACGGAGGAACACTTTGGTGCTACCAAACGTCACAACGTGCTCGGGTGATTATAAAGGAGTACTACAGGTGTCTCCAAAGGCGATGTTGGGTTGGCGTATTTGAGATTAGGTTTTGTCACTCCGATTGTCGGAGAGGTATCTCTGGGCCCTCTCGGTAATGCACATCACTGAAGCCTTGCAAGCACTACAACTAATGAGTTAGTTGTGAGATGATGTATTACGGAACGAGTAAAGAGACTTGCCGGTAACGAGATTGAACTAGGTATTGGATACCGACGATCGAATCTCGCAAGTAACATACCGATGACAAAGGGAACAACGTATGTTGTTATGCGGTCTGACCGATAAAGATCTTCGTAGAATATGTAGGAACCAATATGGGCATCCAGGTCCCGCTGTTGGTTATTGACCGTGAATAGTTCTAGGTCATGTCTACATTGTTCTCGAACCGTAGGGTCCGCACGCTTAAGGTTTCGATGATGCTTATTATGAGTTTATGTATTTTGATGTACCAAGAAGTTCGAGTCCGGATGTGATCACGGACATGACGAGGAGTCTCGAAATGGTCGAGACATAAAGATTGATATATTGGAAGCCTATGTTTGGAGTTCGAATGGTTCCGGTAAAACAGGAATTTACCGAGTACCGGAGGTTACCGGAACCCCGGGGTAAATGGGCCTCGGTGGGCCTCGAGGGAGAAGAGGAGGGCCGGCCAGGGTGGCCACGCGCCTCTCCCCCCAGTCCGAATAGGACAAGGAGGCGGCGCCCCTCTCTCTTCCCCTCCCCCAAACCTAATCCAACTAGGAAGGGGGAGTCCTACTCCCGTAGGAGTAGGACTCCTCCCGCGCCTTCTCTAGGCGGGCCGCCTCCCCCTCCCTCCTTTATATACGGGGCAGGGGGACACCCTAGAACACACAAGTTAGATCTACGGATCGTTCCTTAGCCGTGTCGGTGCCCCCTCCACCATATTCCACCTCGGTCATACCGTCGCGAAGCTTAGGCGAAGCCTGCGCCGTGAAACATCAAGATCGTCCTGCACGCCGTCGTCTTGACGGAACTCTCCTCGACACTCGGCTGGATCGAGTACGAGGGACGCCATCGAGCTGTACGTGTGTCAAGAACTCGGGCGCCGGAGTAACGGCGCCGGATCGGTCGGATCGCGAGGAGAACGTCGACTACTTCCTCTACGTTGTGATCGCTTCGCTTCGGGTCTACGAGGGTACGTAGACAACACTCTCCCCTCTCGTTGCTATTCATCACCATGATCTTGCGTGTGCGTAGGAATTTTTTTTGAAATTACTACGTTCCCCAACAAGAGGAACTCACCGCGCTGCGCTCTACGGTGAACAGGGACGATGTGATACTTGATAAATGATCCAAGTCCACCTCCTTCAAACCAGCAGACGAGATAATAAAATTCCAGGTCGATCCAACGGACCCAACAAAGACGGCCTCCATTGGGGCACAATTGAACCCCGAAGTAGACGCTGCACTGCGCGAATTCCTTCGGGAAAATTGGGATATCTTCGCCTGGCATCCTTCGGACATGCCCGGAATCCCTCGCAGGTTGGCAGAACACAGCCTAAACATCCTAAAAGGATTCAAGCCAGTCAAACAGGCTCTTCGACGATTTTCTGAGCCCAAAAGACAGGCAATGGGAGAAGAGCTAGCCAAACTATTGGAAGCCGGATTCATTAGAGATATCAAACATCCAGACTGGCTAGCAAATTTGGTGATGGTACCAAAGAAGGATAAATCCTGGCGCCTCTGTGTCGATTTTAAAGACCTCAATAAAGCTTGCCCAAAGGGTCCCTTCCCTCTCCCCCACATCGATTAAATTATCGATGCTACAGCAGGGCACGATTCGTTGTGCTTCCTGGATGCATACTCTGGCTATCATCAAATCAAGATGGCGGAAGCAGACCAAGCCGCAACGGCATTTATCACTCCATATGGACCATTCTGCTTCAACACGATACCCTTCTGACTCAAAAACACCGGCGCAACATATCAGCGCATGATTCAAACATGTCTGGCCACCCAGATCGGCAAAACAGTCAAGGCATACGTAGACGACGTAGTCATCAAAATAAAACACGTCGAAACTTTAGTAGACGATTTGAGGCTCACATTCGACAACCTGAGAGCATATGACATCAAGCTGAATCCGGAAAAATGCCTTTTTGGCGTACCAGCCGGAAAGCTGCTCGGCTTCATCGTATCCGGTAGAGGAATTGAAGCAAATCCGGATAAAATCCGAGCTCTGTCACAGTTGGATATTCCAAAAGACCTCAAACAAATACAAAAATTAACAGGATGCGTGGCAGCCCTAAGCCGCTTTATCTCCCGTTTAGGAGAAAAGGCGCTGCCCCTCTATCGCCTCCTCAGGCGCACCGAACACTTCGAGTGGACGGATGCCGCCACTGCCGGACTCGAAGAAATAAAGGCCATATTGGCAACAAATCCGGTCCTGGCTGCGCCCACTTTGGGCGAACCAATGTTGTTATACATCGCAGCAACGCATCAAGTTGTAAGCGCGGTCCTCGTCGTCGAACGAGTGACAGAAGGGCATAAATTCCCTCTTGAAAAACCAGCGTACTATGTATCCACTGTGTTAACCCCCTGCAAATCCCGTTACCCGCACTATCAGAAGATAGCATATGCGGTGTTCATGGCGTCCCGGAAACTCCGGCACTCCTTTCAAGAGTGTTCGATAAAAGTGGCCTCTGAAGTACCACTCAATGACATTATAAATAACCGCGACGCAACGGGCAGGATTGCAAAATGGGCCATTGAGCTCTTACCATTCGACATAACTTATAAACCTCGACGAGCTATAAAGTCACAAGTTTTGGCTGACTTCGTCGCCGAATGGACTGAAGCCGAACTCCCTAAAGAGTACGCGCGATACTCCAATTGATTATGCATTTCGACGGCTCCAAAATGTTGGCCGGATGGGGGCTCGTGATCGTCATCGACGTCCCCAACCGGAGATACTGATCGAAGATGTACTTCAAATAATGTACACGGACTCCAACAATGCAGCCGAATACGAGGCCCTATTACATGGTCTCCGGATGGCAGTCTCCATGGGCATTCAACGCCTAGAAGTGCGCGGGGATTCAAACCTCGCAACATCCCAAATAAATGGAGACTTTACGCCAAGGATCCGAAAATGGCAGCATATCGCAACGCTGTCCTAAAAATGTCAGCTCGGTTTGAAGGACTGGAATTCCATCACATAGCTCGAGATAATAACCAGCGGCGACATCTTGGCACGCATCGGTGCGAAACGTGATGCCGTCCCTCCTAATATCTTCTTGGAACGGCTCTTCAAGCCATCCGTACTATGGGAAGAGGAGCCCGGTAGTGACAAACCGGAGAAAACCGCACCAACCGGTGATTCGGCAGATGACATAACACCCTCCGCCCACGTCATAATGGCAGGAATCGCCACGTGGATGTAACCTTTCCTAGCCTACTTACTTAGGCAGAACTTCCGAAGACCAAAATGAGGCCCGCTGCATAGTCCGGCGATCGAAGGCCTACAAGGTCCATGAGGGAGAACTTTATAAGAAAAGTACCACCGGAGTCCTTCAAAGGTGTATCTCCGAAGAAGAAGGGCGAAACCTCGTGGCTGAAATTCATGCCGGACTAGGCGGACACCACGCAGCAGCCTGGGCCCTTGTAGGAAAGGCATTCCGTATAGGATTTTATTGGCCGACGGCTCGGGCAGACGCACAGGACTTGGTCCAGCGATGCGTTGGTTGTCAGCTCTTTGCTAATCAGAGCCATATGCCACCCACCGCCCTCAAAACCATACCCATTACCTGGCCATTCGCTGTCTGGGGGCTTGACATGGTTGGACCCCTTAAAGAGGGAACCCACAAGCAAAGGTACCTATTGGTCATGGTGGATAAATTCACCAAATGGATAGAGGCCAAACCGGTCAAAACGGCAGAGTCCGGACCAGTGATAAACTTTATATCAGGGGTGGTACACCATTACGGAGTCCCCCACAGCATCATCACTGATAACGGCACGAACTTCACAGCCGACGAGTTTAAGTCATGGTGCAAAAATATGGGCATCAAGCTCGACTATGCTTCAGTTTATCACCCTCAAACCAACGGTCAAGTGGAAAGAGCAAATGGTCTAATCATGAGCGGCATTAAACCCAGATTAGTGAGGTCACTTACTAAATCCGACACACAATGGGTCGAGGAGCTCGACCAGACTGGGGCTGCGGACAACGCCTAACCGTACTACCGGATTCACACCATTTTTATGGTATACGCCGCAGAGGCAGTCTTGCCTGTGACATTATTCATGACTCACCTCGAAAAGCGCATGTATGAGGAAAGAGAGGCCGAGCTTGATCGGCAGGACAGCTTGGACACATTGAGGAAGAACGTGACGTCGCGAAGGCTCGCTCGCATTCTATCGCAGCAGGTCCAAGATATCAAAGCAGAGAAGTACGGGCCAAGACTTACAACGTTGGTGAACTAGTTCTACGCCTGCCGGACAAGAAAAAGGACAAGCTCAAGCCCAAATGGGAGGGCCCCTTCATTATCGATCAAGTACTAACCGGCGGAGCATACCATCTACGAAATGCGTCGGATAACCGACTCGACCCGAACCCATGGAACGCAGCCCACCTCCGACGATTCTATGCCTAGCGCCGGACTAAGAGTTCGTCCCCTTCCCCCGTTCAAATTTTTACACTTCGGCTGTCTTTTGTTTCTCTTTTTATCCTTTTTACTTAAATGCACTTCCGGGCCTATTTTTGCATTCTTTGCATACGCATGATGTGCCATCCGCACTCATTATTCCAGGGGGCTTCTTTTACAGAAGCTCAATTATACGGGTTTCATACCCAGCACATGTGTCAAGCTTCCACATGTACCTTTTACTCGCCATTATATGCATCAATATGACTTAAGTTTTGGCCAAGCTGGGTTCCTCGGCTCTGTGCTTACCCCTCGCTCCCGATTGTTCGGCTAGGAGGTAAAGGAGCACCTCTGCGATTATTATCGCCAGTCACCCGGATGTGTACCTCGACCGGGTGAAGCCGAAAGCTAGCGTTCTTAAGGGAATATTCGGTCGGTGACTTAAAAGATGACTCTTTACCTATTTATCTATTTGCCCCCCAGATGTTTTACTGCTTTCTTTGCAGTCCGGACATGCACTTTAGGGCATGCCTCCCAGGGAAAGGAACCCTTAACGGAACTATTCTCCCTGGAAGATGTTTCTTAGTAACCATGTAATATAACATAACTAGTTGGGCACTTGTCTGATAAAGCACTAATGACCCCTACACCTGGTCTCCATGCATACCACGGTTGTTTCTTAAACCAAAAAGGTATTCGGACACACTCCGGACTCTAGGGTCCCGAGGTCGAAGCGAAAAGGTCGGCAAAGACAAACGATCTACAATCCGGCTAGAAGGCTTTTCACATGTCACTTTAAAGGATAACATACATTGTCAAATTTATCGATTGTATTCCTCCTCAATCCCGCCTAACAGTGCTGTCTAGTTTACATCCGTTGGGAAAATTTAGCAGCCAACTCTACTTGGCTGTACACTAAACTCACAGGATCTCCTTCCCATCGGGCCCCACCGTCCAACTTCGCCATGTGGTTGGGATCCGCCTTCTTGTACAGCTGTCTTCACCATGGGCCAAGCCTCCTGGCACCTTGACGGCAAGCGAAATCTTCCACAAACGGAAGCGCCGCCGACTCCTTGCAGCTTCTCCGAAGCTCCCGAGGCCCTCGGGTAGGGTGAGGGCTGGCCATAAAGCCCGAACGATGCCGCCATTGCCTGCCGAACTCGCTCGAGTAGCTGCAACAGTTCGGGAAGTTGATCACCCATTGATATGGGCATCTCCTCTGTGAGGACGACCCGTGAGTATACCTACAAGACATATCATGTCAAAATACTTCTCGCCGAACTCTTCTTTTCAAAAGAGTTCGCTCAAGCACTTACTATAAATGCCGCGACGGCCGCCGATTCTCCTTAACGGAGCCGACAGCTCGGCTGAGCGCCTTTCAGCTCTTCTCCGAGCTTGGCGTTGGCATCCCGGAGCTTGTTCCTTTCTGTTGAACCCTATTCAGCACTCTCGCCGCCTTTAGTCATGGCGTAGCAATGCTTGCTGTCCGGATCTTGTCCAAATGATCTTGCAATGTCATTTTTAGACTCATGCAAGCACGCCGCACAGCCGCTTATATTTATTAATAAAATGTGTTACCAGAGGGGTCTTTCCGTCTCCTCCTCAAGGCAGCAAGTGCGACCTCAAGTTGGGCCTTGCAATCTTGCAGCCCCGAGACTGCTGGGCGTTCTTCTCATTAAGTGCCTGAATTTCCAATGATCCTTAAATCAGTTAGCATAACTACTTTAAGTCTCGGGGCTACCGTATATACAACCGTTAAAATTCCCTTACCCGTATGTCTTTCACATACCGCCCGTGGCTCGTAAAACCATTTTGAGCGGCACGGAGATGCGCGTCCCTGCGTTAAAGGCATCCAATGCCTCGGGAAAAGCACGCTTCATGAAATATTGTCGCGGCGCCTATGGTTCATGGCGCTCTCCACCTCGCACTTGGTGGCGCATAATCTGTCGGTATCCTCCGCCGGAGAAGGATCCGCTCGCGTCTTGCGCTTGCCTCCCCCCAAAGCCGGGCGGCTGAGCCGGGCGGTGTTGGTCGGACCGGCAATTCCTGCGCTCGCAGTCCGGCGAGCGCTTTTTCTCCTACAAAAATCATGAGCACTTAGACGTTTCCTTGGAACGTTGCCCTGAAAATTCAAATACGAGCTATACCTTTGCGGTGACGTTTCCGCCCGTACTGCGCTCCTTTTCCGCCTGCTGGTTCGAACTGACGTCTGTTGGTCAGCCGCCGCGGGCTCGACTTCCTGCCGTAAAGGCGCTTTCCTGCAAAATACCATCGTTCGCGAAGGACAGAAATAGGCAGGGATTAGATAATGGTGTCCGGACTTCGGTCGCGGTCACCTGGGAAGCCGGACTTAGCCCGGGGTAGTCCGCCGTAATGGCGACCAAAACATTGTCTATGCTGAGCTGGTGATACACCCCGTCGATCAGCTCCACCTCGAGGTCCGGTCCTCTTGGAGGTCGGATCCGAGGATCCTTCGATCCTCGGGTTGCGGAGCAGGACTCACCATGTCCTCCACAACCGGCGAGATCCCGCGCCAAGACATAATGTAAGAAGCTTAAACTTCAAAGCATGGGTTGAGCCCTTCAAGGTGTTCACTTACCCATCCTCCGGGTTGATCATGGAAAACCCATTCAAAGGGTTCGCTCAAGGAAGTCCTCCTTCTCCCCTTGTACAGGCTGGACAGATCTTCACCAGATCCTCGCTGAATCCGCCCTTCTTGGCCGTCGGCCGGTAGCATCGTCTTCCCGCTGAAACCCCACATGGGGTGGCCTTCAGATTGAATTGGTTGAACCCTCGCTGATGCATGTCGCCATGACTCGATCATGGTCAAGCGGAATGAGCCATTAATCTTATCCGCCCATCAAGTAATGGACGCTCTTGTCTTCCTCCAATCGGGGCTCATGGGCGCTAGCCGAGGCGTTTCTTCAAGGGAGCAGCACTAAACTCCGGAGGCTGATCCGAATCGGGTCCGCAGCGGAGCGCCTCCTATATAAACCATTCCGAGGGCCGTCTTGGACGCTTTCTTGGGAGTACCGGATAGGTATCCGTCCCGCGATGCGCCATATTTCGCGCCGCCCACTTGATATATGGACCCCTGGTGAGAACGGGTGCGAGGCAAAACAGCCTCTTCCACAATGCAAAATGGGGCTCGATGCCCGTGAATAGCTCACAAAGAGCTACGTAGCCCGCGATATGCGGAGATGAGGCGGGCGTGAGGTGGTGGAGCTGGAGTCCGTAGAACTTCAGAGCCCGCGAGGAACGGATGTATTGAAACCGAGTCCCCTTATCGATAGGGGACAAAGCATACTCGCTCCCCTTATTGGGGCTTGGAGTGTCCTCCGCCGCCTCCCACCTTGATAAGTAACTAGTCCGCCCGGATTGGGACCATGAAGGCGAAGGAGAAATCTCCCGTTTGAGCTTCACTAGCTCATTGTGCGAAATAGAGCACCTCCTCCAATTCCCCGGCGGTGGGCTGGGAGCGTGTGAAGAAGAGCCGTGTTGACGATCCATGATGGAATGGATTTCTAGGTCAAAGGCGCTTCGATGGAGTATTCGCGGGAGGAAGACGGTGTGGTTTGGATCTTTATTCTTGCCTCTTTTATAGGCGGGCGACTCGCACAATTAGGGGGTGAAATGCAAAAGACACCCTGGCTTTTCGCATTCGTATGCGATTTAATGGAAGAGGGCCATTATTTGGCGAGAAGCCGAGGAACACAAGATTCAAGATGAAGCCGACACTGCTTCGCGTACATGGAATTTGAAGGAGAACCCGCTTTGCAACGCCAAGACTATAAACACGCTGGACTTATCGCCATTGAAGCCTGGTTCGGGCTACCGAGGAGTCTCGACTAGGGGTGTCCGGACAGCCGGACTATCAATATCCGCCGGACTCCAAGACTACGAAGATACAAGATTGAAGACTCCGTCCCGTGTCCGGATGGGACTTTCCTTGGCGTGGAAGGCAAGCTTGGCAATACGGATATGTAGATCTCCTACCATTGTAACCGACTCAGGTAACCCTAGCCTCCTTCGGTGTCTATATAAACCGGAGGGCTTTAGTCCGTAGGACAACATACATTACAACAATCATACCATAGGCTAGCTTCTAGGGTTTAGCCTCCTTGATCTCGTGGTAGATCCACTCTTGTAATACCCATATCATCAATATTAATCAAGCAGGACGAGGGTTTTACCTCCATCAAGAGGGCCCAACTCGGTAAAAACATCGTGTCCTCGCTCTCGTTACCATCCGCCTAGATGCACAGCTCGGGACCCCTACCCGAGATCCGCTGGTTTTGACACCGACACCGCGGTGTCACGGTCTTGCCCTTCTTCGAAGGGGCACAGTGCGGACTCCGAACCATCGCGGGTTCCGGTGCGGAGTCCGCACGAAGTCCGGAGGTTGCCTGTGGCACCTCCGAGCCTCCCCCTCTGGCGGGTCCCTCCTCGGATCCCACCTCGACGCCCTCAAAGATCACGAGGGTGGAGGTGGTCGGAATGGAATCCACATCCGACGAAGCCAAGGACCCGCCAAGAAGCGGAAAATCGCCCTCGGCCGGACTACAGGTTGTATGCGGCATTAGAAGGACACTGTGTGGCAAAAAAGAGAAATCATGAATCATTCAGGAATCCAGATACTTACGATCTTGCCGGGGGCTTGGCCCTTGAGGGCCACCCCTCGTCACCGTCATCGGCGTTGGAAGAGCTGTCCAGAGGAAGGGTCCTTCCCCTCTTGGACCCTTCGGCCTCCCCCTTTGGGGAAGCCTTCCTCTTTGTCTCTGCCCCCTCCTGGGGAGAGTCCTCTTTCTCCTCCTTGTCTTCGGGGGAGGAGTCCGCCTCGGAGCCATCGGACGATGAGTCCGATACCACCTGGCGCCAGGAACTCCTTCGGCTTCCCGTGGCCTTCTTCTTGGCCTTCTTCTCCGGCACCACGTAAAGGGCCGGGACCAGCAGCCCCGTCAAATGGGTGTCCGCTGGGTCTTCAGGAAGGGGAGCCGGACAGTCGATCTGTCCAGACGTCCTTTGCTAGTCCTGTTAAAGGCATTGGGAGTTTTAGATCCCGCATAGAGTCAAACTATGAAAGAAATAAGTGTCCCATAAAGTATAGCAAAGCTTACCTCGCCGGCCGGGCGCTTCGTGCTGAATCCGCGATCTTCAGTTGCGGATGCGGGGGCTTCTCCGCCCTTGAACAGCACCCCACGTGCAGCTTCAGACGTCAGGTCAAGAGCCCGCCAGGTCCATCTTGGCCGGATCAAACTCCCACAAATTGAAGTCCCGTTGTTGGCGGGGAGAATCCGCGGACGAGCATGACTCGGATCACGCTGACAAGCTTAAGCTTCTTGTTTACTAGGGTGCAGAGACAGGATCGAGTCCTGTCAGCTCCTCTGAACTACCCCATAGCAAGCCCTTCTATTTCCAGGAGGTGAGCTGCATGGGGATACCAGATCTGAATTCGGGGGCCGCTGCCCATTTAGGGTCACGCGGCTTGGTGATGTAGAACCACCCCGCTTGCCACCCCTTGACGGATTCCACAAAGGCGCCCTCGAGCCAAGTGACGTTGGGCATCTTTCCCACCATGGCGCCTCCACACTCCGCTTGAACGCCCTTCACCACCTTCGGCTTGACATTGAAGGTCTTTAGCCACAAGCCGAAGTGGGGCGGGATGTAGAGGAAGGCCTCGCACACGACGATAAATGCCGAGATGTTGAGGATGAAGTTTGGCACCAGATCGTGGAAGTCCAGGCCGTAGTAGTACATGAGCCCTCGGACGAAGGGATGAAATGGGAAGCCCAGTCCGCGGAGGAAGTGGGGAAGGAATACGACCCTCTCATGAGGCCTGGGGGTGGGGATGAGCTGCCCCTCGTCGGGCAGCCGGTGCGCGATGTCGCTGGATAGGTATCCGGCGCCGCGCAGCTTCTCAATGTGCCCCTCCGTAACGGAGGAGGCCATCCACTTGCCTCCCGCTCCGGACATAGCTGGAGAAGGTTGAGACAAGATGTGCGGACTTGGGCGCTGGAGCTCGAGCGCGCGGAGATGGATAAGCAAAGGAGGAAGAAGGCGTAGGTAAAAAAGGTGGATCTTTATCCCCTTATATATGGGCGGACGAAGACTATGCATCCCCACCGGCCTGGTAAAACTCGCTTATCTCCCAAGCGCCACAATCAATGGCGCGGTTGGGTTACCCACGTCCGTATTGATGGGAATCCGGAATAAGGGAACACGATCTCGCTCGACAAGACGTGCCAAGGAAACCGCCGCTAAACGCTACCGAGGTGGTATAACAAAAACAATTCAAGTAAAGGCTTGGCGGTGGTGTGACGTCATGCCGCCAAATACGCCGGCAGATTGAGCTTGTGTACATATTATTCTCTATGGTGGAATGTGGAATTTGTTTTGCAGAGCCGACATTATCCTGGTGTTCACAATCTTCTATGAATTATTCGAGGAGGAACCCGCCTTGCAATGCCGAACAATATGCGCGCCGGACTCATCGCCATTGAAGCCTGGTTCAGGGCTACCGAGGAGTCCTCGACTAGGGGTGTCCGGATAGCCGACTATCATCATCGGCCGGACTCCAAGACTATGAAGATACAAGATTGAAGACTTCGTCCCGTGTCTGGATGGGACTTTCCTTGGCGTGGAGGGCAAGCTTGGCGATACGGATATGTAGATCTCCTACCATTGTAACCGACTCTGTGTAACCCAGCCCTCTTCGGTGTCTATATAAACCAGAGGGTTTTAGTCCGTAGGACGGACAACCATTACAACAATCATACCATAGGCTAGCTTCTAGGGTTTAGCCTCCTTGATCTCGTGGTAGATCCACTCTTGTACTACCCATATCATCAATATCAATCAAGCAGGAGTAGGGTTTTACCTCCGTCGAGAGGGCCCGAACCTGGGTAAAAACACCGTGTCCCTTGTCTCCTGTTACCATGCCTAGACACACAGTTCGGGACCCCCTACCCAAGATCCGCCGGTTTTGACACCGACAGTCACCCTTGGTGATGAGGCCGACAACGTCTACTTCATCAAGTTGGAGCCCCGCAGGCGCAAGGTTCGCGAAGATGCCGATGTGGATGGTGACATGTTGCTCGCTAGGACGACACCCTCATTTTCTTCATCAAGCTGGCGCATTGGAGGATGAAGGTATGGAGGCTCGCGAGGATGCCGCCACCGTGCCGCGGTGGACCGCGGCGTGGAGTTCGCCAAGACAATGCCAGTGTCAACTTCATCAAGCTGGCGCCACGGAGGACGAAGGCGTGGAGGCTCGCAGGGATACCGCTGCGTGCCACGGAGGATGGCGAGACGGAGCTTGCTAGGACGACGCCCCTCGTCTTCTTCATCAAGCCGGCGCCATGGAGGACGAATGCGTGGAGCTCCCGAGGATGCCGCCACCGTGCCACGGTGGATGGCCGCATGGAACTCGCCAAGACGACGCCCGTCGCCAACATCATCAACCCGGTGCTGTGGAGGACCGTGGCGTGGAGCTTGCAAGTAGGACGCCACCAATGTCCAGATCATCAATCTGGTGACGAGGAGGACGGAGGCGTGGAGCTCGCGGGACGACACGACCGATGTCTACCTCTCCAAGACGGAGCCCGGGACCTGGAGCCACGAAGACGATGCACACCCTGGTGATGGCCACATCATGAAGCCCACAACACGGGGAAGAAGATGGAGCTACACGGTGTTGTCCGTGACCCGGAAGAGAATACGGTGCCGCATGATGCTATTCGCAATCCAGAGCCCATGATGACGAGGCCCAACGGTGGGAAGGCGATGCAACTTCACCAACACTAACTCTCGATGGCCTCGTGTGGGGGTTCCCTTGTCTTGGAAGACCGCCGTAAACTCGGCGTCCAGCCAAGACGAGGCGCCAACCACACCGGCTATGCCGGTATGAGCGAGCGTTTGTTTTACACCGATGTCGGTCTCCATAAGAGTACTCCCATGAGGCGAACCCCTTGCATACCCCGATGAAACCGCTACATCGTCAAGAATTCCGAGCAGAGAAGGACCCATGCAACTTCAACACCGACTACATCAACGCTGTCAAGACCGACGAGGCGCGACGGCGCGGGAGAATGTGGCCAACACAAAGCCATGTTTTGAGCGGCACGTGTATCGACGAGGACACGGGCTTTGCCGCCGCCCACACCATACACACACACCATCATCATCACACATGGAGAACGCAAAGCGAAGACGATCAAGACGTCCACACGGCTTAATCGGAGGTATCTCGCAGAGCAACCCGCGGGAGTAATTAACCGGGAGCTTTTCGAGGCCCCGGGAACCAGGAGACCGCACATCACCATAGTCTGGCAAGGGTGCTAGTAGGCCATGGAGCACATTCCTTTTTTTATGGGGTCTTGTAATTTTATTTATCCGATGAGATTAATGAAATACTTGCTTCCCATACCATTTTTTGTGTACTATGTACACTAGCACGTCCGCACACTTTTCTTTTCCCCGGCGCATGAGAGAAATCAAACTCCCCCTCTTCCCTTCTCACGGAGTGCACATTAAGATTTTTCTCGTGTCAAAAAAATTGGCATGCCCGGTGGGACCTGGTTCTCCTCCCATCTCCGCTTCATTGTGGTCGTCGGAATTATCTTCACCCTCTCCCAATATGCAGCTCATGATGACTCTCACATGGTCTTCGAGCTCGGTGCCAAAGTCGGAATTATCTGCATACACCAAGTCCATGTACCTGCACAGTTTCAAACTTTGATCCAAGAAGGTGCAAAGGCGGGCGGCCCCCATGGCGAAGAAGAAGCGTTGTGAGTTTATCCTCCAGTGTCGCCCTATTGAAGGGGGAAACATGAGTGGACATCCATGGAGTAGTGGTGGCAGCTCAACGCCTCCGTGCAAGGTCCCACAACAGGTGAGCAACTAAGGCGTCCTTTCATGGTCCTACCCCAACTTCACTCTCGGAACTATCACCACCGACACCATGGCTCGCTGAGGAGGAAGAGAAGACGCACCTGCGCCAACAACACTGGGGATTATATGCTTGTCGGGCAATCCGCATGGCCCACCTCTATCATGCGGCTGCACGTGCCCTAAGGAGGCCCAAGAAGATGGAAACAGTCGCCGCCGTGGCTGAAACGTAGGCCAAGATGTGAGGTTGTGGACAAACATGTCTGTGGCATCACGGAGCCAGCACCCTCGAACATGGTGTCAAGCTCCATGGGCGTACCGGCGACGGGAAAGTGTGAGCCGGCTTGCAGATGGCCGATGGATGATGATGGGTGCGACATGTATGCATGTGTGGCAATTCATGTGTACACAAGCTACGTGAAGAGATGTTCATCGGCTACAACTCAGGTTAGCAGGCCGAGGTGCATTGGTCGGCTCTCTGCGTGCCGATGTCGGAGGCTTGGCGCCCAGGTAAAGGCGTCAAAGGCGGCAGTGCAAGACGCACAAAGACGTGAGACCGCATACGATCTACCGGGTGCCGGTGATGGCATTGGTGCCTTCGCGCACACATGCACGCCGTATGTGTGAGGATCAGTGGACACATTCTTACTACCTAGGTATGGCCAGATTTTCTTGTATCACCTATCTTGCAGGAAGGCTTACGTACGAGGGTGCATGTTTTCATCATTGCATGCATATGCATGGCTCCTACACACGCCCTATGCGAAGCAACTCTGATGGCCATTTCCGCTGGTGCGTGGAGGCCCAACGCACATGCCGAGGCGGCGGCGGCGCTTAGTCTGCTAGTGCATAACTCGTTGGTGTAGCACCGGCCCCTTCCTTGGGGGAAACACTGATGGAAGATGGCGGTGGGATCGGAAACACTGGGCCAACTTCTCACACTTGTCGCCAGAGTTGATGGTGGCGGGCTGAACCACGATGAGGCCGATGCCCTCTCCAACGCTTCCACTGGAGTAGATGGCGGTCAAACTCGGCCACAATGAAGTTGGCTCTCCACGCACTTCGTCGGAATCCATCACAGAATACACAGCGGCGGGCTCGGCCATGATAAGGTTGTCCCTTAACGCTTGTCATTGAGGTCGATGGCGTCGGGTTCAGGACGGTGGCCTCTCTGAGTTTGCCGTCAGGGGAGCTAACGTCAGGCTAAGCCAACGCAAGGCTAGCTCCATGGCACTTTCTACACCAACATGGAACTCGCGTAAAGACAGCCATCTTCTACTTCACCTCAAAGCTCGCCCGAGGCTGGGTGCCGTCAACCATCGACATCATGGAGCTCGTCCAATGCGGGAAACCTACACCGTCGTCCACACCCAGCCCATCGTTGTTGAGGCACCATCTACACCATCATCGGCATGGAGCCCACTTGCCAGAAGCGGGGCTTAGTCGACACCACCGTCCACGCGGAGCTTTGCCCGGGAGGGGCTTGGTCAACACCGCCACCAACGAGGAGCTTAGCCTGGGGTGGGGCTGGGTCTACACCGTCGTAGACATGTGCACACCCCAGGCGGGGGCGTCATCTACACCGTCATCGACACTGAGCTCGCCTAAGGGTGCACGCAATCAACATCACCTTGGATCTTGTCAAAGGCGGGTATGCCTTTTGCGCCTCTACCAACGCAGGGCGGCCAAGGCGGGTGCCGTCCACACTATCGCCGGTGTGGAGCTCGCCCGGAGTGGAATGTTGTCAACAACGCCTCCGACATGAAACATTGCCTGAATGCAGGTGCCATCTACATAGCTTCAGAGAGCGCCCATGGTGGGTGTCCCCTATGCTCCGCCTCTAACATGGAGCTCACCCGAAAGTTGGGCATAGTTCACACACCACCTCCAAGCTCGCCCAAGACGGGATAGCCTTTTTACACCGCCACCAACCTAGAGTTTGCCCAAGCCAGGGCGTCCTGTGGATACATAGCTCTGCTAAGGCGAGACGTCATCTACACTACTGCGAACCTAGAGCATCCCCAAAGCGATGCACCGTCTATGCCATGTTGAAAACGTAGCTCGTCAAAGCCAGTGTGTCTAGCAGAGTCGGGGCTCGTCCATGGAAGAGTGTCATCTAGTATACATCATTGAAATGGAGCCCATCTATTGATAGGAGTGGTCTACTCCTCCTCCAACATGGAGCTCACCCGAGGTGATCTGCAATCTGCGTCGCTGCCAACATGAATGTCCTAAGTTGGGCGCCCGTCGAAGCAACCTCCAACATGGGGCTCGCCCAAGGCTGGGGGGGAACCTATATTATCGTTGCCAGCGCAGGAGCCCATCCATGCTGGGTCATCGTCTACTCCACTGCCGAGGAGGATATCCTTCTACACCGTGGCCGAAACGGAACCTACCCCATGGTGGGGCGTCGTCTACATTGCAGCTGACACAAGTCATTGTCGGGCATCGTTTATGCCAACTCTTGGCTCGAGGAGGATTTTTGCTACATCGACACCGACATCTCGCACATCTATCCCAACGCCAACACCGATGCACATCATCAACAACGTCTTAGCGTTGATGAGGCAAAGTTGTACTCCATCGACATGTCTTTTCCCAATGAAGCAATCCATATCTTGCTAGGCACCGATGAGGCAAAGGAAATTCATCCAGTCTGACCTCGACAAGGCCGACACCACCAGGCTGGGCACCGATGAGGTGAAGGCCACCCACTTCATCATTGTACAATGACAAGACGGAGGGATACGGCTTGGCAGAGCCAGAGCGATAGGCGTACCGCTCTCCCTTCATTTCATCAGCACTTCCCCATCATCTAGACCAAGCCAATGAAGCAATTGAAGCCTTCAACAAGATGCTCAAGAAGACATTGGCAAGGTACCAGAGAGATTGCCATGAACATCTCTTTGAGTCCTTGTGGGCTTACCGCATTACGGTCTGTACCCCAACACAGGCAACTCCATTTCTCTCATTAGGGGGAGTGAAGCAATCCTACCATTGGAGGTCCAGCTACCCTCTTTGAGGGTGGCTATCCAAGATGAAATCACCCACAATGAACAGGTACAACTGCGGATTCAGGAGCTCGACGCCCTTGAAGAGGGGCGACTTCATGCCCTACAGAACCTGGAGCTTCACCGCCAGAATATGGTGAGAGCTTACGACAAGCTCGTCAAGCAACGCGTCTTCCGAAACGGTGAGTTGGTTCTTGTGCTCAGGCGACCCATCGTCGTGACACACAAGAAGAAGGGCAAGTTCAAGCAAAAGTGGGAAGGGACATTCGTCATCGAGCAAGTCTACGACGGGGGAGCATACCAGCTCGTCGATTTCGAGGGAGTCCGACCTATGCCCCCAATCAATGAAAGGTTCCTTAAAAAATATCTTTCTTAAAATTTTGCCTCTTTTGGTTTTTCATTGGGGAAACTTTTTCTGTGGGCTTTCGGATCCATGGTGCATTCTCCTTTGCAATTTGTGGATATATCTAGTTTTCCCCAATTTTTTACGGACTAAGTCCAACAATAAAATGGCTTTCCCCTATTGCACTACGCTGTTGATTGAAGTTTTCGGCTACCCTAGGACTTGTTGGAGGGCGGCACAATGTGCCGATTCGTAGGTGGAGCGGCTCCTACACCCACAACGCATGACACGTACCAGGTGTATGCTTCCGGAGGCAACAAAGATGATTACTTGGGCACTTCTGAGTATTGAGACCCCACACTCTTCATGTTTCCCGGCATGCCTCGTGTTCACAGAGGCTCACACTTCAGGAAAGACTATTGGAAAAGATCATGGAGGGCTACCTGATCCGACAAAAGTCAATTTGGTGCGTAGTCACATGGCAACCCTAGAGTGCACCACCAGAAGCTCCAGATAAAGTGCTAGAGGGTTTTTCCTAGTCCATATAGGTGAACGGTTGCCTTCCAAGTTCTCAAGGTGGGTCCCCAAGAAATCCTATTATAAAAATCCTCAAGAAGCTCAAGCCGAATGTCAAAGCAAGTCCATGAAATCCGCAGCCAATCAATCATCCGCGTGAGCAATCAAGATGAAATTCCAAAAGTCCAAGAAGCAAATTCAAGAAAGAAAATCCCAACAGTCCAGGAAGCAATCAAGCTGTCCCAAGCAGTAAGGAACCCACTGGAAGGATGGCGGGAGGTAGCTGTTCACCGCCCCTCAATATGCATGAAGAAAAATCGCCAAGCCATTGTCCCAAAACCTTTTACCCTGAATTTATCCCACCCAAGTCTCTGGGTTCATCGGCATGTGCAAGGGCATGTCAAGCTGTGGGAACCCTCAGTATGATGATGGGCTAGAGTATAAATTTCCGTTTCCTCTTGGAAGCATCCCGCGGCGTCTTCACACACGTACACCGAAGCTTATTTCGTGTTGTTCATTTGCAATCGTCAAGGTCTTTTGACGGTTCCAAATGACAAGTCCTTCGGTAGCCTTCTCGGATATCATGCCCTATAGCTGGTGTATAACGGGAAAGCCAACATTTTAGAAACCCCCAAAATTTTTTTTCTCACCTGTTTTTGTTTGGTGTTTGTAGTTGTGCTCCTCCAACATCTTTGCAGCCATGGAGAGGTGCTTCCTATCATCGTTGACGGCGTTCCAACAAAAGAACACTACATCGACCTACATAATGCGTGTTTGGGGGCAGCAATACCCATGCGTCCATGACAACGCCGACGACACCTCGGCAACGAGCGGTCTACACCGACACGCACGATGGGCGCCTGAAGGCAACACCTGCGCTCGTGAAGGTGGAGCAGATTCGTCTCCGCAACACCGTTTCCAACAACAATGAAGTATGGGGGCAACGTCAACCCCTCAATTATCCGTAAGGCCGATGGCGTCCTGGCGCACCACCAGAATTGTCACACCATGGATGGTGTGACGGTTCGTTCAACGAAGGGGAGCTATCGACAGTCTACTGACGCCTCACCTACATCAACACAAGGAGATCACGGGAGCAGTGTAACGCGCCAGTGCGGCCCGCGTGAATCTGTGAAACCCTCCAATCAAGTCGGCTGGCACCATAGCATCTAGACGGTCGTGACGAGATTGGTAAAAAAAATTATTTTTGTTTTCAGGATAAGGCATGATGTTTCACCATGGAATGAAGACGGAATAGGGTTGCTCTCGTTGACTGGCATCGTGCCCATTATACGATCCAACGAGCTCCTTAAAAGAATGCAAGTGTAGATGGACATGCCTACACCAATTTATATTGTTACTACACTATCATCGTTGGAACCGCTTGCATGCCGTCATAGAGAGGGCCGATCCTTCTTCGGTTCTTCAGGTTTCACACATGTTGGTGCACCGAATCAATCCAGGAGAAATTTTCGTCGAGTCAAGCCCGATTTGCTTCGCACTCAAGCTCGACTCGACGAGGGGGCATTTGTTCGATGAGTTTTTGTGCCATGTTGCATAAAATATATATTTTTCTAATGAGTTTTTGATGCAGGATATATATGCAAAGTCAAGGTACTAATAATGCAAAGACAAAATGTTATTGCATGGCACATGCATGTACGTACTTGTACAGACACATGGATGCATGAAATCATGGTGGAACTACTACACGTGCATGCACACATACACGTCCTGGCCACGGGCATTTTTAGTCTAGACACATAGCTAGTTTAGACACATATACATACTTACATATTTGATTACCGGCAAGCTCGCATTACTTATCCAAATACCTATTTGTATGCATACATCATATAGGTACATATTTGATTATATACGGATGGCCAGCGAGAGCGCGCATACTTCTCTGAATACCCGTTATACTTGTACTACGTATCCTTCTTTTTATATTTGGACAGGTACATGAAATGTGAAATATGTGTGTGTCTTGATGGGTGCAAATTGCACATATATTCGGCAAGTCACCAAGATTAAAAAAGCAAGAGAAAAACAACCGACCTTGAAGTATCGTTGGAAGGCATGAGTCAAACAACAAGGTATGTTTTGGTCAGTTTCCTTTTCTTTATGCAGACTTGGACATCAAGGAATCAGCGGCGGCTGCGTACAAGCACCAGCCCTCCCGTCCTATAAATATACGAGGAACCAGGCACATCAAGCCCGGGACGGCCAGAGGCGGAGAACCACGCAGGAAGGAGACGCGCCGTCCCTTGCGGCAGCGTCGAAGATATACAGAAGAGAAAAACAACCTCATGCAGGGCACGAAGCGAGGACGCGCCCGCCGTGGCGGCATCTAGGGAACAGAGGAGAGAAGGAACATAGCGCAGGAGGGGACGACGCGCCCGTGGCCGCGCGTTCGCCAACACACGAAGCCCGGGCAGAAGAAGCTGGCCACGGCGAGCATGCAGGCGCCGAGGAGATGAAGAAACGGGAGAGAGCTCCGCTGACTAATTATTGTGTTACTATGTCTTTCAGTGCTTCGTGAGAAGGCCAGCCAAAGACCGAAGGCAAAGGAGACGAGGAGGCCGGCGTACGCCCATCCACGCAAAGACGCGCCCACCATGGTGGCGCTCTTGTCGGTCAGCACACACATTGCTTCCCTGTACGGCGGCAGCGAGTGCACCAAGGCATGAAGGAGATGGCCAGTTGAAGGGGTGGAGCGCTGACAATGAGCCCACACCTTAGGGCAGCACATATATACATCTATTCCTTTTGTATGCAGGTCAAGATACACATGCACGTGCACGATGGTCCAGGAGCATCATGACCTGAGCATGGTCCAGCAGCAGTATGTCCTGAGCATGGAGGAGGTGTTTTCCGTGCGAGTGGGTGCCTAGGAGGACTACGCGTTAGCCCTCTAGCCAGTATGATGGCCGCTCTTTGAGATGACATCGTCGGCCCTCCATCACGCAACTTGCTGCCGCTGACTTCTTCAAGCTCACCAAGACGATGGGGCTACTCTTGTACTTCACCACGCCAAGACGTTGAAGACGACAACATACCAGATGTGCTTCCAGCGCGCAGCCCGCTGGACTCCTGGTGGTGGTCGCCCTTGGTTATGAGGCCGACAACGTCTACTTCGTCAAGCTGGAGCCCCGGAGGCGCGAGGTTCGCGAAGATGCCACTGTGGATGGTGACATGGAGCTCGCTAGGACGACACCCTCGTTTTCTTCATCAAGCTGACGCAATGGAGGACAAAGGTATGGAGGGTCGCGAGGATGCCGCCACCGTGCCGCGGTGGACCGCGGCGTGGAGTTCGCCAAGACAATGCCAACGTCAACTTCATCAAGCCGGCGCCACGGAGGACGAAGGCATGGAGGCTCGCAGGGATGCCGCCGCGTGCCGCGGAGGATGGCAAGACGGAGCTTTCTAGGATGACGCCCCTCGTTTTCTTCATCAAGCCGGCGCCATGGAGGACAAATGCGTGGAGCTCCCAAGGATGCCGCCATCGTGCCACGGTGGATGGCGGCATGGAACTCACCAAGACGACGCCCGTCGCCAACATCGCGGAGGACCGTGGCGTGGAGCTTGCAAGTAGGACGCCACCAACATCCACATCATCAATCTGGTGACGAGGAGGACGGAGACGTGGAGCTCGCGGGACGACACGACCGATGTCTACCTCTTCAAGACGGAGCCCGCGACCTGGAGCCACGAAGACGACGCACACCCTGGTGATGGCCGCATCATGAAGCCCACAACACGGGGAAGAAGATGGAGCTACACGGTGTTGTCCGTGACCCGAAAGAGAAGACGGTGCTGCATGATGCTATTCGCAATCCAGAGCCCATGATGACGAGGCCCAACGGTGGGAAGGCGATGCGACTTCACCAACACTAACTCTCGATGGCCTCGTGAGGTGGTTCTCTTGTCTTGGCAGATCGCCGTAAACTCGGTGTCCAGCCGAGACGAGGCGCCAACCACACCGGCTATGCCGGTATGAGCGAGCGTTGGTTTTACACCGATGTCGGTCTCCATAAGAGTACTCCCGTGAGGCGAACCCTTGCATACCCCGACGAAACCGCTACATCATCAAGAAGTCCGAGAAGAGCAGGACCCATGCAACTTCAACACTGACTACATCAACGCTGTCAAGACCAATGACGCGCGACGGGGCGAGCGAATGTGGACAACACAAAGCCATGTTTTGAGCAGCACATGTACTGACGAGGACACGGGCTTTGCCGCCGCCCACACCATACACACACACCATCATCATCACGCATGGAGAATGCAAAGCGAAGACGATGAAAACGTCCACACGGCTTAATCAAAGGTATCTCACAGAGCAACCCGCGGGAGTAATTAACCGGGAGCTTTTCGAGGCCCCGGGAACCAGGAGACCGCACATCACCATAGTCAGGCAAGGCGCGCTAGTAGGCCATGGAGCACATTCCTTTTTTATGGGGTCTTGTAATTTTATTTATCCGATGAGATTAATGAAATACTTGCTTCCCATACCATTTTTTTGTGTACTATGTACACTGGCACGTCCGCACACTTTTCTTTTCCCCGGCGCATGCGAGAAATCAAACTCCCCCTCTTCCCTTCTCACGGATTGCACATTAAGATTTTTCTCGTGTCAAACAAATTGGCACGCCCGGTGGGACCTGGTTCTCCTCCCATCTCCGCTTCATTGTGGTCGTCGGAATTATCTTCACCCTCTCCCAATATGCAGGTCATGATGACTCTCACATGGTCTTCGAGCTCGGTGCCAAGGTCAGAGTTATCTGCATACACCAAGTCCATGTACCTGCATAGTTTCAAACTTTGATCCAAGAAGGTGCAAAGGCGGGCGGCCCCCATGGCAAAGAAGAAGCGTTGTGAGTTTATCCTCCAGTGTCGCCCTATTGAAGGGGGAAACATGAGTGGACATCCATGGAGTAGTGGTGGCAGCTCAACGCCTCCGTGCAAGGTCCCGCAACAGGTGGGCAAGTGAGGCGTCCTTTCATGGCCCTACCCCAACTTCACTCTCGGAACTATCACCACCGACACCATGGCTCGCTGAGGAGGAAGAGAAGACGCACCTGCGCCAACAACACTGGGGATTATATGCTTGTCGGGCAATCCGCACGGCCCACCTCTATCATGCGGCTGCACGTGCCCTAAGGAGGCCCAAGAAGATGGAAACAGTCGCCGCCGTGGCAGAAACGTAGGCCAAGATGTGAGGTTGTGGACAAACATGTCTGTGGCATCATGGAGCCAGCACCCTCGAACATGGTGTCAAGCTCCATGGGCGTACCGGCGGCGGGAAAGTGTAAGCCGGCTTGCAGATGGCCAATGGATGATGATGGGTGCGACATGTATGCATGTGTGGCAATTCATGTGTACACAAGCTACATGAAGAGATGTTCATCAGCTACAACTCAGGTTAGCAGGCCGAGGTGCATTGGTCGGCTCTCTGCGTGCCGATGTCGGAGGCTTGGCGCCCAGGTAAAGGCGTCAAATGCGGCAGTGCAAGACGCGCAAAGACGTGAGACCGCATACGATCTACCGGGTGCCGGTGATGGCATTGGTGCCTTCGCGCACACATGCACGCCGTATGTGTGAGGATCAGTGGACACATTCTTACTACCTAGGTATGGCCAGATTTTCTTGTATCACCTATCTTGCAGGATGGCTTATGTACGAGGGTGCATGTTTTCATCAATGCATGCATATGCATGGCTCCTACACACGCCCTATGTGAAGCAACTCTGATGGCCATTTCCGCTGGTGCGTGGAGGCCCAACGCACATGCCGGCGCTGGCGGCGCGCTAGTCTGCTAGTGCATAACTCGTTGGTGTAGCACCGGCCCCTTCCTTGGGGGAAACACTGATGGAAGATGGCGGTGGGATCGGAAACACTGGGCCAACTTCTCACACTTGTCGCCAGAGTTGATGGTGGCGGGATGAACCACGATGAGGCCGACGCCCTCTCCAGCGCTTCCACTGGAGTAGATGGCGGTCAGACTCGGCCACAATGAAGTTGGCTCTCCACGCACTTCGTCGGAATCCATCACAGAATACACAGCGGCGGGCTCGGCCATGATAAGGTTGTCCCTTAACGCTTGTCATTGAGGTCGATGGCGTCGGGTTCAGGACGGTGGCCTCTCTGAGTTTGCCGTCAGGGGAGCTAACGTCAGGCTAAGCCAACGCAAGGCTAGCTCCGTGGCACTTTCTACACCAACACGGAACTCGCGTAAAGACAGCCATCTTCTACTTCACCTCAAAGCTCGCCCGAGGCCAGGTGCCGTCAACCATCGACATCATGGAGCTCGTCCAATGCGGGAAACCTACACCGTCGTCCACACCCAGCCCATTATTGTTGAGGCACCATCTACACCACCATCGGCATGGAGCCCACTTGCCAGAAGCGGGGCTTAGTCGACACCATCGTCCACGCGGAGCTTTGCCCGGGAGGGGCTTGGTCAACACCGCCACCAACGAGGAGCTTAGCCTGGGGTGGGGATGGGTCTACACCATCGTAGACATGTGCACACCCCAGGCGGGGGCGTCGTCTACACCGTCATCGACACTGAGCTCGCCTAAGGGTGCGCGCAATCAACATCACCTTGGAGCTTGTCAAAGGCGGGTATGCCTTTTGCGCCTCTACCAACGCAGGGCGGCCAAGGCGGGTGCCGTCCACACTATCGCCGGTGTGGAGCTCGCCCGGAGTGGAATGTTGTCAACAACGCCTCCGACATGAAACATTGCCTGAATGCAGGTGCCATCTACATAGCTTCAGAGAGCGCCCATGGTGGGTGTCCCCTATGCTCCGCCTCTAACATGGAGCTCACCCGAAAGTTGGGCATCGTTCACACACCACCTCCAAGCTCGCCCAAGACGGGATAGCCTTTTTACACCGCCACCAACCTAGAGTTTGCCCAAGCCAGGGCGTCCTGTGGATACATAGCTCTGCTAAGGCGAGACGTCATCTACACTACTGCGAACCTGGAGCATCCCCAAAGCGATGCACCGTCTATGCCATGTTGAACATGTAGCTCGTCAAAGCCAGTGTGTCTAGCAGAGTCGGGGCTCGTCCATGGAAGAGTGTCATCTAGTATACATCATTGAAATGGAGCCCATCTATTGATAGGAGTGGTCTACTCCTCCTCCAACATGGAGCTCACCCGAGGTGATCTGCAATCTGCGTCGCCGCCAACATGAATGTCCTAAGTTGGGCGCCCGTCGAAGCAACCTCCAACATGGGGCTCGCCCAAGGCTGGGGGGAACCTATATTATCATTGCCATCGCAGGAGCCCATCCATGCTGGGTCATCGTCTACTCCACTGCCGAGGAGGATATCCTTCTACACCGTGGCCGAAACGGAACCTACCCCATGGTGGGGCGTCGTCTACATTGCAGCTGACACAAGTCATTGTCGGGCATCGTTTATGCCGACTCTTGGCTCAGCGAGGATTTTTTGCTACACTAACACCGGACATCTCGCACATCTATCCCAACGTCAACACCGATGCACATCATCAACAACGTCTTAGCGTTGATGAGGCAAAGTTGTACTCCACCGACATGTCTTTTCCCAATGAAGCAATCCATATCTTGCTAGGCACCGATGAGGCAAAGGAAATTCATCCAGTATGACCTCGACAAGGCCGACACCACCAGGCCGGGCACCGATGAGGTGAAGGCCACCCACTTCATCATTGGACAATGACAAGACGGAGGGATACGGCTTGGCAGAGCCAGAGCGATAGGCGTACCGCTCTCCCTTCATTTCATCAGCACTTCCCCATCATCTAGACCAAGCCAATGAAGCAATTGAAGCCTTCAACAAGATGCTCAAGAAGACATTGGCAAGGTACCAGAGAGATTGCCATGAACATCTCTTTGAGTCCTTGTGGGCTTACCGCATTATGGTCCGTACCCCAACACAAGCAACTCCATTTCTCTCATTAGGGGGAGTGAAGCAATCCTACCACTGGAGGTCCAGCTACCCTCTTTGAGGGTGGCTATCCAAGATGAAATCACCCACGATGAACAGGTACAACTGCGGTTTCAGGAGCTCGACGCCCTTGAAGAGGGGCGACTTCATGCCCTACAGAACCTGGAGCTTCACCGCCAGAATATGGTGAGAGCTTATGACAAGCTCGTCAAGCAACGCGTCTTCCGAAAAGGTGAGTTGGTTCTTGTGCTCAGGCGACCCATCGTCGTGACACACAAGACGAAGGGCAAGTTCGAGCAAAAGTGGGAAGGGCCATTCGTCATCGAGCAAGTCTACGACGGGGGAGCATACCAGCTCGTCGATTTCCAGGGAGTCCGACCTATGCCCCCAATCAACCACTACTAGGGAAAAGCCTAGCAGCAGCGCGGGTTTTGGGCCTATTAGTAGCGCGGGTACCCGCGCTACTAATAAGGCGCTACAGCTAACTTATAACAGTAGCGCGGGTGCAACCCGCGCTACAGCTAATGTATAGCAGTAGCGTGGGTAGAAACCCGCGCTACTACTAATCTGTAATCTCTGATTTTTTTTGAATTTTTTCGAAAGTTTTTTTGAATTTTTTTCCCTAATTTTCAAATTTCTGAATTATTTTAACCTCAAATCTCTAATCACCCCTCACCGCTGCTCAATTTAATCTCTAATCACCCCTCATCATTTCAAATCATCTAACTTCCCGGACGGTCACCCATCCTCTCACTACTCCAGCCTGAGCACGCTTAACTTCCGGGTTCTATTCTCCCTCGTTTCCAAGTCTACACTTGTCGTTTTCCTGACAATAGTAAGATGTCAATCCTATTAACCTTAGGAATTTAGCTTGAGCATGAAGTTTTCATTGTTTGAGTTTGAAACTATTGTTCTAAAAAATTAGTAACACTAATATTTCTTGAATAATTAGTTTGACCATAGTTTGACAACAGTTTGACCAGATTTGACCACAGTTTGCCCATAGTTTGACCAGATTTGACCAAAATTCAAAAAAACTAAAATAATTATTTAGTAACACTAATATTCTTGAATAATTAGTTTGACCATAGTTTGACCAGATTTAACAAAAATTTAAAAAACTGATTTTAATTTGAATTTTTTGCCTCCAGATCTTAAAAGCCCCGTAACTTTTATTCTGTTAGGCTTTTGAGGATTTTAAAAATGTTTAACATGTTCCCCCAGTTAAATTCGGATGTAACTTTTTGAGTAGATGCTTTTTCATATAAAAAACTTTTTCATCCGAGTTCGTATGCAAAAGTTATGGCCATTTTACAATTTTCCGTGAGAGATTTTGCAAATAAAGTCGAATTCATATTTGTAAATTTTCCCAACAACTAGACCACATATCACATGGGAAACTTATTTTCTTTTATTTTTTGACATTTTTATCATTTTCTTTTATTTTTTTTAAACTGAAAAGGCGGTCCACGGGGTGTGTAAGACTTTGACAAATAGGCCATACCTCGCTACTACTATGACAGACGATTAGCGATGGCGGGTTTTAACTCCACGCTACTACTAAGTTGATAGCAGAGCTGGTTAGTAGTAGCGAGGTTAAAACCCGCCATCGCTATCAACTTAGTAGTAGCGAGGGTTAAAAACCCTCCCTACTACTATGGCATATCCCGGGGGGCACGGTAGAGACCGCTTAGTAGTAGCGAGGGTTACAAACCCGCGCTGCTGCTATCAACTTAGTAGTAGCGAGGTTTAAAAACCTGCGCTGCTAGTAAGTAGCAGTAGCGAGGGTTTTTAACCCTCGCTGCTGCTAAGATTCTGTGTATAGCCTTTTCCCTAGTAGTGAACGAAAGGTTCCTTAAAAATATCTTTCTTAAAATTTTGCCTCTTTTATTTTTTCATTGGGGAAACTTTTTCTTTGGGCTTTCGGAGCCATGGTGCATTCTCCTTTGCAATTTGTGGATATATCTAGTTTTCCCCAATTTTTTACGGACTAAGTCCAACAAAAAATGGCTTTCCCCTATTGCACTACGCTGTTGATTGAAGTTTTCGGCTACCCTAGGACTTGTTGGAGGGAGGCACAATGTGCCGATTCGCAGGTGGAGTGGCTCCTACACCCACAACGCACGACACGTACCAGGTGTATGCTTCCGGAGGCAACAAAGATGATTACTTGGGCACTTCTGAGTATTGAGACCCCACACTCTTCATGTTTCCCGGCATGCCTCGTGTTCACAGAGGCTCGCACTTCAGGAAAGACTATTGGAAAAGATCATGGAGGGCTGCCTGATCCGACAAAAGTCGATTTGGTGCGTAGTCACACGGCAACCCTAGGGTGCACCACCAGAAGCTCCAGATGAAGTGCTAGAGGGTTTTTCCTAGTCCATATAGGTGAACGGTTGCCTTCCAAGTTCTCAAGGTGGGTCCCCAAGAAATCCTATTATAAAAATCCTCAAGAAGTTCAAGCCGAATGTCAAAGCAAGTCCATGAAATCCGCAGCCAACCAATCATCCGCGTGAGCAATCAAGATGAAATTCCAAAAGTCCAAGAAGCAAATTCAAGAAAGAAAATCCCAACAGTCCAGGAAGCAATCAAGCTGTCCCAAGTAGCAAGGAACCCACTGGAAGGATGGCGGGAGGTAGCTGTTCACCGCCCCTCAATATGCATGAAGAAAAATCGCCAAGCCATTGTCCCAAAACCTTTTACCCTGAATTTATCCCACCCAAGTCTCTGGGTTCATCGGCATGTCCAAGGGCATGTCAAGCTGTGGGAACCATCAGTATGATGATGGGCTAGAGTATAAATTTCCGTTTCCTCTTGGAAGCATCCCGCGGCGTCTTCACACACGTACACCGAAGCTTATTTCGTGTTGTTGATTTGCAATCGTCAAGGTATTTTGACGGTTCCAAATGACAAGTCCTTCGGTAGCCTTCTCGGATATCATGCCCTATAGCTGGTGTATAACGGGAAAGCCAACATTTTAGAAACCCCCAAACTTTTTTTCTCACCTGTTTTTGTTTGGTGTTTGTAGTTGTGCTCCTCCAACATCTTTGCAGCCATGGAGAGGTGCTTCCTATCATCGTTGACGGTGTTCCAACAAAAAAACACTACATTGACCTACATAATGGGTGTTTGGGGGCAGCAATACCCATGCGTCCATGACAACGCCGACGACACCTCGGCAACGAGCGGTCTACACCGACACGCACGATGGGCGCCTGAAGGCAACACCTGCGCTCATGAAGGTGGAGTAGAGTCGTCTCCGCAACACCGTTTCCAACAACAATGAAGTATGGGGGCAACGTCAACCCCTCAATTATCCGTAAGGCCGATGGCGTCCTAGCGCACCACCAGAATTGTCACACCATGGATGGTGTGACGGTTTGTTCAACGAAAGGGAGCTATCGACAATCTACCGATGCCTCACCTACATCAACACAAGGAGATCACGGGAGCAGTGTAACGCGCCAGTGCGGCCGGCGTGAATCTGTGAAACCCTCCAATCAAGTCGGCTGGCACCATAGCATCTAGACGGTCGTGACGAGATTGGTAAAAAAGTTATTTTTGTTTTCAGGATAAGGCATGATGTTTCACCATGGAATGAAGACGGAATAGGGTTGCTCTCGTTGACTGGCATCGTGCCCATTATACGATCCAACGAGCTCCTTAAAAGAATGCAAGTGTAGATGGACATGCCTACACCAATTTATATTGTTACTACACTATCATCGTTGGAACCGCTTGCACGCCGTCATAGAGAGGGCCGATCCTTCTTCGATTCTTCAGGTTTCACACATGTTGGTGCACCGAATCAATCCAGGAGAAATTTTCGTCGAGTCAAGCCCGATTTGCTTCGCACTCAAGCTCGACTTGACGAGGGGGCATTTGTTCGATGAGTTTTTGTGCCATGTTGCATAAAATATATATTTTTCTAATGAGTTTTTGATGCAGGATATATATGCAAAGTCAAGGTACTAATAATGCAAAGACAAAATATTATTGCATGGCACATGCATGTACGTACTTGTACAGACACATGGATGCATGAAATCATGGTGGAACTACTACACGTGCATGCACACATACACGTCCTGGCCACGGGCATTTTTAATCTAGACACACAGCTAGTTTAGACGCATATACATACCTACGTATTTGATTACCGGCAAGCTCGCATTACTTATCCAAATACCTATTTGTATGCATACATCATATAGGTACATATTTGATTATATACGGATGGCCAGCGAGAGCGCGCATACTTCTCTGAATACCCGGTATGCTTGTACTACGTATCCTTCTTTTTATATTTGGACAAGTACATGAAATGTGAAATATGTGTGTGTCTTGATGGGTGCAAATTGCACATATATTCGGCAAGTCACCAAGATTAAAAAAGCAAGAAAAAAACAACCGACCTTGAAGTATCGTTGGAAGGCATGAGTCAAACAACAAGGTATGTTTTGGTCTGTTTCCTTTTCTTTATGCAAACTTGGACATCAAGGAATCAGCGGCGGCTGCGTACAAGCACCAGCCCTCCCGTCCTATAAATATACGAGGAACCAGGCACATCAAGCCCGAGACGGCCAGAGGCGGAGAACCACGCAGGAAGGAGACGCGCCGTCCCTTGCGGCATCGTCGAAGATATACAGAAGAGAAAAACAACCTCATGCAGGGCACGAAGCGAAGACGCACCCGCCGCGGCGGCGTCTAGGGAACAGAGGAGAGAAGGAACACAGCGCAGGAGGGGACGACGCGCCCGTGGCCGCGTGTTCGCCAACACACGAAGCCCGGGCAGAAGAAGCTGGCCACGGCGAGCATGCAGGCGCCGAGGAGATGAAGAAACGGGAGAGAGCTCCGCTGACTAATTATTGTGTTACTATGTCTTTCAGTGCTACGTGAGAAGGCCAGCCAAAGAACGAAGGCAAAGGAGACGAGGAGGCCGGCGTACGCCCATCCACGCAAAGACGCGCCCACCATGGTGGCGCTCTTGCCGGTCAGCACACACATTGCTTCCCTGTACGGCGGCAGCGCGTGCACCAAGGCATGAAGGAGATGGCCAGTCGAAGGGGTGGTGCGCTGACAATGAGCCCGCACCTTAGGGCAGCACATATATACATATATTCCTTTTGTATGCAGGTCAAGATACACATGCACGTGCACGATGGTCCAGGAGCATCATGACCTGAGCATGGTCCAGCAACAGTATGTCCTGAGCATGGAGGAGGTGTTTTCCGTGCGAGTGGGTGCCTAGGAGGACTACGCGTTAGCCCTCCAGCCAGTATGATGGCCGCTCTTTGAGATGACATCGTCGGCCCTCCATCACGCAACTTGCTGCCGCTGACTTCTTCAAGCTCACCAAGACGATGGGGCTACTCTTGTACTTCACCACGCTAAGACGTTGAAGACGACAACATACCAGCGGTGCTTCCAGCGCGCAGCCCACTGGACTCCTGGTGGTGGTCGCCCTTGGTTATGAGGCCGACAACGTCTACTTCGTCAAGCTGGAGCCCCGGAGGCACGAGGTTCGCGAAGATGCCCCAATGGATGGTGACATGGAGCTCGCTAGGACGACACCCTCGTTTTCTTCATCAAGCTGGCGCAATGGAGGACGAAGGTATGGAGGCTCGCGAGGATGCCGCCACCGTGCCGCGGTGGACCGCAGCGTGGAGTTCGCCAAGACAATGCCAGTGTCAACTTCATCAAGCCGGCGCCACGGAGGACGAAGGCGTGGAGGCTCGCAGGGATGCCGCCGCGTGCCGCGGAGGATGGCGAGATGGAGCTTTCTAGGATGACGCCCCTCGTCTTCTTCATCAAGCCGGCGCCATGGAGGACAAATGCGTGGAGCTCCCAAGGATGCCGCCACCGTGCCACGGTGGATGGCGGCATGGAACTCACCAAGACGACGCCCGTCGCCAACATCATCAACCCGGTGCCGCGGAGGACCGTGGCGTGGAGCTTGCAAGTAGGACGCCACCAACGTCCACATCATCAATCTGGTGACGAGGAGGACGGAGACGTGGAGCTCGCGGGACGACACGACCGATGTCTACCTCTTCAAGACGGAGCCCGCGACCTGGAGCCACGAAGACGACGCACACCCTGGTGATGGCCGCATCATGAAGCCCACAACACGGGGAAGAAGATGGAGCTACACGGTGTTGTCCGTGACTCGGAAGAGAAGACGGTGCTGCATGATGCTATTCGCAATCCAGAGCCCATGATGACGAGGCCCAACGGTGGGAAGGCGATGCGATTTAACCAACACTAACTCTCGATGGCCTCGTGAGGGGGTTCCCTTGTCTTGGCAGATCGTCGTAAACTCGGTGTCCAGCCGAGACGAGGCGCCAACCACACCGGCTATGCCGGTATGAGCGAGCGTTGGTTTTACACCGATGTCGGTCTCCATAAGAGTACTCCTGTGAGGCGAACCCCTTGCATACCCCGACAAAACCGCTACATCATCAAGAAGTCCAAGCAGAGCAGGACCCATGCAACTTCAACACCGACTACATCAACGCTGTCAAGACCAATGAGGCGCGACGGGGCGAGCGAATGTGGACAACACAAAGCCATGTTTTGAGCAGCACATGTACTGACGAGGACACGGGCTTTGCCGCCGCCCACACCATACACACACCATCATCATCATGCATGGAGAACGCAAAGCAAAGACGACGAAGACGACCACGCGGCTTAATCGGAGGTATCTCGCGGAGCAACATGCGGGAGTAATTAACCGGGAGCTTTTCGAGGCCCCGGGAACCAGGAGACCGCACATCGCCATAGTCAGGCAGGCCGCGCTAGTAGGCCACGGAGCGCATTCCTTTTTTTATGGGGTCTTGTAATTTTATTTATTCGATGAGATTAATGAAATACTTGCTTCCCATACCATTTTTTGTGTGTACTATGTACACTGGCACGCCCGCACACTTTTCTTTTCTCCAGCGCATGAGAGAAATCAAACTCCCCCTCTTCCCTTCTCATGGAGTGCACATTAAGATTTTTCTCATGTCAAACAGTGTTGTCATCCGAGATTTATTATTATTGTTCGCTAATTGATTATGCCATTGATATGAGTAAACATGAGACCTAAATGTTGTTGTGAATATGATTAGTTCCTACTCTTTGCTGAAAATTTGAATGTTGGCTTTACATATTTGCAACAACAAGATCAAACAGAGTTTGTAAAAGTTTTTCTTGATCACTTTTAGTTTCTCAACTGAATTTCTTGAGGACAAGCAAAGGTTTAAGCTTGGGGGAGTTGATACGTCTCCAACGTATCTACTTTTCCAAACATTTTTTCCCTTGTTTTGGATTATAACTTGCATGATTTGAATGTAACTAAACCGCACTGACGCTGTCAGCAAATCTACCATGGTGTTATTTTTGTGCAGAAATAAAAGTTCTCGGAATGACCTGAAAATCCACGGAGACACGTTTTGGAATCAATAAAAAATATTGGCGAAAGAATCAACGTCAGGGTGCCCACACTCTGTCCACGAGGGTGCAGGGCATGCCCCCCGTGGCGCGCCCCCTGCCTCGTGGGCCCCCTGGGACTCCACCGACCTCAACCCCAACTCCATATATTTACTTTCGGGGGGAAAATCGGGGAGAAGGATTCATCGCGTTTTACGATACGGGGGCGCCGCCAAGCCCTAAACTTCCTCGGGAGGGCTGATCTGGAGTCCGTTCGGGGCTCCGGAGAGGGGAATCCATCGCCATCGCCATCATCAACCATCCTCCATCACAAATTTCATGATACTCACCACCGTGCGTGAGTAATCCCATCATAGGCTTGCTGGACGGTGATTGGTTGGATGAGATTTACCATGTAATCGAGTTAGTTATGTTAGGGTTTGATCCCTAGTATCCATTATGTTCGAAGATTGATGTTGCTATGACTTTTCCATGCTTAATGTTTGTCACTAGGGACCGAGTGCCATGATTTCAGATCTGAACCTATTATGTTTTCATGAATATATGTGAGTTTTTGATCCTATCTTGCAAGTCAATAGTCACCTACTATGTGTTATGATCCGGCAACCCCGAAGTGACAATAATCGGGACCACTCCCGGTGATGACCGTAGTTTGAGGAGTTCGTGTATTCACTAAGTGCTAATGCTTTGGTTTGGTACTCTATTAAAAGGAGGCCTTAATATCCCTTAGTTTCCAATAGTATCCCGCTGCCACGGGAGGGTAGGACAAAAGATGTCATGCAAGTTTTTTTCCATAAGCACGTATGACTATATTCGGAATAGATCCCTACATTACATTTATGAAATGGAACTAGTTTTGTGTCACCCTATGTTATAACTGTTGCACGAGGAATCGCATCTGACATAATTATCCATCACTGATCCATTGCCTACGAGCTTTTCACGTATTAATCTTTGCTTAGTTACTTCTCTGTTGCCACTGTTACGATTGCTACAAAACTGCTACTATTACTTTCGCCACCGTTACCGTTACTTCCATACTACTTTGCTACTAAATACTTTGTTGCAGATATTAAGTCTTTCAGGTGTGGTTGAATTGACAATTCAGCTGTTAATACTTGAGAATATTCTTTGGCTCCCTTTGTATCAAATCAATAAATTTGGGTTGAATACTCTACCCTCGAAAACAGTTGCGATCCCCTATACTTATGGGTTATCACTTGCTCCTCGCATATCTACGCGTCCGCACTCGCTTCCGGCACCGGGATCTACTCCACATCGACTACCGTCAAAGCCATAGTTCTCCACTTCGGATCTTGCAGGCATTGGGTGTCATCCACTTCTTCTATCAACAGAAATCTGCTCTAGAAAAAACAAATTCCAAATCACACACTCGGAGTGCATGCGCGGAGGGGTGCCACAAAAGGAGGAGGTCGAGAGAGGGTGGATTTCTTATAGCCTGATAGTGGCTCCTCTCCGTCGTTGGCGGCCGCACAACACACACAGCGGACCAGCGTAACCCCACATGGACGGAAAGCATGTTTTCTAGTCCACGGATCAGATTTGGCATAAACATTCGAGGCCATGGCTCAGAGAAATGCGCCCGACACCATCTGAGCCAGCCCACCAGTCGTTCAATGGCTGGCCCACACAACAGTCTGCAGCCTTATGTACAGAGCCCCATGTCCGGGATAAAAAACCCACCGTATTGTGCTGCTTGCCTGACATGGAACAGATCGCCATGCCAATTCACTGGTCCAGATAAAGAGAGCATTTGTGCTCGTGTGCATAAACACCGCGTCCACTAGTTAAGTGCTTCTGTTATTACTAAAGACTTAACTCATGTGTATGCTGTCAACAAGATTTGTTATAGGCATGTGCATAATTTTAGATTTAGATCTGGTATGAACCTAGCTAAGGGCATCTCCAACGTGGACCCTCGAAACGGCACGATATCTGATACGGAAGACGGCCATCCAGCCGTGTCCACATCTATTCCAAAACAAATTTAGATAAATAAAAAAAATCATCAAACATGAATAAAAAAACTCGGACAAAATTTACATTATACGGGAAATATTTTGTCCATTTAACTAAAAACTGTAAAAAAAACAATGAGGCTAACTTATAGTAGACGGTGACCTCATACGCGTGCCGCCCTTGCCGGCCGCACCGCCACAAGCAACGTCATCGTCAGAGTAGTCCTTCTAGCGGCAGTAGGGCGCGGTAGCCTTGCACTCGAGGAGGAGTTGCCCCACTTCCTCCTGCACCGTGTGGAGGGCCGCCATAGCTAATGTCGGCCCCTGAGAGCAATGAGGGCGATGCCACGATCTGGAAGGAGATCCATGGCCGCCGCCGCCGATGTGAAGAGACCCTTTAGTGGTAATTTATATTTGTTGGCATTTAATCATTGAAGGATGCAAAACTTATTAGTGGTGCGGCTTGAGCGTCCTTTAGTTTCGACCACATGATTTTCATAGAGAATTGTATATCCATTTTATAATTGCATACAAAACAATACTTTAACTTTATTAGAGTGCATGTCATCAATGCAACTAACTCTCCGGTGCTTGAAAATAGGTTATATATATATTTGTGAAGTCATCAAATTTATAACAGAAACTACCAACAATTGTACAACACTAAAGAGATGTAATATAATAATATTTTTTATTGTGTACTTAATAATACTAATTTTGTATTGGAGATGTTGATAGTTTTCTTCAATAAACTTCTACGGATGAGGAAACACAAATGTTCGCATGAGACTCGATCATGCTTGTGCGGACGAGGCATGGAAGGAGTTGTTTCCTTTTGATAGAGTGTTGTGTCTTCATGCTCAAGTCACCTACCCGTTGTAGTGCAACTGGTTCCTGAAGTAAATAACCAGCGACGCCGGGCTTGCCCTCGGTACGAAATAATGTGGGAGAGGGATCCCTCACTCCCGGACGTGGTAGCACATGTGTGGGCAACTAAATGTCCAGATGGTGACCTCGGTACTATTGCATTGTCCTTAAAGGAGTTGATGTATGATCTAAAACAATGGAGCAGGAACAAGTTTGGTAATGTGTTGAAAGAGATCAAGAAATTAAGGGGTGAGTTGGACGTGCTCCAACAGGGGAGTGCTGACCATGCAACTATCCGTAATAAAATGCCTCAACTTGATGAACTCCTTCATCGGGAGGAGATGATGTAGCTTCAATGTTCCCGTGTGACTTGGTTGAAGGAGGGTGAGAGGAACACAAAGTACCTTCACCGTCGAGCAGTCTGGCGGGCTCGAAAGAATTATATCCAACGCTTGATGAAAGAAGACGGGTCGTGGTGTTCTGCCTCCTCTGACATGGAACAGATGGCCTCATCCTATTTCAAGGAGGTACATACCAAGGATCCCACCCTACAACCTGAGGTTGTTCTAGATTGTATTGTGCCCTAGGTTACTGAGCAGATGAGCATTAAACTTGGGGCTCCTTTTACTGAGAAGGAAGTTTCTGATGCTTTGTTTTAAATAAGACCGTTGAAAGTACCTGGACCCGACGGGTTTTCGGCATGATTTTTTCAGCGAAACTGGCTAATCTTAAAGGAGGATTGTCGACGTTCGGGGAACCAGGGTACCCAGACTTGCCTGCCTGCGGCCCACGGCGTGGCTCCATCGACGGACTGGTACTGCCCATTTGCAAGACTAACAAGACAAGACCGTCACGAGGGGCCAAGCCTCGCAAGGCGGACGATGTCAAGACCTCCCGAAGGAGCGGCCTCCCGAGGCGACCTCCCGAGGAGCGAAGATTTCTATGCAGGTACCCAGCCTCATGGGGCTACACAAGCCATGAAGACCAAGGCAAGGGGGTGCCAGCGAGCGCAGAGGAGGCAATTTCCTCTTTGGTGCTAAGGAGGCAAGGACAAGCATGGATTCCCGAGGAATCTGGCAAAGGTTTCCAGTCTCGTGCAACAAAACCAAGGCCGCCAGCACGGCGGGACGGATGTCATCACCGAGCCCACCACTGCGCCACGACCAGAAGCTTTGCAGGTGAAGACCAGCTTTCGTCAGGATAAGATGTACTACTTGTCCCATTTCAAATTGGCCACTTCGGGATCCCTTCCCGCCTACGTTTTGGGGGAAGAGGACTGAGGCCACTATAAATATAGGTTAGCCACCACCGTAGAAGGTGTCGACTCATTCCCTCACCCCCGAACCTCGCGAGGTTGTTCATCCCTTGTACTAGTTCATCCTCATCCCCTCGTGAGGCCAATCCACCACAAAGCAAGAGTAGGGTCTTACACCGCAAGGTGGCCCAAACCTGGGTAAACTGCCGTGTTCATCTTCTTCCTTGTTCATGTGAATCAAGCTAGGCTGTGGGGCGACGAGATGGTAGGATGGATAGGATTAGTTCTTCGCATGCGCTAGAGTTCGAATCTTACTTGGGTCTGCGGAGCCCTGGATCCGACATTTGGCATGCCAGGTAGGGGCGTGTCGAGGTCCTCCTTCCATCGCTCGTTTTCCCCTCCGTCCCGTCGCTCCCATGGCCGACGTTTGCCATGTCCACGTCGAGCGCCGGGCCACTCGTGTTGCTCAGACAGCGCCCGTGGCAATGGCGCTCCTTGCCGCTCTGCCTCCCCCATGGCTAATGCGGCGTGATGGCTGCACCGCGATTCCATTGCCCACCCCGGCCACGGCATCATCCTCCCATGCTCGCCGTGGGCCGGCGAACGCGCAGGCTGCGTTGCTCATGGCGGGCGAGCTCCTGCATTATTGCCCCGCCAACGACCTCTACGATGATTTGCTTAGTCGCATCGCTGAGCTCGTCAACGCCGTCAGCAAGGCTCCTACACCGTCCCACTCGCTGCCTCCCCCGCCATCCCAGGCGAGCGACGTGGATCACGGGGCACCTCCTCCTCCTCCTCCTCGGTGCAACGCTGACCCAGAGCCTAGGCGCGATGCGCCCCCGCGTGACCCACTACACGAGGCACCGACAAGATATGAAGCAAGCTGCCAAGTGGTGCAGCGGCCACAGGCCGATACGTGCGCACTTCCAGCATCCCAGTGCCAACACCAAGACCTCGCGCCGCTGGACCACATGGCGCGTGGGTGTCGGGACTGAGCTCCCCCCCCCCAGTGCATGTCGTGCCTGTGAGCGCGGCAGCCTCCCGAGCCTTCACCCTAGAGCTGCGCCATGTCATCTGGCCTGACAAGTTCAAGCCAGATCTTCCTCCGTGCTATGATGGCACCCCGACCCTGTAGAGTTCCTCCAACTTTACGCGTTGAGCATCAAAGTGGCGAGCGGTGATGAGAAGGTTATGGCCAACTGGTTCCCCATGGCCCTCAAGGACGGCGCGCGCTCCTGGTTCCTGAACCTCTGGGAGGGGTCGATCTCCTCCTGGGACAAGCTTCGTGAGTGCTTCATCGCCAACTTCCAGGTCACTCGCGACCACGCTCCTGCAGTGAGCGACCTGCCGCACGTGAAGCAGCAGTCGGGCAAAACTTTGCACAAATACATCTAGCGCTTTACGAGCATTCGCCTCAAGACCCCGAAGGCATCAGACGAGGTCATCATCTCAGCATACACTGATGGTGTCCGGGATGTCAAGATGAAGGAGGAGCTTGCCATCCACGAGGACCTATCACTGGTACAACGAGGTGCTATACGAACGGTTTTTAACCCCTTTTGGCGAGGGCATTTGGAACCGTCGCCAAGTGAGTGTGAGCGATAGGGGGTCCTTCCCACACGACCCAGAAATCGTCGGGGATATGCCCTCCTGTCACACACGTTCGGTGATACGTCTCCGTCATATCTACTTTTGCATACACTTTTGCCCTTGTTTTGGACTCTAACTTGCATGATTTGAATGGAACTAACCCGGACTGACGTTGTTTTCAGCAGAGCTGCCATGGTGTTATTTCTGTGCAGAAATAGAAGTTCTCGGAATGACCTGAAAATCCATGGAGCAACTAGGGTGGGCCCCCCAAGGTGCGCCCCCAGCCTCATGGGCCCCCTGGACCTCCACAGACCTCAACTCCAACTCCATATATTCACGTCCGCGGAGAAAAAAAATCAGAGAGAAAGATTCATCACGTTTTACGATACGGAGCCACCGATAAACCCTAAACTCTCTCGGGAGGGCTGATCTGGAGTCCGTTCGGGGCTCCGGAGAGGGGGATTTGTCGCTGTCATCATCATCAACCATCCTCCATCACCAATTTCATGATGCTCACCGTCGTGCGTGAGTAATTCCATTATAGGCTTGCTGGACGATGATGGGTTGGATGAGATTTACCATGTAATTAAGTTAGTTTTGTTAGGGTTTGATCCCTAGTATCTACTATGTTCTGAGATTGACGTTGCTATGACTTTGCTATGCTTAATGCTTGTCACTAGGGCCCGAGTGCCATGATATCAGATCTGAACCTATTATGTTTTCATGAATATATGTGAGTTCTTGATCCTATCTTGCAAGTCTATAGTCACCTGTTACGTGTTATTATCCGACAACCCCAAAGTGACAATAATCGGGACCACTCTCGGTGACGACCGTAGTTTGAGGAGTTCATGTATTCACTATGTGTTAATGCTTCGGTCCAGTACTCTATTAAAAGGAGGCATTAATATCCCTTAGTTTCCAATAGGACCTCGCTACCACGGGAGGGTAGGACAAAAGATGTCATGCAAGTTCTTTTCCATAAGCATGTAAGACTATATTCGGAATACATGCTTACATTACATTGATGGACTGGAGCTAGTTCTGTGTCACCCTATGTTATAACTATTACATGAGGAATCGCATCCGACATAATTATCCATCACTGATCCAATGCCTACGAGCTTTCCACATATTGTTCTTTGCCTAGTTACTTTACCGTTGCTACTGTTACAATTATTACAAAACTGCTACTGTTACTTTTGCTATTGTTACCATTACTCCCATACTACTTTGCTACTAAATACTTTGTTGTAGATATTAAGTTATCCAGGTGTGGATGAATTGACTACTCAACTGCTAATACTTGAGAATATTCTTTGGCTCCCCTTGTGTTGAATCAATAAATTTGGGTTGAATACTCTACCCTCGAAAACTGTTGCGATCCCCTATACTTGTGGGTTATCAAGACTATTTTCTGGCGCCGTTGCCAGGGAGCATAGATCTATTCTTTGAGTCACCTGGGATTTATATCTGCTCATCACTATGAAGAACTTGAAAGACGAAAGAACTAAGATTTATCCCTCAACTAAGAGGGGAGGTAAGGAACTGCCATCTAGCTCTGCACTTGATTCTCCTTCTGTTATAAGTAAGCTTGCGACACCTAAACCTGCTTCTGCTATTAATTCTGATATGTCGCATGTTTTTGATGATGCAACTTCTACTATGCATGATACTTATGATGAAACTACTTCTATGCTTGATACCACTGTGCCATTAGGTGAATATCTTGATGAACAACTTGCTAGGGTTAGAGAGAATGAAATTATTGAAACTGATATTATGGATGATAGTGATGATGAAGGTTCGCCCCCTAAATATGAATTGCATGTTGTTCCTAAGGGTTATGTTATGGATGAAGAAACTGCTAGAGATTTTCTTGCTTGCAATGATAGATCTGATCTTAAGAAGTTATTAGCTAAACTGAAACAGAAGTCTCTGAATGCTAGAATGAAATATGACCCTGCTTTTGCTACTTCACCTATCTTTGTAACTGATCAGGATTATGATTTCTCTGTCGATCCTGAGATAATTACTTTGGTTGAATCTGATCCTTTTTATGGCTATGAATCTGAAACTATTGTGGCACATCTTACTAGGTTAAATGATATAGCCACCCTGTTCACTAATGATGAGAAATCTCGCTAATATTATATCCTTAAGATATTTCCGTTCTCATTAAAGTATGATGCTAAAACTTGGTTTAATTCTCTTGATCCTGGTTGTGTGCGTAGTCCCCAGTATATGATTTATTACTTCTCTGCTAAATATTTCCCTGCTCATAAGAAACAAGGTGCTTTAAGGGAATATATAATTTCGTGCAAATTGAAGAAGAGAGTCTCCCCCAGGGAGGCTTCTCTGATTACTTAACGCTTTATCTGATCATCCTCTCAAGAAAAATGAAATACTTGATATCTTTTATAATGGACTAACTGATGCTTTCAAAGACAACCTGGATAGTTGTGCTGGTTGTGTTTTCAGGGAAAGAACTATCGATCAAGCTGAATTGTTATTGAATAATATGTTGACTAATGAAAACAATTGGACACTTCCTGAGCCAACTCCTAAACCAACTCCGAAGAAAAGAGGTGTTCTATTTCTCAGTCCTGAAGATATGCAAGAGGCAAAGAAATCTATGAAAGAAAAAGGTATTAAAGCTGAAGATGTTAAGAATTTACCTCCTATTGAAGAAATACATGGTCTTAATATACCACATATTGAAGAAAAGCATGGTCTTGATAACCCAACACAGGTAGTAAAGGTAATTCTCTCTATAGATATGATAAAGTTGAAATCCCGTCTACTAAGTTTCTAGCCAATGCTTGGATGAATTTGATGACTTTATGGCTAGACAAGAAAATTTCAATGCTTATGTTGGTAGACAATTGAAACAAAATGCTTATATTACTGGACACTTGAGTGATTATATATCTAGAGGAAAGGGTGAACTAAAACTCATTAGTAAACATGCTTCCATGGTTACCACTCAAGTAGAACAAGTGCTTGAGGCTCAAAATGATTTTCTCAATGAATTGAATAATAAACATGACTTTTCTGTTAGAGTAGCTACTAGAACGGGTAAAATGACTCAGGAACCTTTGTATCCTGAGGGCCACCCTAAGAGAATTGAGCAAGATTCTTAGAGAAATAATGTTGTTGCACCTAGTCCTTCTAAAAAGAAGAAGAAAATAATAGGACTTTGCATTTTGCATGGTGAACCTGTTGTAGACACACCTGAGAATCCGAATGATATTTCTATTTCTGATGCTGAAACACAATCTGGTGATGAACATGAACCTAGTGGTAATGTTAATGATAATGTTCATGTTGATGCTTAACCTAGCAATAATAATGATGTAGAGATTGAACCTGCTGTTGATCTTGATAACCCACAATCAAAGAATCAACGTTATGATAAGAGAGACTTCGTTGCTAGGAAGCACGGTAAAGAAAGAGAACCATGGGTTCAGGAACCCATGCCTTTTCCTCCTAAGACATCTAAGAAAATGGATGATGAGGATTTTGAGCGCTTTGCTGAAATGATTAGACCTATCTTTTTGCGTATGCGTTTGACTGATATGCTTAAAGTGAATCCTTATGCTAAGTACATGAAAGACATTATTACAAATAAAAGAAAGATACCGGAAGCTGAAATTTCCACCATGCTTGCTAATTATACTTTTAAAGGTGGAATACCAAAGAAACTTGAAGATCCAGGAGTACCAACTATACCATGCTCCATTAAAAGAAACTATGTTAAAACTGCTTTATGTGATCTTGGAGCCGGTGTTACTGTTATGCCTCTCTCTTAATACCGTAGACTTGAATTGAGTAAGTTGACACCTACTGAAATATCTTTGCAAATGGCTGATAAATCAATTGCTATACCTATCGGTATTTGTGAGGATGTGCCTGTTGTGGTTGCAAATGTTACTATCTTAACGGACTTTGTTATTCTTGATATTCCCGAGGATGATGGTATGTTGATTATCCTTGGTAGACCCATTTTGAATACTGCAGGGGCTGTTATTCATTGCAACAAAGGCAATGTCACTTTTCATGTTAATGGTAATGAGCATACGGTACACTTTCCGAGGAAACAACCTCAAGTTCACAGTATCAATTCTATTGGAAAAATTCCAACTATTATTATTGAGGTTTTGAATTTCCTCTTCCTACTTTCAAGAAGAAATATGATATTCTTATTATCGGGTATGTGCATATCCCCGTTGAGGTAACCTAGTGTTATTCGAAATTTCTTCGGTTCCATGTTATTCGGAATTAGTTTGTTAACAAGACTTGATCAACCTTGTTAGTGGATTCCTTTTGATGAGCATGAGATGGATGAAGTTAGAAGGCACAACCTTCTGTACCCTCTTTTTACTTTCTGTTATTTAGATTAAATAAAGAAAAAAATAGTATTCTCTGTTTGTTTTTTGAATTATCCATGCAATAAAAAAATACCCCCAAAATAAAAGTTCTCCAAATGCCCTGAAAATTTAGTGTGATTTTTTCTGGAATATTTGAGAATATCTGGCACTGAGAACATAGCAGGGGGAGCTGGCACCTGGCCACGAGGGTCTAGGGCACCCCCTACCCCCTGGGCACGCCCCCCTACCTCGTGGGCCCATGGTGGCCCCCTCCACTTATTCTTGCACCCATGCTCTTCTTCTTCCTCCCAAAAAATCACTATCTAGCTCAAGCACGAGTTCAGCTCATCTTGCTGCCATTTTCGATCTCCTTGCTCAAAGCTCCATTCACAAAACTGCTTTGGGGGATTGTTCTTTGGTATGTGACTCTTCCAATGGTCCAATTAGTTTTTGTTCTAGTGTTTTATTCATTGCATAATTTTGCTGCCTAGGTGACCCTGTTCTTGAGTTTGCATGTCAAATTTAGATGGTCCCAAGTAGTTCTAATGCATGATATAGTCTCTAGGCACTTGTGGGAGTAGTTGCTATCAATTTTATTGAGTTTGGTTCACTTTTATTTTGAGTTACTAAAATTTTCAGAAATTTTTCAGAGAAGAAATATGTCTAGGAAAATGTACCAAGGTGGTTCTTCAAGGAAGCAAGCACCCAGGCTCGCAATACGTGAGCAAGACGATGAACCCCTGAGGGTAGCTTACGTGCGGCCTTGTGAATGGCTGTCAGAAGAGTTTATGGTCAAAGCAAGCATCAAGGATGAATTTGATGCATATGTGCGTAATGTTGATCTTGAGGACTTCATGCAAGATAAGTGCCCTCAATACTACCATTTAACTAACTCCTTTGTGAGAAGGTTCAAATTTAAATCTACACGCAATTCTCACACTGTCCTATTTGATCTTTATGATAAATCTTACACCATGGACTTAGAAGATTTTATCACTGCTTGTAAACTCCCACAATGGGGTAGTGTCAATGAACCTCGTAAATCTGAATATAAAGATTTTCTTGCTAGTATCACCGTGGGGGAATCTAGAGAAATAGCACAAGCTACCATAGGGAGCATTCATTTTCCTGCTATACATTATTTTGCTCTCTTCATAGGTAGAAGCATTAACAGTAAAGATGAAGCTTGTCACATGTGTGTTCCGGATCTTAGTGTTCTCAAGAGTGTTGTATTAGCTGATAAACAATATAACTTGGGGGCCATTGTCGCACGTAGGTTGCATAATAATGGTTTAGTAGGAGACTTGTTTGGCGGGATTTATGCAACTCGTGTAGCTAATTTTCTTGAAATACCCATACATGAAAGGGATATGGAGTTGCCCCCTGCTTATTTAGATTATGATGCCATGGTTAGCCATCACTTTCTTGAGAGGAATGAACAATTCCTCCAATATCGACTAATCTTTGACAAATGCCGCACTGTCCGTATTACTCTCCCTGCTCCTGCCTTCTTTGACTGTCAGGCAAAAGGAAGATATGTTATCACCAGAGAGGAGGCGAACGAGTATGAGAGGAGGACAGAGGCAGCTCACCTCCAGGCTACAGCTCGTGAGGCAATGGCTGCTGCATCTCAGTATCACCCCAGTTACAACTTCGGATATCTGCCAGGCCATCCATGGGCATAGACCAACTTAAGCCAAAAGCCTAAGCTTGGGGGAGTACGTATTTCTCACCAACATTACATTCATGTTCACACACTCATCTTAGTTGTCGGTGCTCATACTCTTTCATTGTAATATCCGTGCTATTTTATTTTCTTTTATTGCTTTCTTCTTGTGTGTTTGAATAACCTTAAGAAAAATCAAAAAAATTATTTATATTTTTTAGCTAGTTTACTTTCTATGCCTATAGTAGTAGTAATTAAAGGAAAACCCAAAAAGATTTCTCGTTCTTCTTTTGCTTGTTGGGAGCTTTCCCGTGTGAATAGTTTTATTTCTTTTCTTTTCTTTTGGGTCGAGAGGAGAAGACCTTGATAAAAATGTTGAGTGGTTCTTATATGCATTATTGTTGATTTAACCAAGAGCCCATATTACCTTGTCTTCTCCCTTGAATTGAATGCTTGCAGATTCCAGCTTAGTCCAATGCACGTGCACTATTATTATTATCCACATCGTTCGGTCGTGCAAGTGAAAGGCAATAATGACGATATATGATGAAATGATTGAGATGAGTGAAGCTGGTATGAAATCGACCTCTCTTGTTTTTGTAAATATGATTAGTTCATCGTTCCTTATTCAGCCTATTATGAATAAACATGTTTGCAATGGCAGTTAGAGATTATAGTTGCTTATGCCATGCTTAATTAGCTAGGAGTTTATAATGGTTTACCTTGCGTGCCAACATGCTATTAAAATGGTTGTGATGTGGTATGATAGGGTGGTATCCTCCTTTGAATGATTCGAGTGACTTGACTTGGCACATGTTCACGCATGTAGTTGAAACAAAATCAACATAACCTTCACGATATTTATGTCCATGGTGGATTGTATCCTACTCATGCTTGCACTCAGTGTTGATTAATTTTAATGCATGTTCATGACTGTTGTCGCTATCTAGTTAGTTGCTTCCTAGTCTCTTTCTAGCCTTCACCTGTACTAAACGGGAATATTGCTTGTGCATACAAACTCCATAAACCCCAAAGTTATTCCATATGAGTCCACCATACCTTCCTATATGCGGTATTTACCTGCTGCTCCAAGTAAATTTGTATGTGCCAAACTCCAAACCTTCAAATGAAATTCTGTTTTGTATGCTCGAATAGCTCATGTATCAACTAGGGCTGTCTATATCTTCCATGTTAGGCGGGTTATTCTCAACAGGAGTGGACTCTGCTCCTCACTCACGAGAAAATGGCTACTCACCGGGATGCCCAGTCCCATGCTCAAATCAAATCAAAATAATTGCAAACAAAACTCCCCTAGGATTGTTGTTAGTTGGAGGCGCTCGTTGTTTCGGGCAAGCCATGGATTGATGCTTGTTGGTGGTGGGGGATTATAAACTTTACCATTCTGTTTGGGAACCGCCTATAATGTGTGTAGCATGGAAGATATCGAGATCTCTCAGTTGTTATGTTGACACTGAAAGTATACCGCTCAAAATATTATTTATCTCTATTTCAAAATCGATCTCTGGCACCTCTACAAATCCCTGCTTCCCTCTGTGAAGGGCCTATCTATTTACTTTTATGTTGAGTCATCACCCTCTTATTAAAAAGCACCCGCTGGAGAGCACAGCTGTCATTTGCATGCATTACTATTAATTTATAGTGGGTATGACTATGACTGGATCTCTTTTACCATGAATTACAATGTTTAGTCAATCCTTGATCTTCAGAGGTGCTCTGCATTTATGTTTTTGCGGTCTCAGAAAGGGCTAGCGAGATACCATCTTGTTATATCATATTATGATTGTTTTGAGAAAGTGTTGTCATCTGAGATTTATTATTATTGCTCTCTAGTTGATTATGCCATTGATATGAGTAAACATGAGACCTAAATGTTATTGTCAATATGGTTAGTTCATAATCTTTGCTGAAAACTTGAATGCTGGCTTTACATATTTGCAACAACAAGAGCAAACAAAGTTTGTAATAGTTTTTCTTTATCACTTTTAGTTTGTCAACTGAATTGCTTGAGGACAAGCAAAGGTTTAAGCTTGGAAGAGTTGATACGTCTCCGTTGTATCTACTTTTCCAAACACTTTTGCCCTTGTTTTGGACTCTAACTTGCATGATTTGAATGGAACTAACCCGGAGTGACACTGTTTTCAGCAGAACTGCCATGGTGTTATTTTTGTGCAGAAATAAAAGTTCTCGGAATGACCTGAAAATCCACGGAGCAACTTTTTCGAATTAATAAAAAATACTGGTGAAAGAATCAGCACCAGGGGGCCCACACCCTGTCCATGACGGTGGGCCCCCCCCTAGGGCGTGCCCCCTGCCTCGTGGGCCCCCTGGACCTCCACCGACCTCAACTCTAACTCCATATATTCATGTTCGCGGAGAAAAAAATCAGAGAGAAAGATTCATCGTATTTTACGATACGGAGCCGCCGCCAAGCCCTAAACTCTCTCGGGAGGGCTGATCTGGAGTCCGTTTGGGGCTCTGAAGAGGGGGATTCATCGCCGTCGTCATCATCAACCATCCTCCAACACCAATTTCATGATGGTCACCGTCGTGCGTGAGTAATTCCATCATAGGCTTGCTGGACGATGATGGGTTGGATGAGATTTACCATGTAATCAAGTTAGTTTTGTTAGGGTTGATCCCTAGTATCCACTATGTTCTGAGATTGATGTTGCTATGACTTTGCTATGCTTAATGCTGTCGGATTTAGGGTTCCGGCAGACTCTTGAGGTTCGAACTCTGGGGTGCGCACGAAGTTCTTTCCCCTAGCAACTCACGTCTCGAAGTTTTGCAAGTAATCTAGGCTAGGAAGAAGAACACACAAGGGACACAAGGTTTATACTGGTTCAGGCCACCATTGTGGTGTAATACCCTACTCCAGTGTGTGGTGTGGTGGATTGCCTCAGGGGCTGATGATGAACAATACAAAGGGAGAACAGCCTCGCGAGGGACTGTTCTTGAGCTGGCACGATGAATTGCTTGGGTGAGTTCAATTGCTTCTCTCTCTAGTCTATGCGCAGTCTGGATCCCCCTCTACTGTGGTGGCTAGTCCTATTTATAGAGGGAGGCCCTAGGCCTCTTCCCAAATAATGAACGGGAAGGGCGCCAACAATTGGCCATTTTGAAGGGGAACATCTAGTACACTTATCCTGACTAAAGTTGGTCTTCGACTGCCAAAGATTCTGGCGGTGACGCCGTCCTGGGCTCCACGATGACTTCTATCCTGCCGCTCTGCTGGTCTTGGCCTTGTTGCACCGAAGCGGTAACCTTTGCCTGATGCCTTGGCTTGTGCTAGCCCCCTTTGCACCAAAGGGGAAACAAGGACACTGCACAGGCCGACGCCCGCCTGGCGCCCGCCTGGTCTCGATCGTCATGGCTTGCGTCACGGGCTCCTCACGAGGTGCCCTGCCTTGATCTCTCCGCCTCCTCGCGAGCCTGCCTGGTGAGGCTGCTCATGAGGAAGCTTCCTGTCGTCCGCCCCGCGAGGCTTGGCCCCTCGCGAGGATCTTGAGCTTGAGCTGATCAAGCTGGGCTGCACTGGGCCTTCGCTTGAGCCACGCCGCAGGCAGGCAAGTCTGGGGACCCCCATTCCTAGAACGCCAACAGTAGCCCCCGGGCCCAAGGCGCGCCCGGACTTGGCTTAGCAGAGAAGCGAAGGGGCAAGTGCGAAGCGCCACGGGCCCCATCAGCCTGCGGCCTCGGGAGCCGTGTGGCGACTGATTGGACGTGGGCGTCCCAACTTCCCCATGACGCCTCGGCAACCGCATGACTTGACAAGTCCCTGCATGCAAAAAATGGGTCATGATTACCTGCGATCGTGGTGGCCGACGGTTGGCCTTCTACGGCTATAAGTACGAACAGCGCGAGCCTTCCAGTCCATTCCTTCCTGCTACTCCTTTTCTTCTTCTTCCTCCCCCTTGCTCCACCTTACGCCAATGGCGCCTATCCGCCGGTTTTTTGCAGAAGAGAAGGGAAAGGCCCCCCGAGAGGGGCCGGACCCGCTTCCACTGAAGAAGCGGCCAGTCCTCTGCCGTCGACATGAGGGTGCTCGGTAGGAGGCGTCGAGGCCCTAGTACGAGCGGCCGCCGCCTGGGTTTCTGCTGCCCTTGTATGCCCGAATCGAGGGCTCCGGAGAAGAAGGGGTCGAGCGACATCGACGGTGCCGCCGCCGACGCCGGCGAGTTACGGCGATGCGCGTCGTTTCCCTGGAGCCCATGCCAAGGGCTCCTCTCGCGAGCTTGTGCTTCACGCCGCCATGCCTCCTCGATCTTGGATTCGCCTTCCCCCCTCCTTCGCCTTCGAGATCCCACCGAGGGGGGCCTCGGGAGCTCTGGCTCCAGCACGCCAACTACAACACCCCTGCGACCGAGACGGAGGTCGAGGTTGTTGCCCCGGGCAAGGTCTTCCCGGCCCGCGGCAGGGGTGAGATCGCCTGGGTCTGCCGGACAGGGGGCGCCCTCGTAATCCATCTCAAATACGATGGTGCCTCCTTGCTGTTCTTCAAGGTCTTCGACGCGGAAGAACGCCGGCTGGAGTGTTGCCCCAAGGAAGGCGTCCGGGGCATCGGAGTGGAGAGGACCAGGCCTGCCAACCGCTTCCCCAGCAGCTCCTTAGGCAGCATCGGAGGAGCCGGAGGGTCCAGCGACTCCGCCGAGCTTCACGCGACTCCGGAGACAAGCGACGACAGCTACGAGCCCCCGAGTTCGCGTCGCGCTCGGAGCAGGGCGGGTGCATCAGGCCGTCGGCACTGCTGATCTGGATGGGGTTGGCGTCGGCGCCTGATGACCCACTGTTGATGATGGTGTCTCCTGCGGAGGAGCATGTAGTTGTCGCTCCTTAGCACCTTTTGTTCCCTGCGAGGAATAGAAATGACACCCCGTGGGGGTATGTAAGGCGCCTGCCGTGTCTTTTGTGAATTGTACATCCTTGTCATAAAATGATGCGAGAGGCGTGTTCTGCCCCGGCTCAGCTCCCCCTTTCTTTCCTCACGAGGGCTTGGTGCTCTACGCTGATAGGTCCCGGTCCCCAGGCAAGCTTCAGCCGTCGCTGGTATGCCAGGTCGCGATGCCGTGGTCAAGGCCAGGAGGTGAGCGGCCCAAGGTCCAGTAAGAGCCCCTGAGTCGCGATGCTTAGGAGGCCCCCTTTAGTGCTCAAGAAGCCTCCGCTGGGCAAGAAAGGCAGGCTACGTTGCCGTGACAGAGCCGCAGTAGGCAAGGGTTTGGCGCTGAGTTGATTCAGTTTTGCGTGACTTATCTTGTAGGTTTGGAGTAGTTTTCGATGGGGTGCCGGGCCTGCGTGGTGGCAGCTGGGGTTCTACTGGGTCAGGCCCTCGTGAGCCTCCTCCCTCTTCCCCGCACTTTCCTTCATGCTCTACGTCCTCAGGTCCCGGCCCTCGAGCGAGCTCAACCGCCGCTGGTATGACAGGCCGCTTCATCTCACAATGCCGCCGAACCGAAGTATGACATGTTGGTAAGCAATATGACTTATATCACCCACAACTCACTTGTTTTCTACTCGTGCATATGACATCTATGCATAAAACCTGGCTCTGATGCCACTGTTGGGGAACATAGTAATTTCAAAAAAATTCCTACGCACACGCAAGATCATGGTGATGCATAGCAACGAGAGGGGGAGTTTATCTCCATACCCTTGAACATCGCTAAGCGGAAGCGTTTATCAACAAGGTTGATGTAGTCGTACGTCTTCATGATCCGACCGATCCATGTACCGAACGCACGGAACCTCCGAGTTCTGCACACGTTCAGCTCGATGAAGTCCTCGCCTTCTCGATCCAGCAAGATGGGCGAAGTAGTAGATGAGTTCCGGCAGCACGACGGCGTGGTGACGGTGTTGGTGAAGAACAATCTTCGCAGGGCTTCGCCTAGCACTATGGAAACTATGACGGAGGATAAACTAGAGGGGACGGGGTTGCCATCACACACCTTGGTGTTTCTTGATGTGTCTTTGGTGCTAGCCCTGCCCTTCTATTTATATGTTGAGCCTTGGGGTCGAAACTTGGATTAAAAGCCTCCACAAAGTCGGTTTCACCCGAAAGGCAAGAGTCCTTCTCGGACTCGGGGCGACGCCAGGTTACCGGCGATCGACCCGACGCCGAGGACCTGGCGTCGGCCCTCGACTCCATAAAACTTCCTTTTGTGCTTTCCAAAAACCTTGTGGGCTTTCCCCTTTGGCCCAAATAACGTGTTCTCGTACCCAAACATTTTGGGAAACATCCGGAACCCCTTCCGGAGATCAAACACTGTTATCCCATATATAAATCTTTATCTCCGGACCGTTCCGGAGTTCCTCGTCATGTCCATGATCTCATCAGGGACTCCGAACAACATTCGGTTACCAACATACATAACTCATATAATACTATATCGTCCACGAAACGTTAAGCGTGCGGACCCTACGGGTTCGAGAACTATGTAGACATGACCAAGACACGTTTCCGGTCAATAACCAATAGCGGGACCTAGATGCCCATATTGGCTCCCACATATTCTACGAAGATCTTTATCGGTCAAACCGCATAACAACATACGTTGTTCCCTTTGTCATCGGTATGTTACTTGCCCGAGATTCGATCGTCGGTATCTCAATACCTAGTTCAATCTCGTTACCGGCAAGTCTCTTTACTCGTTACGTAATGCATAATTCCATATCTAACTCTTTAGCTACATTGCTTGCAAGGCTTATAGTGATGTGCATTACCGAGAGGGCCCAGAGATACCACTCCGACAATCGGAGTGACAAAACCTAATCTCGAAATACGCCAACTCAACATGTACCTTTGGAGACACCTGTAGAGCTCCTTTATAATCACCCAGTTACGTTGTGACATTTGGTAGCACACAGAGTGTTCCTCCGGTAAACGGGAGTTGCATAATCTTATAGTTGTAGGAACATGTACAAGTCATGAAGAAATCAATAGCAACAAACTAAACGATCAAGTGCTAAGCTAACGGAATGGGTCATGTCAATCACATCATTCTCCTAATGATGTGATCCCATTAATCAAATGACAACTCATGTCTATGGTTAGGAAACATAACCATCTTTGATTAATGAGCTAGTCAAGTAGAGGCATACTAGTGACATTAAGTTTGTCTATGTATTCACACATGTATCATGTTTCTAGTTAATACAATTCTAGCATGAATAATAAACATTTATCATGATATGAGGAAATAAATAATAAATTTATTATTTCCTCTAGGGCATATTTACTTCATAATGTGCCGCTCCCGCCATTTGTTATCCCCGAGGCAGATGTTGCTACCGCTGCCTGAGAAGCAACAATGGCTATTTGGGTTGCCTTGGCCGCCCGGTCGCAGATTGTGGTCGCCCTCACGAAGCTTATTAGCACGCGCCTGGCAGCTGCGACTGCGCTGACACGAGAGTCCCTCACGACGCGGGTCCATGTCCCCCTATTTCACTGGCGACGATTCAACAGTGAAATGATATTTGTGGAGCAAGCTAGTGTGCTTGACACGCCGACTGTGGACTGTAACCAACACACCTTCTCGCATAAGCCATAGACGTACTATACACCGACGGTGCTCCAGGATATTTTGTACTACATCTCACATGGTTGGTGTCGTGGATTTTTCATGGCAGATGTCCTAGCGAAGGGACTTAGTCGTGGAGCCATCGCTACGGGTTTACTTGAAGGGGTTAAAGCGGACACAAAGACACGAGGGTTTTATACTAGTTCGGCCCCTTCGATGAAGGTAAAAGCCTCGCCTAGTTGTGATGGAATTGATGTGGTCTCGATGGCTAGGAGCAAACAAGCTTCGCCTAGGCTCGAGTTGTGGTTGTCTGTGTTGAATCGTCGCCGGTCGCCCCTTATATACATGGGTGGCGCCTGTCGGTTCATAGAGTCCCAACCGTTCATACTGTATCCCGGTTGGTATCTCTCTATTCTAACTTACAACACAAGTTATACAACAGGACGGTTTACGGCTACAAGTTCTAAACCGACTACAGGCCTTGGGCCTTTCTCTGCTTATACCACTAACGGAGTTAATCCGGCCCACACTGCCGGTTTACACCTAGTGGTAATATCCCCAACATTAGGCCCCAGATTGATTTGAACTGGTTCATGTCAATCCTTCACAAAAACTTGCATCTTGGACATCTTCTAGTGACTGGTAAACCGCCAGTGTCGTCATCACTTCCGATTCAGAACCGGCATGACGTCATCCTGAAATTTTATCATTTATAATGCCCTCTTTTAATAGCAGTTCCTGGATCCGCGCGCTTGACCTAGCTCGGTTGCTTTATAAATAGGACCGAAGGGTCATTTCTTTCCTTTCCCTTCGCCCCCTCTTCTTCGTCTTCCTCGCGCCGCTGGTCTTGGAGCTCCGCCACCGTCGTCGACTTCTGCCTCGTTCTGGGCCGCTGCATCGACCTGAACGTACCAGAGCATTGCAGCCTCTTTCCGCGTCTTCTTCGTTCCTGGTAAGCTTCCTCCCCTTCTTGACCTAGATCTGTTCTTTAGGGTTCCAGTTTCATGCTGTGTTCTTCGCACGTTCATATCTGTTCTTTTGACTTTGAATGAATCCATGAACATGTGCTGTATTTAATAGTGTTCCCTGCACATCCGCTGTTGTCTCTCATCTAAGCCCATAGATCTTCCGCATATACCTGCTCCATAGTTCACTTCTGTTTTTGCCTTACTTCTCGAAACATTTTCTGTTTTCTGTAAGCTTTGCGTTTGATCCGCAGCTGTAATATGATCTTGCGAAACTTGTTTCTGCATACTTAGTTATCCATAGCTTCAATCGCTTCCAATGCTTAGGTCAGGCGGTTTAACTTACCATAGAAATAATCGCTAAACCGGCATATATATATCATTAGTCCCCTGGTTGAACCGCCAGAATCCACATGATACTGTATTACGGAAAACCGGTTTATAGATACTGCCTCTGGTTTATCGTAGTTGAGATCAACACCTTGTACGAAGCATGCTCTTGAACCAGATCAATTATTTCTTGTAGATCTTACCATGGCCAAACAAGTGTATGAATGCAACTGGGTTCCTTCTCGCGTCACCGAATCACAGCTGGATGATCTAGTCTCGATTGGCGCTTTAGATGATAAAGATACAATCCACTGGAGGGTCCCTGGAGAGGAATGTCCTCCTACACCCCAGGAAGGAGAGGTTGTGGTCTTCGCAGATCACCTGGCCCGGGGCTTCAAACTGCCCGGTTCTAAATTTTATCGGGACGTGTTAGCCAATTTTCAGCTCCGTCCCCAGGATATTGGCCCCAACTCCGTCACCAATTTATGCCACTTTCAAGTACTATATGAAGTATATCTTCAAGAGGAACCTTCTGTTGAACTGTTTAGAGACCTCTTTCATTTAAACCGTCGCACTGAATTCACCGACGGCCCCAATACTGAATTGGGTGGCATGGCTATTCAAAAGAGGAAGGAGATCACCTATCCCCACGTCAAACTCCATACTCACCCCAATGAGTGGAATGCGACTTGGTTTTATTGCAAAGATATTTCTCCTGAGGATGAAAATCCTTTACCTGGCTTCCGTCCAGAGCGGCTGAGCAACACTCATCCTTTTCCACAGAGACTAAGTGCCAAGGATAGAAGCAAATATGCCCCGCAACTGTCCAAGCTTCGAGCTTTTATGGCCAACGGTTTGACGGGAATAGACCTTGCACGCTGTTGGATATCATGGAGCATACTGCCTCTGAGCCGGCGCTCCGGTTTGATGTGCCAGTATACTGATAGTGTCGACGACCCACTCCGACACACCAAAATCCAACTCTCTGATGATGAAGTTACAGACTCGGTAAAGAAGATGTTGAATGAACCGGAGCATCTCTGTGCTCAAACCGGTCTGCCTCCTTACTGCACCACCAACAAACCGCCAGCGGTAAGCTTTTTAGTTGCTCCATCATTAAGCCTATTCTCGCTTTATGTCCGACATTTAATTATTTCTGATCCAGGGTGATAATCCGTTTTGGAGCAAGAAATTTTCACAAGATAAAGCGGAGAAAACAGGGCGGCCAACCCGGCCCAAGACCAAAGTTATTAAGAAACCAGCTCACAAAAGAAAAACCACCGCTTCATCTGACCCAGCCATTGACGATGATGTGGGTAATCCGGATCTTGAGGTAGAACTTGATTAACTTGGCTTACTTTTTACACGCCTTATTGATGATGATGCTTGTCAGGACAACCCTGAGGCCAGCAATGCAGGATTCGCTGAGGTAACTATTCTCTCTTCTGATTCAGAAAATTTGCCTTTGCCAAAATTTTGCCAGGCAAACCGGAAAGTTAATTTTTCTCACCCTCTTGCTTATTTCGATCCCAAATTTCTTATGAAGACGCAGCAACATGAAGCTCGCCGCACAACCCGGCACAGTGGTCAGGTAGTTACCTCTGCCGGTTTACCAAACAGCCCGGTTTGAAAACACTGCTCCGAGGTCTCCGACCTTTTTATTGCTTTAAATTCTAAAGCGGGTTTCTTCTGTCAACCTCTTAATCCGTCCGACTCCGATTATCAGGTCACTTCCCATTCATCCTCTGGTGAATCATTGGCCACTCAGTTGCCACCATTGAAGATAGTTGTCGGGTAAGCAAAACCGAGCATATGCTTCTAGTGTATTGTGTAATGACTTATGCTTTTCACTGACTCATTGTTTTTCCTTTTAGGGCCAAACCGAAACCAAGCAAGGAGGCCCGTTTGGATAAAGCGGCTGAAGAAGATGCCGTCCCAGATGAGAGAGCGCCAGATCTTGAAAATTTTGCCTCTGAAGATATTCCCAATGATCCTCCGCTGCAAGACGATGTTGTTCCCGAAGAAAGGCCTGTTAACACTTCAATCTCTACCGATCCGCCTGCCAGCTCCGTCCGGTTTGATAAATCCCACAGTCCTGCTGATAAAACGGCCGTGCCCACACAATCCGTCGAGTCCAAAGATGATGACGTTGTGATTACTGGTATGGGCCGCTCTGAACCGGGAATCTCGCAACTTTAACCAGCACACTGTGAAAGAAGATTTTTCCGCTGAATAAAGGAAAATGGGATGTTGAATCGAGACATATGCTGCTCGAGCGCCCAAGACCTTCATTCTGCTACTTAAACCGGCTTTATACTAGCCGTGGTACTGTGAAGCTGGCTGGTCAAGATGATGAGGATAAGTTTGAGGTAACCCACTCTTTACTTACTGCCATTATATCAGTCCTTCTAGCCCCCAAGGGCCGGTTTGTAATCTTGATCAAACCGGGACTTGAATATATTCCTTAACAATTTTGAAATCCACCTACATAGCCCCCAAGGGCCGATTTTAACTTAGCATACTTAAACCGGGGCTTCAATAAAAATTGTCCTTGGAAACATACGTAGATCAAATAGCCATTAGCCCCCAAGTGCCAAGTTGAATACTTGTATTGAGCTTGGGACTTTGCCACCTAGTAAAATGTATAAAAAATTGAAGGTGCATTAGCCCCCAAGTGTCAGGCATATAACTTTGTTATGTGGTTGATACTTCAATTTCTTGAACCTCATGTTGAAAATACTGTCTGTATGCAGGCTGAGGTGAGGATCAAAGAGGACCGGATTGCCGATTTACAGGAGGCACTGAAAACCCAACAGGCCGAAACAGACAAGGCCAAGAAAGAATTAACCATTGCTTTGAACACCACTGAACAGCTGAAGGAAGGCTTCAAGAAAGAGCAGGCTGACTGGGCCACTGAGAAGGCCACTTTAATCAAACGAGCGGAAAATGCTGAAGCTGCCCTTAAACCGGTGGTAGATGATCTTACAGCCGTAAAGCGGCAAGTACACTCCATGACCGCGGCGATCTTTGGTAAGCTCCTTTGAACATTTGTGATGCTTTAAACCTGCTGTAGTATAAATCCGGTTTGAGACTATCTCTTTATTGTTGTAGGCACACGCATCGGGCACTTAGGAAACGATGTGCGGAAGAAACTGAAGGCTGTCTACACCTTAGTAGAACAGCTATATACCGGAGCCCAGCGGATCATCACCACAGCCTCTCATAACAACCCGGCACCTTCCTTGCTCCAGGATACTCTGAACAGGTTGTCCATGCTTCCGCCCGGATTGAGGAGGTGAAAAATCTCTTTGCCCGAACCGGAGCTATTAATGCTTTGATCCGAGCCAAGGCATGGGTACCAGATTTTGACCCTGTGGAAGCAGCTCAAGGCTACCCCAGTGTGAAGGAAGATGGTTCTGAATTTAATGAAGAGGATTTACAGGAGATAAACCGTGCAGTGCGCCCTCTGGCTTGTCAGCTGGCTGAAGAAGCAGACTTGACGCATTATCAAGCACAGTACAATGACGAGAACAAGCGAGTACCTGCCCCAACTTTTGAAGCGGAAAATCTGATCCCTCCAATCCGTAAGCATACTTACGTTCCTGATATTGAACCGTCTTCCCTGATCCATGAAGAGGCTATTTTCCAAGCTTTAATGGGAATCGACTGGACCACTGTTGATTTCGAGCCAATGGGTAGAGACGAGGAAGCTGAAGCGGCGGAGGATGAGGAGCAGGCTTGAACCGGAGGCCGGTTTGAATAGCTGTCGTTGGCAGCTATCCAAAAGAATAATGATCTTATTTGGGCACCATATTGCCTTGTAATAGGATAGTTAATACTTCTATCTTGAATATGCCTTCGTGCATAAGTACTGAAGCTTTTTGTTTGAAAAAAAACCCGACTCGTATTTCCTGCAATCAGAAAAATTTGAACTTCGGCGGCGGTTATAACGCCAGCCGGTTTATGATCTTGAATATATGTATCAGTAATACAACAAATAGGTGACACAAATACCTGCCATGTCTGGGCATGAAGCTGGCTTAGCCAAGCTTGAAACGGAGGTTTAATAAACCATTACCATCAATAAAGCGGGGAGAGAACAGCTCCCATATGAACCGTGTTGAATCAACACAAGCCCCCTTGTTACTCGAAGAGGGTAACAAGAAAAGGTAAACTGGGCATATGTCTCCGGTTTAAAGGGAAATCAAATCCATCGGCTGAACCGGAAAAAAGGTGTTTTGTTGATATTAAAGAAATCCAACAAAAACAAAGATCAAAGAAGCCATGAAAATAACATGGAAACCAAGGCAATGATAAAACCGTTTTACAAATATACGCTATACTGAGCTGTTCAGATGGTATTACCATGGTCGGACAGGATCAAGTCCCCAGTAGGTGTGACAATGATTCAAGTCAGCCAGGTCCCCAAATGACTCGTGGCATATATGCCAGATCAAGAGGCGTGGTAATGGTTCGGGTTCGACCATTCCCCCAAGTGATTTGATGGCGTTAGGCCGACCAAGAGGCGTGACTGGTTCAGACTTCACCATGTCCCCAAGTGATCTGGTGGCTGTCGCCTATCAAAAGGTGTGCGTTGGTTCGGACTCGACCAAGGCCCCTAGTGATATATAAAAAAGCAAACGTCAAGGGGTAAACCGGAGGCCGCTTTTTTTTAAAAAAATAGAGGCACTCCATGTAACCACACATGATAAGAAAGACAGAGACCCCGCTTTAGCTGAGGCTCCGGTTTTATTATATCGAAGATAATATATACATTGTCATGATATGTACATAAATAGAGCCGATGGCTCAAGTGTAGTAAGGCCGAAGATGAGCTATGTTCCACGGCCTGTTGGTCTCCTCCTCTGATGTGCGTGAGTCTTGATGCTCTCGAATATCAATCAGATAGTATGATCCGTTGTGTAGATTCTTGCTGACCACGAAAGGTCCTTCCCAAGGTGGGGATAACTTGTGCATATCTGTCTGGTCTTGTATGAGTCGAAGCACCAAATCTCCTTCTTGAAAGGTTCTGGTTTTAACCCGGCGACTGTGATAACGACGAAGATCTTAATGGTAAATCGCCGAACGGGCAGCTGCCATATCACGCTCTTCATCCAATAGGTCCAAAGCGTCTTGCCGTTCCATCTCGTTGTCCGCTTCAACATAAGCCGCCACACGAGGCGAATCGTGCCGGATATCACTGGGGAGAACTGCCTCTGCTCCATAGACCATAAAAAATGGTGTGTATCCAGTGGACCGGTTTGGCGTCGTGTTGATACTCCATATCACAGATGGTAGCTCTTCAACCCAGCATCCTGGTGTCCTCTGTATTGGGACCATAAGCCGGGGTTTGATGCCTCGTAAGATCTCTCGATTAGCTCGTTCTGCCTGTCCGTTGGACTGGGGGTGAGCCACTGATGACACGTCAAGCCGGATGTGCTCACGTTCACAGAACTCTTTCATAGCACCTTTGGATAAATTGGTACCATTGTCGATGAATGATACTGTGGAAAGCCAAACCGAAGATCACCTTTTGATGAATCTGCCTTTGCTGTTGCTGCATCACACTTGGCCGACAGTGCTCGCTTCAACCCACTTGGTAAATTTATCAACTGCCACCAAAAGGTGGGTTTTCTTATCCTTTGATCTTTTAAAAGGTCCAACCATATCCAGCCCCCAAGTTGAAACGGCCATGTTATTGGGATCATCCTCAACTCTTGAGCCGGCACATGAGCACGTCTTGAAAATTTCTAACATCCATCACACCGTTTAACCAAGTCCTCCGCATCGGCGTCTTGTCACAACCAAGAAAACCGTGATTTAAATGCCTTTGCTACCAGAGACTTTGAACCGGCGTGGTGTCCACAATCCCCTTCATGGATTTCTCTTAAGATTTCACAACCTTCCTCAGGAGAAACACAACATTGAAACGCTCCTGATATACTGCAATGATGTAACTCACCATTGAGAATCGTCATAGACTTGGATCGCCGGACTATCTGTCTGGCGAGAACCTCATCTTCTGGCAACTCCCCTCGGGTCATGTATGCAAGAAAAGGAACCGTCCAATCCGGAATAGCATGTAATGCTGCTACTAACTGAGCCTCCGGATCGGGAATAGCCAAATCCGCTTCACAGGAGCTGGGTCGACGGGTTGTGCAATACGTCCAAAAGACATTAGGCGGACCGGTTTGCGCCGAGAACCCAACCGCTTAAAGCGTCGCCGCTTCATTCTTCCGGCGGTCCACATGATCCACTGATAACCCTTGAAGCAACCCACAATATTATCCACTTCCGTCGATATGCAGCCATGAGCGGTCCTTAGAATCCCAAGTGCGGACACTTCGCCGAGCCACAAGGTCCGAGTCACCAAAGCACTTAACCCGACTTAAGTTCATCTCTTTACCCATCCGGAGACCATGGAGCAAGGCTTCAGACTCATGCATTATTAGTACAAGGGAACATTAAGTGGAGAACATAACAAAACTTATCACCTCGTGGGGAAGTTAAGACGACTCCAGCCCCCGAGCCTTCCAACTGCCTGGATCCATCGAAATGAATAGTCCAATATGTGTGATCCGGCTTCTCCTCTGGCGCTTTAGAATCGTCCAATCATTAATGAAATCGACGAGTGCTTGAGACTTCACCGTCCGAGGTACATACTTGATCCATGTGGCCCAAGCTCTATAGCCCACTTGGCAATCCGCCGATCGCCTCCGGTTCAGATGATATCACCCAAGGGAGCTGAATCGACCATCGTGATGGGGTGCCCTTGAAAATACTTGCTTCAATTTCCGTGGCCATGAAAACACCATATACTAGTTTCGCCAATGCGGATACCTTTGCTTGGACTCAATGAGCACCTCATCGATATAATAAACCGGCGCTGAACCGGATACTCCTTGCCCGCCTCATGCGTTCCACCACAATAGCCACGCTAACTGCTCGAGCATTAGCTGCTACATATAACATTAGTGGCTCCTTGTCAACCGGAGCTGCAAGAACAAGCGGGTTGGCTAACTGCCGCTTTAGATCCTCAAATGCTTCATCGGCAATTTGGACTCGCATTTAAATTATCTGTCTTCCTCAAAGATTTGGTACAAAGGATGGCCTTCTCTCGAGGCGGATGATAAACCGCTCGGTCTTGGCGATTCTCGCCCGCCAAACGCTGAACATCATTGATACACTTCGGTTTAGCCAGGGCAGTAATAGCCTTAATTTTCTCTGGATTAGCCTCAATTCCTCTGTTAGACACCAGAAATCCCATTAACTGGCCCGCTGGAACACCAAAAACACACTTGGCCGGATTAAGCATCATCTTGTAAATGCGCAAGTTGTCAAAGGTTTCCTTCAAATCATCCACCAGCGTCTCCTTCTGCCTTGATTTTACTACAATATCATCCACATAGGCATGCACATTGCGGCCGATCTGTTTGTGCAGGAAATTCTGTACGCACCGCTGATAGGTTGCCTGAGCACTTTTGAGCCCGAAGGGCATAGGCACATAGCAGAAGGCTCCAAAGGGAGTGATAAACGCTGTTTTCTCCTGGTCCTTAACCGCCATTTTGATCTGATGATATCCAGAATATGCATCCAAAAAACTCAAGCGCTCACAACCTGTCGTGGCATCAATGATCTGATCAATGCGGGGGAGGGCAAAAGGATCCGCTGGACAAGCCTTATTAAGATCTGTGTAATCCACGCACATACGCCAAGTGCCATTTTTCTTAAGAACCAGCACCGGATTAGCAAGCCACTCCGGATGAAACACCTCAATGATAAAGCCATCTGCTAAAAGCCTGGCCACTTCCTCTCCAATGGCTTTGCGTCTTTCTTCGTTAAACCGGCGGAGGAATTGTTTCACCGGTTTATACTTAGGATCCACATTAAGAGTGTGCTCAGCGAGTTCCTCGGTACACCGGCATGTCGGATGGCTTCCATGCAAAGATGTCCCGATTCTCACGGATGAACTTCGATGGCGCGCTTTCCTATTTGGGATCGGGTTGGCACCGATGAAGGAACTGCTTGGACGAATCGCCTGGCACGAAGTCAACAAGCTTAGTCTCTGCGGCCGATTTAAACTTTAGATCCGAGTCATGCTCTGTAGTTTTCTTCTTCAAAGGGGTCATATCTGCCGGATCAACATTGTCCTTATAGAACTTCAACTCCTCTGTGCCACAGACCGATTCTGCATAAGCTGCATCACCTTCCTCACATTCCAAAGCGACTCTGCGGCTCCCATGAACCGTTATCGTCCCTTTGTAACCCGGCATTTTGAGCTGTAAGTAGATATAACAAGGTCGCGCCATGAACTTAGCATAAGCCGGCCGCCCAAACAAGGCGTGATATGGGCTCCGGATCTTCACCACCTCAAAGGTTAGTTTTTCAGACCGGGAATCGTGCTCGTCCCCAAAAGCCACATCTAGGGCTATCTTACCAACAGGATAGGAAAATTTGCCCGGTACCACACCATGGAACACCATATTAGACGGTCTGAGATCCTTGTCTGTTAGACCCATGCGGCGGAACGTCTCATAGTATAGTATGTTAATACTGCTTCCTCCATCCATAAGCACTTTAGTGAATTTATAACCCCCCACCTGGGGGTCTACCACTAATGCTAGCTGGCCCGGATTATCAACCCGGGGAGGATGATCCTCTCTGCTCCACACGATAGGCTGCTCCGACCAGCGTAAGTAACGTGGCAAAGCCGGTTCAACAGAGTTCACTGCTCGCTTGTGGAGTTTTCGGTCGCGCTTATCCAAGCTAGTCGTGAAAACATGATATTGCCCATTGTTCAACTGCTTTGGTTGGCTCTGGTAACCCGACTGCTGTTGCTCTTCTTTGCTTGGCCGTTCGATTATTCTGGTTATTGTGACCGCCCTGATTAAGACCTGAACCGGAAGCTCCATCGTGACCCGGCCCGTGGAAACCGGATCCTGAACCGCCACCTGACCCCTGGTCATACCGGAAGGCATTAGAGTTTTTGAACTCCTACATAATATAACAATCTTTCCAAAGGTGGTTAGCCGGCGACTCCTTCGTCCCGTGTTTTGGGCAAGGCTGATTCAACAAGTAATTCAAACGGCTTGCGTTAGGATTGGGACCCCCATTACGATTTGCCGCTTTACCTCTGCGCCGCTGCCCCCTGTCCTGTGCATTAGTGTTGGCCACAAAGTCCACGTTGCCATCTGCTTTACGTTTGCCTCCGTTTCCGTGACCCGCTGGTTTGTACTGTTGCCCCTTGGAGTTGCCATTCTTCTTTCCCTTCCCTGTCTCATCGTCATCAGCCTCGGGATCCTTGGTACTGTCCGAATCAGCATACTTCACCAAAGCGGCCATGAGGGTTCCCATGTCATTCTGTAACCGCTTCATGCGCCTCTAATTTCAATTTCAAAGGCTCAAACCGGCGGTTGCCTTCGAGGTTAAGATTGCGAGTCGGCGTTAATCCCGTCGATGAGTGCAAAATCTCAAACGCGCGTACCCAGCGGGTCGTTGATTCCCCTTCCTCCTGGACACAAGCTGCCAGGTCTACTATGGACTTGGGCTGCTTACATGTATCCTTGAAATTCTGGATAAACCAGGCCTGCAACTGGGCCCATGAGCTGATAGAGTTGGGCGGTAGGCTCTTCAACCAAGTACGAGCCGTGCCTTCAAGCATCATGGTGAAGTATTTTGCACATGCAGTCTCATCCACGTCTAGCATCTCCATGGCCATCTCATAACTTTCTACCCACGCTTCAGGGGACAAATCGGCGGTGTAATTCGGTACCTTGCGCGGACCCTTGAAATCTTTAGGCAGGCGCACATTGCGTAAAGCGGGGATCAAACAAGGCACCCCTAAAGCGGATGCGACTCCTGGCCCGGCGAAGGTGGTAGGGCGGACTGGTGTAAGTTGACCTGCGTCATCTTGCGCTGCTAATTCGGCCTCCCTCCGTGCCCGGGCTTGGTCCACCACCTCCTGAGCATCGCGGATGCCATCTGTCGGGTTATTGCCACGGGCCGCTCCACGGTCCCGTGCATTGCTTGATATGGCCGGTTCATCCACGCGCCTGCTATAGCTCCGGCTTGGACGGGGTGTAGAATGAATCCGATCACGGCTATACGAATATGCTTCCTGCTGAATCAGTGCAGTCCGGACAAGCTCCTTAACCCGGCGTGTCTCTATCGCTTGCGGGGAGTCCCCTTCGACCAGGATAGCCTCCAACCGTGCGGCGGCTGCAACAAGGTTGTCCATAGGGTTAGAATAATGACCTGGGGGTGTCTGAACCGGTGGAGGAACCACGATGTTCTGCTGAGGAGGCTCCATCAGGCGCGGTTGGCCTCAATCCGGTTTGCCTCCCGGTGCTGGGGCGGATTACTGGGTCCAGCTCCCGGGGTCTGAAAGAGGTTTCTGGGGTCAAACCCTAATGGCAGGCGTGATCTATACTTCCACTTCAACACCTCCTGTGACGCACTCTGGTCAAGCATGAGTTTGTAGGCCTGGGCGTCCAGAGCGGCCCGCTCTGCAGCCATCCGCTCCTTTTCTGCCGCGAGATCCGCTTTGGCCTGCGTGATCTGCTCTTTCACTTTTGCAATCTTTGCATTATGGGCCTCCTGATCCGCCGGATTGTCCTCTGCCATAAGCGCAGCTAGTGCATCAAACAGATCTGATAGAACTTGAACCGGCGGGCGCTCAAGGCCTCCTGCCCCTGCTGCCGCTGCCACTGCTGATCCGGAAAGCATCGCTGCGGCGGTCGAAGAATGATTCGCCGCCTGCGTACCGGCCATGAATATTCCAATCCGGTTGATCGGCACAGGGGTCCGGAATCTGCCGCCATCGAACAGCCCCGATCATATCGCCCCATGAATCGTACAATGACTCGCCTCTGTTGAAGATTCGTCGCGGAATAGACGAGCAGTCTCACTCTTGTGTTACGAACCGTCCTCGCGTTCTCCTCCGTGGACGACTCGAACGAAGACATGCTTCATGGCCAGTTTAACCTGGGTAGGTCTCGCACGCTGAGCCGTCTCGACGAGGTCGGTGCAGATGTCCGGCTCAGGCCCAGGCTCACCGATCTTGCCGATGAAAATGTGTATGCCACCAAAGGGGACCCGGTACCCGTACTCGATCGAATCGGCCTCGGGACCCCATCCTGTGTCGTCGATGTAGATCCGGCCGCGGCGACTCTTGGTCATCCGGCCCACGATGTAGCCTTCGAGTCCCTTGAGCTTGCCCTCCAAGATCGTCAAACCATCGTGCGATCACCCCACGGTGGGCGCCAACTGTCGTGGATTTGTCACGGTAGATGTCCTAGCGAAGGGACTTAGTCGTGGAGCCATCGCTACGGGTTTACTTGAAGGGGTTAAAGCGGACACAAAGACACGAGGGTTTTATACTAGTTCGGCCCCTTCGATGAAGGTAAAAGCCTACGTCTAGTTGTGATGGAATTGTTGTGGTCCCGATGGCTAGGGAGCAAACAAGCTTCGCCTAGGCTCGAGTTGTGGTTGTGCGTGGCGAACTGTCGCTGGTCGTCCCCTTATATACACGGTGACGCCTGTCGGTTCATAGAGTCCCAACGGTTCATACTGTATCCCGGTTGGTATCTCTCTATTCCTAACTTACAACACAAGTTATACAACAGGCCGGTTTACGGCTACAAGTTCTAAACCGACTACAGGCCTTGGGCCTTTCTCTGCTTATACCACTAACGGAGTTAATCCGGCCCAGACGGCCGGTTTACACCTAGTGGTAATATCCCCAACAGTTGGTGATAATAAAATGTGTGGGGTCTACTAGATTTTTCATCTTGATTTGAATTACATAATGGGGTCACAGCAGCAATGGACGGTGTTTGAATTGCAAGACCTTTTATCTATAGTGAGCATGCAACTATATGCGTGTCATAAAAAAATTGGAATTATTCGGGGTTCGTTCGGAAATTTTATACATGAAATTGGTTTTCTAGATATTTCAGGTGCACAATTCAAAATTAAAGCACATGCTTCAGTCCATAAAAATGGGTTGCAAAATCAAATGTTTGTCCTTGGTTGCAAGCTTAGGTCACATGCAATAAATGAGAATGAATGTCAAACACCTTGACACTGTCGCTCGGCCGCTAAAGTTGAGATACATGCTTTTCGCAAACCAGAGCAAATGATATCATGGAACGACAACAACATGCTGTGGTAAAAATATTGTCCCATTTGGGGCAGGTGTGGGTATAAGCTTTTCGCAGACCAGAGCTTCTCTCACAACAAGCCTGATAGTTTCGGTAGGGTACGTGTCACCTTGGGGGACGAAACGATGTATGTTGCCTCTTCTTACTTTCAAAACATTTCTCGTGTCAACATAGAACAACACGAGTGTTGTGTCAATTTTGGGGATTTTTTGGGGTTCACTTGGACATTTTTATACATTAAATGAGTTTTCTATGCATTCATGTGCATAATTCAAATGTGAACTATAGGCACATGCTCTAATGCATATAAATTAGTTGAAAATTCAAATATGTGTCCTTTGTTGCATGCTTAGGTCCCATGCAAGAAATGGAAATGAATGTTAAACACCCTGCCACCGTCGCTCAGCCGCAAACATTGAGATATTTGGTTTTTAAATTCTAGTAAATCCAAAACTCTTTTGAAATTCATGAAACTTAGCATGCTATCATGGAGCGTCATCAACATGCCGTGGTAAATTTTTTGTCCCATTTGGGGCAGGTTTGGGGATATGCTTCTCACAAACCAGAGCTTCTCACAACAAGCCTGATGGTTTCGGTAAGGAATATCCCACCTTCAGGGACGAAACGATATCCATTGCCTCTTATTGCTTTCAAATTTTTTCTCGTGCCAACATAGAAGAACAGGAGTGTTGTGTCAATTTTTGGGATTTTTCGGGGTTCATTTGGACATTTTTATGCATTAATTGAGTTTTCAATGCATTTATGTGCAAAATTCAAATTCGAACTGCATGCACATGCTCTAATGCATATAAATTGGTTTAAAATTCAAATCTGTGTCCTTGGCTGCATGCTTAGGTCCCATGCAGGAAATGGGAATGAATGTCAAACACCCTGCCATTGTCACTCAGCCGCGAACATTGAGATTCCTGGTTTTTAAATTCTAGTAAATCCAAAACTCATCTGAAAAGCATGAAACTTGGCATGCTATCATGGAGCGGCATCAACATGTTGTGGTAAATTTTTTGTCCCATTTGGGGCAGGTTTGGGTCTAAGCTTCTCTCAAACCAGAGCTTCTTACAACAAGCCTGACGGTTTCGGTAGGTAACGTCCCACCTTTCACTACAAAAAAAAGACACATCCGTGACATTTTGGGCCAAACAATTTTTTTCCTGTCATACATATGACACTTCTATGAAGATAATTGTGACAAAACCTGGTATCATCATAGGTGTGGTGGGCTCCTACTTCTATGACAAAAAATTATGACAGAAAATGGGCTTTTCGTCCTGGGCGGGCCGGAGATGCAGCTGCATGACATTCTTTGGGTCGTCCATGACGGAAAAACCGTGGTAGAAGCGAGGGGGAGGAAAATTTCGGGGAGTTGCCGGTTACGGTGGGAGGTCGGGGGCCGAGCGATGCACGTTTCTCTCGTACACGTATGCGCGTGTGTGCGAGGAATTGGCTCTAGCTGAACCCTAGCGAGGCATTGGCCTCTAACTGAACCCGAGTGATTGCACTGCAGGCTACGCGTTATTGAACCCGAGCGATCGATCTATGGCTGTTAACTGAACCCGATTGAGCGATTCCTTTGCTACTGATGCTAACTGAAGCCGATCGATTGGTATTGGATGAACATTGAGCGTTGCGGGGGGGGGGAGGGTTGGATGAACAGTGAGCGATGGCGTTGCCTCTAGATGAACAGGACCCCATGGTGTGGAGGGCTGGATGAACAATTGACGATGGAGGGGTGCCCATGGAGGGGTGGTTGAACAGGACCCCGTGGTGTGGAGGCCTGGATGAACAGTAGACGGTGGAGGGCTGGATGAACAGTAGACGGTGGAGGGTTGGTTGAACAGTAGTCGGTGGAGTAGCGCGCGGTGGAGGCTGGATGAACAGGAGCCCGTGGAGGCTGGAGGAGCTCGACGGTAGCCCATGGAGGCTGGAGGAGGTCGACGGTAGCCCGTGGAGGCTGGAGGAGGTCGATGATGGAGACGAACAGTATCCCGTGGAGTCCCGTTTTGCGGTACGCCAGACCCCTCCCGATGAACAGGACCCCAAATTTGACTATAGCACTCCAACACAAGTCCGTTTCATCTGTTTTGCGGTACGCCATACCCCTCCCGATCAACAGGACCCCCGTTTCGACCGTAGGAGGTCCGTTTCGTCCGTTTTGCGGTACGCCACACCCCTCCTGATCAACAGGACCCCCTCTTCAACCGTAAGAGGTTCGTTTTGTCCGTTTTGCGGTACGCCACACCCCTCCCGATCAACAGGAACCCCGTTTCGACCGTAGGAGGTCCATTTCCTCCGTTGTGCGGTACGCCAGGCCCCTCCCAATCAACAGGATCCTGTTTCGAACGTGGTCGGTCGAACACAAGGCCGTTTCCTCCATTGTGCGGTATGCCAGGCCTCGTTTCCATCGCATGTTCCGTCCAAGCCCTCCCGATGAACATGACCACGCATTCCGTTCCGACCCAGCCGGTTGGCTCCCCATGAACACGACGACAACATTGTTTCTCCGTTCCGACCCAGCCATGTACGTATGCGCGATAGGCGTTCGAGACCCTGCTCGTATGTACGTACGTGGCTGTATTTCTTTCTTGCACGCTCGCCGCTGTACGTATGTGTACATGCTACGTGCACGCCTCTACCACGACACGTGCGCGCCTCTACTACGACAAGTGCACGCCTCTACATCGACTAGTATGTATGTACACGTCACGACTGCACGACAACGCCACGTGCGCTTCACCAGGTGGGTCCCGACCGCCGTGCACTTCCTTTCTCAGAAAGAAGTAGCTGGTGGGTCCCAGCAGTTAGGGGGGCGAATCGTTTTTTTGCCCGGACGCACTTCCTTGCATGCGAAGATGTAGCTGGTGGGTCCCAGCAGTCAGGGGGGCGAATCGTTTTTTTCGGACGCACTTCCTTGCGTGCGAAGGTGTAGCTGGTGGGTCCCAGCAATCAGGGGGGAAACGTTTTTTTCGCGAAATACGGTGGCCCGTCCGGTGGGTCCCCGCTGTCAGGTGGAGGAATAATTATTTTGCGCATAATAAGGAGGCGCTTCCTTGCTGCAGCCGTGGACCCAGTTGTCAGCGTCTCCACGCACAGTACTCTTCCGATGGAAGTCGGTCGTTGACCACATTGACCACGCCGCACCAAGAGCACCACGGCCGGTGGACGACAGCGAGGCCTAGGAAGGGGACGACACGGAGCCAGGGAAGACTAGGCAGTTGTTTCCCACGCGGAGGGGAGTACGACTGTACGAGGGTTTACCGTCTGCTCGCCATCGCGGAGAATAACAAAGCAGTGTGGGTGAGTAGAGGATGGCTAGGCCAGCGATGGGAGTACGGTGGGCGGTGAGGCTGCGCAAAGACAACCGCCATGGGAGGATGGAGCAGCAATCCCACCGACGCTTAGTTTGAGCGGCCGAGCAGAAGAGCAGAGATTGAAGAAGCACGACGGCCGTTGTGTGGACATCCAACAGTCACTGCTTGTGCATCAACCTTTTTTTCGGAAAGCCTCAAATCTGTGGAAAGCAGTATACAACCCATCTGCCATTATTTCTAATAATTTACAGCCCATTTGCTAATTCTTAAGTTTTTTTGGAGCCCATATTATTTTTGTTAGCATTACAGCCCATATTGTGGCCACGGTTAAAAAATTATACAAAATTTTGCATATTTCGGTGCGGTCCGAACTGTTTTTAATCCCAAAATTTCGACTCACAGTATGTATATCAATATAAAATCCAACAAATTCTCCGAGCATAAAAATTAATGTAATTTAAAATATTGAAATGATAAAAACAGATATTTGAAACTAATTGCCGGTTTGATGTGTTTTAAAAATGTACAACCCATTTCTCATTACTGATGGGCCATTTTCTTGGCCAGCCGAATGAAAGCTCTCCTCGTCTTGAAAGGTTTGCCGCCCAACAGGCCTGACAAAGCGACTTACTTGACAAATCACAAAAAAACTGGGTTGTGGCCGTGGACCTAGCTGTCAGCCTCTCCACGTACAGTACTCTTCCGATGGAAGTCGTTCCTTGACCACGTTGACCACGCCGCGTGGAGAGCACCATGGCGGTGGACGACGGCGAGGCCTAGGAAGGGGACGACGCGGAGCCGGGGAAGACGCGTCAGTGGAAGCCCACGTGGAGAGGAGTACGAGGGTTCGCTGGTTTGGCTGTGGTGTGAGGCTGCCGTCGCTGCAAGACCTGGCCAGCGGTGGGAATAGTAGGGGCGGTGAGGCCTCCGCAGCAGCACAGCCGGCCACGGGAGGCAGGAGCATGAGGCACGACTGGCGCTGCTTTGGGCGGCTGGAGCAAGAAGACTAGAGGTTGAAGAAGCACTACGGCCGTAGGATGGACATCGTACGGTCACTGGAGCTAGAATCGTTCATATTGACTAAGTTGACAAAGCCCTTCGTCCCCGTCAACTTAGTAGGCCCACAAGACAACCTCCCACCAAGGTGGGTCCCAGCTAGCCGGGGGAGTATTCATTTTTTTGTGCGTAATAAGTAGGCACTTCCGGTGGGTCCGAGCCGACAATGGGGAACGTTTTTTAGCGAAATCGGTGGCCGTCCGGTGGGTCCCAATCGGGGAAATGATTTTTTCGCCAAAATACTGGTGGCCCGTCCGATGGGTCCCCACAGAAGGTGGAGGAATAATTATTTTCCAGCGTAATAAGGAGGCACTTCCTTGCGGCTGCCAGGACCCACTGTCGGCCTCTCCACATACAAGATTCTTCCGATGGAAGTCGATCGCGACCACATTGAGCACGCCACGAGAGCACCACAATGGGTGGACAATGGCGAGGCCTAGGAAGGGGACGACGCGGAGCCGGGTCACGGGAGGCAAGAGCAGGCGGTACCACAGCCGGCCACGGGAGGCAGGAGCAGGCGGCCCGACCGGCGGTGCTTTGGGCGGCTGGAGCAAGAAGACCAGAGGTTGAAGAAGCACTATGACCGTTGGATGGACATCATACGGTCACTGGAGTATTGACTAAGTTGACAAAGCCCTCCGTCCCCGTCAACTTAGTAGGCCCACAAGTCAGCCCAACAATATGGTGGGTCCCAGCTAGCAGGGGTATTCATTTTTTTGGGCGTAATAAGGAGGCACTTCCTTGCGTGCGAAGATATAGCTGGTGGGTCCGACCTGTTAGCGGGGGGAACGTTTTTTTCGCGAAATACAGAGGCCCTTCCTGTGGGTCCTAGCTATCAGGTGGAGGAATCATTATTTTGCACATAATAAGGAGGCATTTTCTTGCGTGCGGCCGTGGACCCAGCTGTCAGCCTTTCCACATACAGTTCACTTCCGATGGATGTCATTCATTGACCATGTTGACCAGGCGGCGCCGAGAGCACCAGGGCGGTGGACAACGGCAAGGCCTAGGAAGGGAACGACACGGAGCCAGGGAATAGTCGGTAGTTGTTTCCCACGCGGAGGAGTACAAGGGTTTACTGGTTCGTCTGTCGTCGCCAGAGAATAACAGTATGTGTGGGTGAGTAGAGGGATGGCTAGGCGAGCAATGGGAGTACAGTGGGGCTGTGAGGCCTACGCGGCAGCATAGCCGGCCGCGGGAGGAGGGTGCAGGCAGTCCCGCCGGCGCTTGTTTGAGTGGCTAGAGCATGAAGAGCAGAGATTGAAGAAGCACGACAGCCGTTGGATGGACATCCAACAGTCACTGCTCTCGTGTGTTGACTAAGTTGACAGGTGTTGTTGTGCGTCCAACCTTTTTTATGAAAGCATACGCGTCAACTCAGTAGTACATTACACACTACAAAAAATACACTTCCGTGATGATACGATTCACATTCAAACTATTTTGTTTGTCACAAGAGGTCGCGTAATGAAAAAAATTTTTCCTGTCATGCATGTACATCCATGACAAATTTATGATGTAATCAAGATAGTCATACCACTTCCGTGATGATACGGTTGTCAGAGAAGTGTTCCATGACATTACCAAAATTATCATCACGAAGTGTCCACTTCCATGACGATAAATCGCGTACACTTCCATGACGTAAATTGCGCTTTCGCTTTCGTCAAGGGTGACCGACACGCGGCATCCACCGTAACGAACGCCGTTAAGCTATCGGGTCGGGTTTTGATCCGATAACCCGTTAACAGCCCCGACCAATGGGGATTTTCCACGTAAAATCATCATTGGTTGGAGGAGACACGTGTCGTCCGCTACCGCACAGTGTCACTCATCCAATGGGCGAGACGCGCTTATGATATGTTGACACGGGACCGCCCATCAAGTTTAAATGGGTCGCCCAACTAAAGGCCCACAAGATTTTATGACCATAATGGGCCGCCCAGCTAAAGGCCCACGAGATTTTGTGGACCATAATGGGCTGGCCCAGCTAAAGGCCCACAAGATTTTGCGGGCCATAATGGGCCGGCCCAGGTAAAGGCCCACAAGATTTTTGTGTGCCATAATAGGTCGGCCTAGGTAATGGCCCACAAGATTCTTGCGGATCATAATGGGTCGGCCCGGCTAAAGGCCCACAAGATTTCGCCGACATTAATGGGCCAACCCAACTGTAGGCCTAAAAGAATTTGAGGACCCTAGTAGGCCGGCCCATTAACAGGCTGCCATGTTTTGGGCCAAATGCCGGCCCATATTTGATCCGGTCCATCAATGGCCTGCCACGTTCCGGGCCTAATAGTGGCCCATATGAGATCCGCCCGTTAAAAGCCTACCACACGCGGGCCAAATTACGCCCAGATCAGTCCGCCCTTTAAGAGGCTATGGGCTCAATTATGGCCCATATCGATTCGCCCATCAACTTGACACTATGCTTTTGGGCCCACTTGCTAAAGGCCCACTTAGTAATTCGCCCGATATTAGTTTTGGCCTCTTAAGGGCCCGCTTAACATTTCGCCCTATATTAATTTCGCCCGTTAAATGCCCGCCATATAGTTGGGCCTAACTACGCCTGGTTTGCATCCGCCCGCCGCACCGATATCCGATTGGGCCAAACAAGGACCGAGACAATTTTGCCTCGTTAAAAGCCCGTGATTTGATTCGCACAATCATGGGCCGGGTTCATTTCGGCTGTCGCCGCCGCCCATTAGCTGTTCGCACGCTTTCGTGCCCAACCTACATCGTGATTGCATGACGGCCCGATTATGTACCGTAATTTTACGGTTTGGCCGGTTTACTGCGAAGACAGGATATATATATATAGTAAAATAACCGCAGCATCGTGAATAAGAAAAACCTAGACTATACAATAAAGAAATTACAGATATTACATCCACTGGGCATCAAAGTTCGCCACTATGATAATAAAGCACAAGCATAAAGATATTACATACATCTGGCATCAAAGATCGCCACCAAAGGCAAATAAACACGCCGACAAAATAATATACAAAACCGACAAAGACTTCAATAGAGTTCAAGAAAGGTTAGCCTCATTGGGAGCTACAAATAAGCAGCAGCTTGAGCAAGATGATGAGATCAAGCTTGTTCAACACTTAAATCTTCCTCACTCAAAGATAAACAAGGCATAGATGACAGGTTTTGCACATAAAAGTATCAAGTTTAATAATTCATCACATTTCTTCGATTTAATAAAGTGACACAGTTTAAAATTGCATTAACACAATATGGTATTGTTCAGTCAAGACATGGCAGAAATGACATTGTGAAGGAGTTGGCAGCTTCACGACACCACCGGATTACGATCAAGAACTCATAAGTATCAATGGTTAGTGTGTCATCAATTTATCCCATTTCAGATTGGCAAATAAAGAGACGGTTTAATAATATTCTCCTCCATCGATTATTTGTCATCAAAATGGATGTGTCTAGAACTAAAATACATCTAGATACATCCATTTCAATGACAAGTATTTTCGGACGGAGGGAGTAGTAGAATGATATGACATTGTTCATAGTTAAGACATTGCGAATATGACATTGTGTCAGAGTGGGTAGGTTCACCACACCACCGGATTACGGATGAAGAATGAAGCATACATGCAAAGGCAAAAGAAGATCACTTGCTCAGATAGTTTAATTTACATGGTATGAATAAGGAACTTGGTTGTACAACCGAAAACTTAAATTGAGAAAGGACAAACTTTTGTTTATGAACTACATAATAAACTTTAAACATGCAATTTGATGCAAACACCAAAAATAAACAGTTGTTGTAGTCATGCCTAACCAAATATATACAACAAAGTTTGAAGGCTTGAGATGGACAAACTTACATTATTGGTGAAGACAGCTCTATAAAGGCCTTGTCCATGCCGATGGGGGGCAATTCAAGAAGTTTACCACGTAATCTTCTTCATAAGCATTGCCTTTATTCTACATTTTGTTAAGAGTAAATATAGATGTGATAATATACTAAAAAATGGAGAATATTTAAGATAAGATGAAGAGTGATGCTACATAACCAAGTAGCTATAAATGTAAGTGCAGCGATACACAAAAAGGTACAACCAAGAGCAATGCACAACTAAACTTCTTCAGTACCAACCTTATGGTAAGAGTAAATATAGATCTGATGTGTAGAAAATGGAGGGCAAAGGAAAATAAGCTGCAGAGTGATGGTACATGAACAACTACTCGTCATTATAAGTACATCGATAAAGGACAAGATGTACTTACAAGAACAATGCAGAGCTAAAAAACATTGGCATTGGATATATTCTACACTAATGTAACCATTCATACAGATCAGATAATTTGGAGCAAACAATTGATAAGCAAGCTATCATGCATACTGCTGTCACATAATGAACCAGTATGTATGCAAGTACAATGATACAGACAACAGTACTAACAAGAGCAAAGCAATGGCAACATATTTATGATATCCTCGTCGTTTTTTCAAACCGAATTCTTCTTCGAGCAGATTTCCGCAAAAAGATCCGTAAGGCACATGCGAAAAGTAGAAGTTCAAATTGTCATGTGATTTCATAGACAAGACCTCATCCCGAACGAGACCAAGGCATAACAAGGTTTTTCCATTCAATGTCTTCTAAATTTAGCACAGAGACTTCACCGAAATTCGCTTATAGACTTGCCACCAAAGTGTGATTTCCTCAGTAACACCGATATCGCTGCAATGCTTCCTTGAAAAGCACAAGCAAGCTTTGCTCGTCATGACTATCCAGATTGACCTCGCCTAGTTACAACAATGTAATGTAAATCATTGATGTGTTCAATCAGCAGAAAAACAGAAAATAATAACCATGAATAATAGCACTTACACGTAAGTTGGACAGAAGATGTGAAAATGGTGTTTGTCTTCACAATAATCTTCCCATGATGGGAATATATGCACGTAGTCCCTAACAACATTGAAAGCATTGTCTTTAAACTAGGAATAAATGGAATGGGGTTCCAATCTGCAGGAATTGGCCGCCTCTCAGCTTGGGATAGGTCTTCGCCGGTGGACTTGCTGTACTTTTTGGTCGGAGGGATTTTTCTGTGGTACAACTGGTGCTATGGCAAATGAAATCGGTATACCTTTTGGTCGGAGTGCAGTCCTGTGGTGGGGGGCTAGTGGTGTGGCCAAGAAGTATGGGTACAATCACCGGAGTCGGTCCTACGCTTTGTGTCACCGGTTGTACAACCAATATAAGTGGGTGTCATGTCTCGATTTCTCCGCACCACCACGCTTTTCAAGGACTTTGTTGGTGCTCCTTCAGTTCGCAATCACCCTCTTCCTTTTGATGTCCGATGCACACGAACAACATTTGAGTGGAAAAACATGGTATGATGACAGATGGAATATGCATTGATAATGGATGGGCATGGCATCTCGACATATATGATGAGTAAACTAAGTAGATGGCAGTGCAACAAAGTAGAAGAAATGCAAGACAACATATGCAAGATACCCGCAATCAATAAAACATTGCCAAATTAGAACAGCACCTTGATGGGTGAACAGACAAAGCCATCCGCTTTGACTCTCGAGGTTAGAATAGTCATTAGGATCATATTCTCAACAAGAGTCAACAGTGGGGAGCGATGAGTTTCATTGCATCCGAATGGCACTCAATGCCTTGGTGCCAATTTTGTAAGTCATTGCAGTTTAGCTTCAAGAGTGGACTGCGCTAGTGCGACACAAAGCAGCTACACGATCATAGTGTAGATATAACGGAAAACCTTAAGCATCAGAGTAAAATCAGCAAAGTGGAACTTGCTGGAATATATGTGCTAGTATTGCCGCAGACGGCTAGAAAGGCTTTGATACCAGCTCTCTTCAAGTGAAGGTGCGGTACTCATTAATATCAGTGTAACTCTCAAAGGCTACACAGCTCCGCAAGATTTCCTTGTTATTCTTATAGGATTCAAGTGGGCAGGCCACTACAAATCCTATTCCTATGTTTACAAGATCCTACAAATCAAAGAGGCTCAAAGTGTCCATCACAACCGATCAGATAGACCTCTACACTACAAATGTCCTCGCCATCTTCAAGACAAGGAACATATCAGACATTAGCATACTCCTCCGCTCCAAAATATAAGTCTTGGTAGAGATTTCCACTATGGATCACATACAGATGTATCCAGATACATTTTAGAGTGTAGATTCACTCATTTTGCTCCATATGTAGTCCATGGTGGAATCTATACAAAGACTTGTATTTAGGAACGGAGAGAGTACATATTAAAGAAGAACGGAAGAGGAACATGGTAAAGAAGAGCAAGCAGATTTTGGATAATAAAATGTTGGTTGCGCAGTGCCCACACATGATGAACCAGAGCACATTAAGAATGCAACTCCCACTGTCTCTCGACCATTTCAGTGGTTGGATGAAGATCCTACACGCCTCCTAACCCTTCTTCTTCCTCGCTCTCGATTCTTCCCATACAGAACACCAAGACGGGCCGCCGGCCGACCACCGCCCCCACCGCCTGTGTTCCTCCGCCACCCCACCCCCACCCCCCCACCGAAGTTTTTCTTCATTCGGCGAGGCCCCACAACCACCCGAGCCCTTGATCGCACCGCGAACTCCGCGAGCTCAAAAATCGACTAACCCAATTTTGAAATTTAGTCTATTGTGATTTAACTAGTGTGGAATATAAAAGGGAAAACCATAAGCATTGGGAGTATAGTGTTGAGCGTGCCATGGCGGATCTCAAGGTGCAAACCGACAAAGGCAACTTCGCAACCAAGACAAGAAATCGAGTAAAGCAAAGGGCGATCTATTTTCTTGCTGCGATAAATAAGTTGAGCAGATATTTAAAGAGTACCGCCTGTGCGCGGCGCCTGTACGATCTCGCTGAGAATTTGACGGTGTTGCTGCGGTAGCGATGGTTGTCGGCGGCATGGAAGCAGATCTAGGAGGGTAGACGGTGGCGGCGGGAGCGGTGGACGAGACGGTCAGAGGAGCGGCGCCGCAAGGTGGACGACGGCGGGATGAAGCGAGAGGACGGGATGCAAGGATCCCGTCCAAGGCGTGATGAGAGAGGTCGATCTCTTGTAATGGACGGCAGCGCTGGGTATCAGCCCGCATGGTGGAGGAGGACGGCGGTGGATGGGGTGGCGGACGGCAAGGGACGAGGAGGGTGGGGTGGAGAGGGTGTTTTGGCGCCCACGGAGTACTAATGGGGAAAAGGGAGGTAGAGAGGAAGGGGGAACCATGTATTCAGTATGCGCTTGTCTCAAATGCGAGGAAATTTACAAACTTAGCCCCTGCTTCAAATTTCTACTACATCACAAAGAACATTAGTCGGTTGGGATAGGACGGTAATCTCACATACAATCAATATTTGCCGACGAGAGTTTGTTTTTGGCGCCCACCGTATGAATATGAATCGGGAGGAGTCGATTTCGCCGAGGACACACTGTGTTTTGGCGCCCACCGTATGAATCCGGTGAGAGGCGGTTACGCCACGCTTGGGTGAAATTACAAACCTACCCCTATCGAAACCTATAGAAATCCAGCAGATAGGCTTTATGGCAAGTGGATAGGCAGAGTGATTTCCATCTCGCAGATTTTGGTTTCAAGCGGTTATCGCGACTTTCCCCGCTTCGTTCAAATTTTGCAGAGTGCATGCCATACTGTACAACTCAATTCAATCCCGCTTGTATTCTACTATTTTTTCAAGGATCCATTTTCAATTGGAATTACATTCTATATACATCATTTTTTATATATATACTTTCAAAAGCACAACAAAGAATTCTGCTCCTTTATATGTATAATATGATTTACAAATACAACGATCTCAAAATCTTAAGGTTGAATTCAAAAAATTTAACCAAATTATGTTCTACTAAAATGTATGGATCAAGAATATCTACATATTAAATAACATAGATGTGCGTGAATTCATATGAGTATGCATGTTTGATAGATCAATTTTGGTTCGAGTATGGATTACATGTATCATCATCTCAATTCAAATATTTGAATCCTTTTTGTTCACTCCTTTCACGCCCATCTCTCTCGCATGCATGCTCCTTCGTAGCTATCACTCTTTTCTCCAGCTCACCAAGACGCTCACTTCATGTTTCTCCTATCCTCGCAAACATGGTCTCTCGACGCCTCCCTTGAGAAGTGTCACACTCTCCCTATCATTATACATTACATGGTTTTCATTATCTCTCACGCCTCTACTGCTCTCTGGTATCACTCTGCACCTAAGCTTTCTTTTTCACCGCCACACACACAGCTCCACTGCCTTTCACTTTGTCTTTCTCTATGGGATTCTCTCACACACCCTATATGTCTCTACATATGACTCATACCACTAAAATTACTCTCTCTCTCCCATAGACACAACATTTGTTGCGGTCTCCTTTTCGCTCCATCCTGCATCGACATTATTCATTTGTTTACCGATCGACAAACCCCGACTACCATCTCCTCTCTCTCTCTCTCTCTCACACACACACACACACAACTCCTGCTTCCACTCCCTTCCCGACTCACCGCTCTCTCTCACACACACAAAACTCTCGCCGCACCTCGACTCATATTTCTCTCACAAACATTTATCGACTAGCTAGCCTCTAGATAGGTTTATACACCCGCACACTCGTGCTTCCACCATCGCATACATGTCTCTCTCCCGCCTCCTTGTATCTATGTAGCTTTTTCTTCCCTTCTTGAGACACGCCTCTCGATCGTGCACACACACACTATCGCCTCATTTTAAGTTGATACCTATCGCACACACACTACTTGTGTCTTTGTCACACATGCACTGGCCCTCCTCCACTCTCCCTCTCTCTCACACACACATGGGCTTTTTGCAACAACTAGCAAGATGCCCATGCTGCACGGAACATCAAGATGCATTTGTATGAGTAGTTTATCTTGTGGGGAAAAGGATGAACGAGGAAGGCCTTATTTGCAAATGTGAGAGGGTGTGGGTATCTTTTGCAAAATTGTTATAGTTTCTTCCTATCCGTCAGATATAGATCGACGGCCTATATTGCAGATGGCAGTACACGATCATCACCGACAATGCTTTTTATAAGAGTAGGGATAAAAATAGAGTTGGTGATGATGGTGGGCCTGCCATCCTGCAATGTAGGTCGTCCGATTTATATCTCGACGGATAGGAAGGAAAATATGGCAATTTACCCACACTCTTCACCACATTTGCAGATAAGGCCTTCCTCGCTCATCCTTTTCTCCCACAAGATCTTGATGTTCGTGCAACGCACGGGCATCTTGCTAGTAAGAGTAGAAATTAGACATATACCACTTCTTGAATCTTGAAACCAACAACATTCCTCCCTTATCTCATCAAAACCGCCAAAGGAATATATTTTGAGTGAAACATAACATATTTTTAGTGATATACGTATTTCAAAACTAGACTTTTTTTCTATCAAATCGGTGAATATGTATTAATCTACTTTGATCGTGTGGCAACGCATTGGCACATTGCTAGTAGTTATTATAATTTTTTGGACACCAGACAAACGGTGGAGTACATATACGAAGAGAAGAGGCGCACGCACGCAGTCGGCCTCTCACTGTCTCGCACACATGAGTGTTACGTAAAGGCGACATTAACAAATAAACCCTAAAACCCTAGGTGCACGATTGCTGCATTCGCGGGTACCGGGTACGTGGTGGAGCACCTTTGTAGGAGTTGATGGTCGGGACCACAGGTGAACGACTTGGAGCGCGGTGGCTCGCCAGTTGCCACAGATCGAGTAGCCACGTTTAAAATATCGTTTTTTAGCGGGGTTAAGAGTTCCGATTTTCAATGGCACGTTATAAGTAGTAAGTAGTTTTAGAACGATTGGTATGGAGCGAAAATGGAATTCATAGTACTACGACCTCCTTGGCGATATGGTTGTATGGGTTTATGTTATGAGATGTTGAACCCGGTAGTTCTAGGGCAAATACTATGGTTTAGATTTAGATGCTGGTTTTCAAGAATCGAAGGGGAAACCCTTCTTTGATTAAAAAACTACTACCTCCATTCTAGTTTACTAGTCCCCATCGTATTTTGGGTCAAAGTTTGTCCATGAATTTTACTTGTAAAATGTGAATGGAAAACGAGATTTTGTTATACCCAAACAAAAAGGACCGGAGGGAGTGATTGCTCGACACGGACGCGACCTCTCATAGCGCAGCATTGAACCGCGCGCCGCCAAGAGGGCCGCACTCGCCGCAGTTCGGCCGAGCACGCCTCGCCAAGGCAACCAGCTTAAGACTGCCCTACCGCCTTCATTGAATCCGCTGCAGTCAAGCAACACGCCCTTCCGCGAGCCGGCAGCATTTTAGAACACAAAAATGACTAAAATATAATTAATTTACGATGGTCTTGACTTGTTGTGCTCGCACCGTAGCGTGAACTAGTAGAGGTTTTTCTTTATTTATAACTCTCCTCACATTTTTTGGCTTTGAAGTGAATCATGGTTGTGGACATTATGTATGAATGTGCGATATCTCGTGAACATGAGTTTGATGTGGAAGTTGAACTTGGAATGTCGGGCTTGCGTGAACTATACCATGTCCAATGCTTCATCTCGTTATTGTTTGGAAAGTAATTGCTGTTATTACATGACCCAAAAAACATTTTGTGCCACATCAAGAGATGCACAGACATCACAACAGGCATGCCGATCGGATAAACATTTGAACCTAGCTATTATGAAGGAAATTTTGTATTGACAACAGTTTTAGATAGCAGAGACGCCTAGCCTGCTCTCGCCTCTCGCTAGCTTATTTCTCGCTTCTTCCATCTCTTCTTTGGCTTGGGTGAAGAGAGCATCCGATTGCTCTTTTCGCTTCTTCAGAACTCAGCTACATTCTCAAGGGCTGCTGCACGCTTTCTTTCAGCCTTTACTAATGCCACGAGGACACGAACAACCGATTTACTCCACCGGCTTGTGTGTAATCCAAAGATCATCTGGGAATTTGCACCTTGTGTCTAATCCAAAGATCATTAGGAACTGCACCTTGTGTGTAATCCAGCCTCATTTTGGAAACATGATCTCGAGGTCGACCATACTTCCTCCTCGCAGAACTGCATCCCGACATGAAGTTACTTTTTTAGATCAATACTCGAGAAACCTAGATCCATTTAGTAGAAGCCGATAAATGTAACTCTGAGAAGTGAATTCAAAAGGAAAAGAAATATAAAACAGACTACAAGGTGAGAACACCCACTTCCTACATCAAGCTAAAAACGAAAGCATTAGGACGATTAAGACTCTTCTTATTACACATCAAGAACACCACGCTTAAGAGAAACAGAAACTACAACATATACACATCAAGAACACGAGGCTAAACGAAAGTAATTGAAAGGGTGTTACTTACCAAAGCTCGTTTTACGTGTTCGTGCAGCTCCTCTTTAACTTGCCACGCCCTTGAAGATGTCCCAAATATCCCGTGTTTGGTCTTCATTGCTCCTCCGCATGTTCACACTCGTGGTTTTAAAATCTCAACATGGCAAGAAAAATACTACTAGTAATACTCACAGATCTTGTGGGCAACATTAAAGCACTCGCCCGCCATGTTAGAGCATCTCCAACAGAATCAAGAATGCGCGGCGCTTTAAAAAGCGCTTATAGTGCTGAGATCGAGAAGTAGATACTAGAGAGTAGAGGATAGTTCTCAAAGATAGATAGATAAAAAAGATAATTCAACTACTCCTCGTCGTCCGACTCCTCCTCGGTGATGTCCTCCTCCGACGCCCGATCAGAGGCGTGAAGATACCGATCATCGCCGGATTCCTGTATGCGACGCTGCTCCTAGCCTCATGTTGAATTGAGCGTCCGCCACCCACGCTTGTCCTCGCGATAGGCGGCTCGCCCCGCCTCCTCTTATCCTCTCCGCCTCCTTTGCGCGTAGAACTCACGCCGCTGATGATGTCCTCGCGGAAGTGTTGGCGCCACAGCGCCATGGCTTCCTCGTCCATCTCGGCGATGCCGAGACGGTGCTCCCGCCTCCGGTTGTCGCGACGATCCTCGTCGGTGCTAAGCCGCGGCAGAGGCGCGAGCTCCTGCGCCCGCTCCCGCGTCGGCACGTTGGGGAAGTTCAATGTTCTATGAGGCCACCGGAGGCGCCACGCCGCCGCGTCGTACGCGCGGGCGGCCTCGGTGGCGGTGTCGAAATTGCCGAGGCCGAGGCGCATCCCGCGGAACCGGATCTCGGCGGAGAAGCCGCCGGAGGGGCGCGCGCGGACGCCGCGGTATCCCCAAGTTTCCCGGCGACGCGGCGGCATGGTGGCGCGGCGGCGGCGAGGCGAAAAAGAGCGGGGAGAGAGCGGTGGCGAGGCACAGAGCGGTGGCAAGGCACAGAGCGGTGGGAGGGCGTTGGATTTTATAAGCGAAAGCGCCGGACGCCACGCGCCAAAACTAGCGCACGCCCGGCCGCTTTTTCCCACGCGCGCGATCCTTTCCCGACGTCTCTGCTATCTCTACTCTCTTCTCTACGGTTATATTTATTTTATATTTAATATTTAATATTTATCTCTACTTCCTTTACTGTCTACTTTTTTTCTCTATACTTTTTTTCTTGCAATATAGGCCGTCCGATTTATATCTCGATGATAGGAAGGAAACAAATGGGAATTTTGCAAAAGATACCCATACCCTCTCCAGATTTGCAAATAAGGCCTTCCTCGCTCATCCTTTTCTCCCACAAGATAAACTACTCATACAATGCATCTTGATGCGCAACGATGGGCATCTTGCTAGTTCTAAAACCTTTCCATCATTTGCCACACTACTGGTTGCGATGAAAACCTACCCAAGCACAAATAATACAGAGCGACGCACAATTACAAGCTGATATTCTGTTGGACAATGGAGGCTATAACCAATTACTTTTACGGAACAATAGCACCTGTGAAAATTGAAGGGTAGGTATGAACAAAATTGAACCGCACATGTACCGCTAAGTGATTCAATACACACATTACCAATCGAGGAGGAGAACGATGGTCGCGGGCCTCTCGTGAGTCATGGTCGGCAACGGAGTCGCTTCATTGTCCACGACGGTGGTACTTCGCTTACGCCGGCTTCCGGAAGCAGATCCGAGACCGTGGAAGACGATGCCGGGAAGAGGCTCCGCTCACGACGACGACGGTGGACCGCCCAAAGGCGGCGATGAGGTCGCCGATGAGGCAGATGCGCCACGGTGGACGAGTGCGCCGATGTAAAGGGAGGAGCACGAAGGTTGCGTGCCGTGGAGAAGTCTATTTTGCGGTGGGGATAGAAAATGGGAGTATTCAGTGTACTACTGGGTGCCGGGTGGGGCTGGGTGGGTAGGGTGAACCGGGTTACGAAAACAGCCCCTACCAAGCGCCATCCATAGGCCTGTTCAAGGCTATGATGGTAACTTCCCACCGCTCAATCAGGTCGCGGAGATTTTCCCACGACCTCAAAATTTTGTGACACCGACTCCCGTGTGGCGGTTGAGTGATTCGCTAAGCAACTAGCGAGTAGTAGTAGTAAACTCGATATTAGGTTTGACCGAAGTCAAACTTCCTAAAGTTTGACCAAGTTTATATAAAAATATAAACATTTACCATAACAAATATGTATGATGTGGAAGTACATTCAATAATGAATCTAATGGTATTTATTTGTTATTGTATATGTTAATATTTTTTGTTATAAGCTTTCTGAGAGTTTACAAAACTTGACTTTGACCAATGCTAATACGCGGACTTAAATAAAAACGGAGGGAGTACACATTTGTTTTCTTAGTTTGTAGTGAACTAATCATTTGTTGAAATTGTGAAATAAATATATTAGGCTATTGACTTCGAATGTAATGGTCTATACAATTCAATAGTTACAATCATTGTCGAATCCCAAGATGTATACAAGGTCTATAGTACTTCACAACATGCTCAAACTCACATAATCCCAAATAAATGAGAATCTAAATGCATTTCATAGTTATTACTTTGTAGGATGCAACAAAAACAACCAAAACTCTACATCAGCCATTATAGAAGCAACATTTTGACATATCCCATTGTGTGAATGAAACGTGCAGAGAGAGCTTTTGAAGATGGAGCAGATAGGGCGGAAAGATTGTATGTATGTGGACGAGAGAGTAGGAGACAAACCTAACGAGAGAGAGAGAGAGAGAGAGAGAGAGAGAGAGAGAGAGAGAAGTTAGGTCTGTGAGAAAGATGGAGACATGTAATATATGTGAGATGCGTGCATCCGGATTCTCAGATACGTGGAAGGAGAAGAGACAACATGTTTGATGAGAGAGCTGGAAAACATGGACGAGAGGGAAGGATCTCATGGGTTGAGGGATTGACAATTTTGTGTGGGGGAGAGAGGGATTGGTAATTTTGTGCAAGAGAGAGAGAGGGTGGGAGGGAGGAGTCAGTCAGCACATCACCCTGCTTCCAAATGACCCCGCATTCTCTAGCGCGGTGTGGTCGCCGTCTTCGATCTGCTCGATGCCCTCTTTGAAGATTGAGGTGTTGTGCATGTTGGGGTGCAAAGAAGCACAAGCGAGAGTGGTCGCCGTATAACCTTGGATGGGGATGAATTGTGTGCTCGGGGGAGTGTGTGTGTGTGTGTGTGTGTGTGTGTGTGTGTGTGTGTGTGTGTGTGTGTGTGTGTGTGTGTGTGTGTCAGATATTGAGCGAAAACAAACCTAAGGAGAGAAATGGGTATTCACGAAGAGATTGTGCGGGCCTTGAGGTGGGCAGGGGCCGAGTGAGGGTGTCAAATGTGCTGCTGATGCATGTGTTGCATGCGATCGCATGAGGGACTGGACGAATCATGAGAGAGATGGTTGTTGTGTTACGGATGCTCCTCTCTCTCTCTCTCTCTCTCACACACACACACACACACACACACACAAACTAGAAGACCGCTCTCTCATGTATACACAACGATCGGCATCTGCCTATGTCTCACTCATGCATGATCATTTGCACATTCACACCTCTCTATGTCTCAGATCACACGCACACCGCCTCCACATTGCCCTTCCGCCACAACACACATATGGACACATACACACGTTCTCTCTCACCACACACACAAAATAAGTATTAAAAAACTAGGGCGCACCTAAAACGCCCAAATCCAAATAAACACAAACTGGAGCTAAATTCAAATATATGGAAATATTGCAGCCAAAGAACTTTCCTAGAAAAAAAGTTGAGTAATATTCGAGGATTGTTTTCACACACACAAAAGGTTCGTGGATGTCCTTCGAGCGCGACACGGTGACGCACTGCTCGATCGATCGCACGTCATGCGTTCACGCGCTTGCACAGATTCCGTGATCGTGGCTGTGGTACTAACTTCAAAAAACGCTGCCTAAGTCTAATGTTTACGGTACTAGTACGGTTTTCTTTTAAGTTTGACCAACCTTATATAAAACTAAAGTAAGCTCCCATACGCCAAGACTCATCAATATGCCGCCGCCGCCGCTAGCATGCCGGCGCCACCGCTCCGCCAACAATTTCGCCCATCACCGCCATGTCACCGCCATCCCTATGCCATGAAGCCAAGGCTCGCCACCACGCCGTCCGCAGTCCTCCTCGCCATGCCGCCGCTGCTGCCAAGCACGCGAGCAGCTGGTGGAGCCGCCTATGCACGCAGCGCACGAAGAGGAGGACGAGCGCGTGCTCAAAGACGCCGGGCGAGGAGGAACTAGCGTGTCATTGTCGTCTCCGCCGCTGAGGAGGCGCGCATGGTGGCTGTCGCGCGCGAAGCCGGTCGCGCAAGCTGCCGAGCCCGCAAACCGGTGCGGACGCGAATCTACCTTCGAGACCTTGAATGCCACGTGATCCCGCAATCAAGGAGCAATTTGGGTCACTGTGAGCCGCTTGATGCAACATGGATGGCTAGAAGGGCTTCTTCCACCTCTTCTCGCCGCCTTTTCTTCCTTCGCCCGCCGAACTTCTTTCACAAATCGATCGACCCAAATTATACTACTAGTACAAACGATTAAGTACAAGAGAACACGAAGATACGAAAGCAAGAGTACCAACTGCAAGAAGAACAGTAGTAAGACATAGTACTAGTACTACTCTCACGCACTAAAGAGTTCAAATAACGAGAAAGAACATAAACATAGTTCTGCTGGGGCCTCAAAGACAACACACCCTTGAAAATAAACTAAGCAACTAGTCCGCTTGACACTACAAGAGAACCAAAGATGAGCGACGGATCGCCACCTACTCGAGTCCGAGTCCACGCCCCGACTTCGCCCTCGCCCTCTTCCTCTTCCTCTTCACCGACGCTTTTTGCTTGAACCGACATTGGGCTCGCTTCTTCATCCAACCCATGTAGATATTTAAACAAAGGTAGGCATCCATTGCTGCGCATGTGATGTGATCTTCATCTAATGTCTTCGACTCCCATGCATGATGAAACTCGTGATGAGGTTTCTTCAGCTTAGCGCATTTAAGGATCAATCATGGCTGCTGCCGTGGTCAGCATTGAAGGTTGAGAGGAGGACACCAGCTTGCCTTCCGAGATCAAGGGCTGGCCTACAACGAGACCTATCCGACGCAGACATCCCTCGCTGCTCTTAAAGCCTACAAGAACGAATTTCACTCTTTTGTCCTTGAGGAAGTTCTTAAAATCTCGCACTCAACGCCGGCATGGCATATGTGGTAGACCAAGCAAACGTTATGTACGCAAACCTCGATCACGGCGGCTTCTTCCTCTCTTCGCCCTTAGATCCTTCTCTCGCCCCAGATCGTGGTGTACTCAACATCTAGCCCAAATGACCCACTCATCCGCTGAACTGCTGAACATGCGAGAAGCGAGCAAGCCATGCTTTCACCGTCATGATCCACGTGTAGATGATTTATGAACTGATCGCCGGTGATGGCTCTAACTCGGTACTCAGCCAAGCCACTATGGAGATTTGGGAGGCCATGGATTTTGGAGGAGGGTTAGGAGAAGTTGAACTGTTGTACCCCGCAAAAACTGGGAGCGAACTAATGTGAAAGGACGGGACGACTGGGAGCGAACTGTTGTGAGGTAGAAGACGGGGACGAGTAGGGCGTGCGAACGGCGTGGGGTTGCTGGCTTGCCCGGTGGATAAACGGCTGCAAGCCCCCAAAGAGTTCTCGAGAACTATGCGGGACCCACTAGATGTCATGTCTACTAGACCCATATCGTAGGCCTGACGGTATAGCTTCTGCTTGTTCGCACGCCATGCCGGCGCGTGGATGTAACTTCACTTAATTCCGCCAACCGTCAGGCCCCACGACCTTCGCTTTCTCGCGCAAGTCGCGCTTTTGAGACTTCGACCGCTATAAATGAGCAATTTTTTGCCTACTCCGATGCATGATACTCCTCCGTCCTTTTTACTCCCACAACCGCTTGCAAAGTGTTTGACCAAATATATACTTTTTTGAACACCACCTTATATTAATTAACCAGCCACACCAGTACACTCATTCGATACAATATTCACCACACAGGGCGGTACGTTATTTACAAGAATACCATCTAATCTATTGTCAAAGCTATACTTAGCGATTAAGTGTGCCACCTTATTGGCCGAACGGCTAATCTTTGACAATTGAAGATTGTTGATCAACTTCGAGATGCTCAACGCTTTCATCTTCAGGTCACGCATAGCAGACCTGTCATAGTCCCTCGATGCAAGAGACGCTACCACAAAAGCGCAATCAGTCTCTAAAATTACAGGATTATGAAGAGAAATACCTATGTAGAGACCGGCAATGCAAGCCCTAAGCTCCGCTTCCTCCATGCTTTGACAGGCATCAATGAAATCCCACGACCAAATTTATACTAAAAATATCAATATCTACAATATCGATTATAATGAGTATAAGAACTATGCTTTATAATGAGTGTAAAAATATTGATTTGACATTGTGAATGTTGATACTCCCTCCGTCTAGGTGAGTAAGTCATCTTAGGCTGTGCACCGTGACCAAGGAGGAGGGGAAAACGAGAGACATTAATGTTTATTTGCTAATTAAATAGTATTGCATGCAATGAACTAACCACTGCATGTCATGTTTGATAGTCTCAGGTCATTAAAAGCATGCACACCCTCATCTCTTATTGGTTGATATGTCAAGAAACAAGAAACGAGGTAGAAGTTAATGCACCGCGCCTACGTGTTTTGGGATTATTTGGTTTTCGTAAGATGACTTACACACCTAGCTATTAGAGTACCACTACCTCCCTTCTAGTTTAAAGGGCTCGACTCAAAAATTTCACCTACTCTTAGCAAGATAGTAGAGGCGGTGGAATAGTTTTTGAAGTCTGCAAAAGTACTCAACTAATGCTGTCGTTCTTCACAAAAAATGTGTTTACCAATGCATGCATGAACACTAGTTACTCTAACCCCCCTCTCTTCTTTAATTCTTTGCCACATCAGCATGTTTGCTATTCCCGTGTGCATGATACCAGCTAAGATACCACCATTATGGCCAGCCTTAATCATCGCATGCAATAATTTAGTGCACCTTGAAATATGAACATGTGTGGGCGGTATGTTTTAATGACTTGAGACTATACCTAGCCCGCATGCAAGATGACTTATTATGCACTGCTCCCCATACCCGCAGGAAGCCCGCTCGCCTCCAAATCTTTTCCTCTCCATGTGTGGAAACAATATGCCCGCCAAACTCTCCTTCTCCTCCGTCCCACCACTCCACCCCATGTGAAAAAATCTGCATGCATGACTCTCCTCCCCACGCCGTCAACCACAGACCAGCAATATTTCCACCCCTTCGCCCCCCGTAATTTACTCCAACAAATATGCCCACGTAGCTTTTACTTAACTTCATGCATTGGGTCATCGACATACGGGCCCAAAGCAGGTATCGCCCACATGTCGCTGACGAACCGACCTCGCAGCTAAGTCGCGCAGCTCACCCATATCTTACGAGGTGTGCCATTGCTCGCTATAAATACTGCGCCCCCACGACATCGCTATCTCCTCCCCTCACGCTCACGCTCATCGCTATCTCCTCCCTCCTCTCACGCCGACCACCATGGCATCACCTCCCAAGCCCTAGGAGCCCTCGCCGCACCGCTGGACGGTCACGCATCGCCGCCGCTCGCCGCCACTAGTCGAGGAGGACGCGTCGGCGTTCCGCCTCGCCGCCACGCGACGCTGCCGCCATTCCATTCTCGCCGCCACTAGTCGAGGAGGACGCGTTGGCGTTCCGCCTCGCCGCGACGCGACGACGCTCGCCGCTCTTGCCGCCACTAGTCGAGGAGGACGCGCCGGGTTCCTAATCTCGCCAAAGCCATGCGCCGCGACGGATGCGCTTCCTGCCTTGCCACGTCGAGGTGGACGCGCCGGCGTTCCTAATCTCGCCAAAGACGCTGCCGAGGACGCGCCTGGCCCCCGCCACGAGGAGAACGCCGCCGCCCGCCGAGCCCCCAGCCTTGAGGAGCTTTGGAAAGAAATGGATGTCGCCAGGGGAGGCTTTGCTTCCAGCAGAGCGCCAAAATAGAGGCGGAGAAGAAGGCCGAGGAAGAGAAGCGCACCATGCAACAAGCTTTCGGGAGATCTATGTCGCGTCCGAGAGAGTCAAGCAATTGGTTCTTTGGTAGGATATTCGTGCGAGGGCCGTGAGGGTGGCGGAGGACGCCTGCCGACGCCTCGAGTGTGCCGGGCCCAAGCGCCTCATCTACGCTTGGCGGTACGTGGACCGGGTGCACGCTTCCAGCCAGGAGGAGTACCTGCTGGCGCCGGATCACCACACCGGTGAGATCGCGCTACCACGCCAAGAAGCCGCCAATCAGCACTCGCGAGTTGCGAGGCCGAGGAAGAGGCGCGTGTCGGCGCTACTGGAAACGGCCACGCACTGTGGCACTCGTGGCGCGCCGCAAGCGCTCCTGCGAGCGCCGTGGCTTTTATGAGGAGTATAATTTTGTTTCGTAAGGCGATCTCATTAGTTTTGGGATGCAAATGATAAATCCTTAACGCTCAGGAATTTTTAGCGCCCTTAATTAAGTATGTAAAAGGAAAGTTTGGAAACGCTGTGTATTATTACGCATTTTGCAAGTACGCATATAGCACAAACTTTACTATATACTATCGGACTACACGCTCTCTCGATATATGCTTGCAGATTTCTACTCCCTCCGCCCGTGTCAATAAGTCATCTTTGGTTGTGCACGTGACCAAGAAGGAGGGAAGACTTGTACACCTAGACGGAGGGAGTACTACTATTACTTATGTACGCAAATGCACGCTTTTAACATTACGATGCGGTTTTGTAAAAGTAGAAAACAGCACTAGTCAAGCTTGTGAAACGATTCAATGCAAAACAAATGCAAAAATGCTCATTTGATTGTTTACTTTAGCTTCCTTCTCTGTGGTTATTTCTCTATCGCATTTTGTACGGAGTATCTCACCGTTGGAAAGGCATGCAAATTCCCAAACCGCTTCCTACACCCTCAGATCGAATTTTTTGCCTAACAAGTTGTGCCGCAATTGAATTCCAACTTGAGTACTACTACTAGTAGGAGTACCAGGGCCGCTTTTTTAGGCTTCTAGATTAGTAATCCCATAACTACTACCTTCGTCCTAGTTTATTGGTCCCCATTGTAATCTGTGTCAAATTTTGATCATAAATTTAACTAATGAAATGTTAGTGCATGTCACATGAACTACTCCATCCGTCTAGGTGAGTAAGTCATCTTAGGCTGTGCACCGTGACCAAGGAGGAGAAAACGAGAAACGTTAATGTTTATTTGCTAATTAATAGTATTGCATACAATGAACTAACCACTGCATGTCGTGTTCGATATCTCAAGTCATTAAAAGCATGCACACTCTTTGTCTCTTATTGGTTGATATGTCAAGAAACAAGAAACGAGGTAGAAGTTAATGCACCGCACCTAAGTGTTTTGGGATTATTTGGTTTTCGTAAGATGCCTTACACACCTAGATGCACCGCGCCTAAGTGTTTTGAGTAACATTTTATCAGTTAATTCTTTGGTCAAAATTTAGCACAAATTACAATGGTGAGGAATAAACCAGACGGGTAGTAGTTTAGAAGCCCAAATAAATGAGTGAGGCGCCTTATTGTTACTTCCACTGTGACTAGTCTTGTGGGAAAAGTGGGAAGCCGCCAAAAGAACTGCCCTAGGAGTAGTAGCTAGGATCGAGTGTGGGAGATGAACCGAGAAAGTAAATGCAGAGAGATGAAATGCAAAAAGACGGAGGGATGTGATGGTTGCTTGTCCGTTTATTTTACCAGGCCATTTATTACTGGGAGTGGTTGGGTTTATTGATATGACGGCTTTACTATTGCACCACGAGCGGGTGAGAGGTGAGACTCCTGCAGCGCCGCCTCTACACTTGTACTACATCGGTCGTGGTTTATTAGTCCCCATTGAATTTGATCAAGATTTAACGACAAAATGTTAGTGCATGTCAACAAAAACTATATCGTTGGATTCAGATTTGAACATAGTTTTGAATGATATAATTTTAGGTGACATGCATCAATATTTATCGTACTATATATAATGTTAGTTCAATTTTTGGTCGCATTAATCTATAGTAGTAAGGTGCCCGTATGCTGCAATCAAGAGTGAAATGCATTGATCGGGGAGTTGTTTATTTTGACAAAGGGTGTGGGGGTCATCTCATGTGTAACGGGTATCGATAGGTTTCTTCGGATATTATCTCATCTCTAGAGCTCACAAACATCCGGGTGAAATAGATAAAAAGGTATATTTTGCAAACAAAAGCGTTCAACTGCTCAACCTGCATCCAAAACTTGTGAAGAAATAACACTTATTGTGCTTTGCAAGAAATGATCTTTAAGAATTAGTTTTTGAGTATCGATTGTTATACATGTTGGCTACAGATGACATGGCACTTTCTTATAGTCAACAGTTGGCTATACTATTAAGTAATATTAACCATGCCCTTATACACCTAGACGGAGGGATTAAATCAGGATGACTTGCAAGGGGGCAGAGGAGATGTAAGAAATGGTTCATCGTAAGTCTTTCACCAGTTCTGTAGTAAAAATTCATCCATGGAAGATTCTAGACTAAACCATAAACGGATACACTTTTATTCATGCGCGATACTCCAATAGAGCAAGATCATGCATGGAAGTCTCCACATGCTTAGACAGCGGATTACACTGAGCAAAGACTAATGATCAACATTTAACTTGATAATGCGATTTTTTAGAAGAACAGGAGGCTCCTCCCCGTTCCATTATCAAATGAAACCCAAAGTGTCTTACATCAGCTCACCGAGAGGAGCAGTTCAAAGGAAGGACTGCGCGAAAGCCACTCAAGTTTAACGACAAGCTTACGTAATCAAAAGCAGCAAAGACACGGGCCATAAGCGTCCACACACACACTACATGTTTTCTAAGTGCACTTGATAATGCGATGTCCAGGTGAACCTCCTTGAGTCCCCTGCACCGAGTCGGCGGGTAAAGGATGGAACGGATGCCATGGGTTTTCCAAGTCCACATTGGCGGATAGTCCCAGCCCCCGTGAGTCCAAGTCTGTCCGATGAGGCCGGTTTCGCGCCCACGCCGACCGGAGGGGTAGTAACATTGACCACGCACCCGCACATCCGCCTCATGTCAGTGGAGCGCCGCCGCGACGCCCGACGCACATTACAGAGATGGGCGGCGGCTCACGCTGGCCTCGCCGGTGCCCACGATCAAGAGGAAGACGCCGCCATCCTCCTCCGAGACTAGCAGCGGCGGTGATCCTCCAAATGACCCGCATGGTGAACCGTAGCACGGTCGCATTTGATGTTCTCCGCCAAGGGCCAACAAAGGACCGCTGCACGATCCGTGAGGTGATGCACCATGTCCGCCGGCGAGCCACAAACGGCATCGGCACTCATAGCAAGGGACGAAGGGCTCCTTGGAGGCATCGACCAGGCCGTCCATGAAACGGGAGTGGCTGTAGGGGACATTGCGCCAGTTGAATATGTGAGCAAGTTATTACGAGATTTAATCCGAATAAGCACAAAATAAATGATGACGGCTATAACAGAGATGAAACTAATCATGTGGACTAGCATAGTAGTAGGATACAGAGTAGAAACATGAATTCTACCACGATTTCAACAGGAAGGACAGAACACATACGGTGCAACGGAGCAGCACCGCTGGCGCTGAGGTTGTCGCCCATGTCGCTGAGGAAGAGGTTGCCGAGGTCGGGAAGAAGTCGCTGCCGGTGAAGTCGTGGCTGCCAAGCCAGTCGCGAGAGTGCGCCCCTAGATTTCAACAAATACCACTAATGGAGCGCAGGAGGGAGTGGCTGTAGGGGACGTTGCGGCCGCCGAATGGAGCGCAGGAGTAGCACACGAAGCAGTAGATGGTGTCCTTACTAGTACTCCCTAGTCTCTATCTATCTATATCTATATATATCTACTCTTATAGAAAACCGAGTTGGTGATGATGGTATGCCTGCCATCTTGTAATATAGACCGTCCGATCTATATCTGACGGATAGAAAGCCAACTATGACAATTTTACAAAAGATACCCGCACCTCTCTCCACATTTACAGATAAGGCCTTGCCTCGTTCATCCTTATCTCCCACAACCTCGTGCTCCTCCCTATGTCTCTATCTCTACTACTTTTTTTATAACAAATTGAATAGTGCTGCGCCGTCCCCTGCATGCCCGGCTGAACTCGCCTCCATCATCACCAACTGAGTCTTTTATAGGAGTAGGAGTAGAGAAAAAACCGAGTTGGTGATGATGGTGTGTCGTGCAATGCACGGGCATCTTGCTATTTTTTTGCATATAAGTCCAAACACCACGTAGACACGGTCTTTGAGCACGGTTCGTAGTCGTTCCACGCTCGGGCATTGAAGTTTGTAACTATTTTAGATTAGAATATACTACTCCTCCGGTGCTAGTAGTAGAGCAGAGTCCTACTCTACTACTCTACTCTAGCAAGCTAGGCATAGTAATCGTAGTAGGTACCGAGGGAGTACCAAGATCGTGATCACTCAAGCAAGTTGTCCGCATCGATATGACCCTACGCTGCTGGTATGTGTCTCAGAAAGTCAAGCTACATGTCAGTAGTCATCATCACCGTCCACTTCCCGCAAAGACATATTCGCTTCTCCATCTTTGTCCGCACATAATCTCGCCCAAGCTTCCATCCCCGCTAAGGCGCCCCCCGCCCAAAACCCAAGCACTAACAATGGCGTAACCGAGCAGCGTCCGCCAAAGAGTGGCTGGAATTCGCCCCACAGAGGTAATCAAGCTCATTGTTTCGCTGTGGACAATCTCAAGACCATGCCGCCGCAGCGCTCGCCGGGCTGTACCGCTTACTCAAAGCCCTCAGCCGAGCTTTTAAGCCAGCCCTTGCTTGCCGATGCCGCCGATCTTTAGAAAACGGCGGTCACGCAGCATAACGATCGTAGGGTGGCGAGCATCAACCCCTTCATCGCGATCCGATCCCCGCCAGCCTCAGCTACATTAACGGTATGTACTGGGTCGGCATGAACACGCCTTGATGGTGCTCGCCGACGGTCGCGCAGCTGGATGCTCGTGGAGGTCTACACCCGCGATTGATCCCCTTCCTTCGATTAACATCGCACCGCTTTGGCACCGCGCCCGTAATACTCGGAATCTTACAAGAGCCAACATGATACCAAGTTTGATTTGCTCAAGGTTGTAATCGCCAAGTGCCCACAAGATCTGCGAATTATAAAGATTTCAAAGCTAATTGTGTTCTTCAACCGCGTCTCGCTTATCCGACAGTCATCGCGTAAGTGGATAAATCTGCACGCCCATCGCAGGATCATACATCCTCCATGGTTCTCTCGATGCCATTGAACACAAGGGCTTCATTTACGCTTGTCGACTCCTTCTATGGTTGGACGATTGTCGCCTACTCCACTATCGCTACAAACGGTTGTTACACCAAAGATGTTACTTTCCTATGATATCATGATGGCTTGCTTATATTATCACAACATTTATCAAAAAATATTCATGCTCATAACATGATGTTCTTAAGATTGACTAAATCAAGAGCCCTTTTTTATTTGACTCCAACTTGATATGATGTTGTAGGCCGCCTGGTGTCCCTACCCTTCCTAATCCCAGAACCTTTCAAAGAAAAGCAGCATGGCAGTTGCAAGTGGTTCCTAGCTCGATCAGACGACGGCGAAAGATTGATGATCGTTTGCACGTACCGGAAGTGTTGTTTCGCGGAATACAATCACAGTCACTACAAGGTCTTTGAGCAGGATCCCAGCTTCTCTAGGCCTTCAGGAATTTTTGACTGGAGGCTGGTAAGTAGCCTTGGTACACGCTCTCGCTTGTCGGACTGAATTATCCAATTAACCAGAGATAACCGACGGCAAGGATCATGATGGCAGCACGTTTCGCTCATCGTGCAAAACTGTGTGTACACAAGCACCATGTGTCTCTCGCATGCACCATACCTCGATATGTGCCGCCACGCCTGCAGCCCAAAGTAGGAGAGAGGGTCGCAAGTATCGAGTTCGACCGCCGGCCGGAGTTTCCGTCAGCACCCATCCGTTCAAGCCGCCACCAATCTCCATAGCTTAATAAATAGTAACGCCTAACCGAGCCGCTTAGTTAGATGCGCACACTTGGTGTAGTAGGATCTTTATTTAGTTTGATGCATACACTTGTTCTTTTTTGCAGCCCTTTGTAATGATGGCTGATGTTTGGTTTGGAAGAGAGAGCTGCGCTTTCACTCTTCCGCCTGCTTATCGCTTCGCTGCACCCCAGCCCTGGTTGTTGCTGCTGCTGTTTTCAATGTACAATCAGTAGTATATTTCGTCTGTTGGTTGAATAAATGTGTTGTTTTGGAAGTCGTTGCACGGTTCGATCCTTTAGTGCCCCGTACCGTACGTAGCTCATACTATTTTTCGTACGGAACACATTTTCCACTTGTTGATAACATGCAGCCCACTGATGAAGGCCCAATAGAGAAGCCCATAATTAACTGGAAGGGAGGCTCTCACATGAATCTGGCCCAGGTACATGCTCATGGTCCCCTAAACATAAATAAGTAAATAAATAAATAAAGCTAAATGCTCATGCACCAGTTCTTTGGGAAAATAGGTAGCCCAGTATTTCTTTTTGAAGAATACCCAAGCTAGGCCTATTTGTTTTCTCCGAATTATCGGGCTGCAAATCTTTCAAGACGAGGAGGGATGCATTCCGGCCTGGCCAAAGAGTATGGTCAATGTCTGTTAAAAGTAATATCAAAGGGGTTGAAAATTCCAAAAAATTTATAGCAAATGGGATATTAGTTTTTTTTGAATTTTGTTCTTCACTGATATCTTATACGTATTTCATTGGATTTAACATGACATAGTACTAATTTATTTTTAAATTTGTTTTAGTATGGCTATTAATTTTGGATTAAGAATATTTCGCCCTCAAAGAAAAATTTATGAATTTTCAAAATTTCCCACATATTTAGTTAATTTTTTACCTCGGTATCGACTCGTAAAATGGCCGCAATTCTAAAATGGAAAACGGGCTGCAATAAATTCCATATGAATTAGAAAATGAGTAAAAATTATAAAAATAATAGCAAATGGGCTGTACATGCCACAAATTTCGAGGTCGACTTGTTTACGCAAGGCTTTGTCAATGAACACACGATTCTAGCAAAGAAGGATCGCTGGATGTCCATCCAACGGCCGACGTGCTTCTTCAATCTATGATCTTCCCGCCCACCGCCTAAACTAGCGCCGCAGGACTGCCTCGCTTCCTCCTCTTGTGGCTGCTATGATGTGATGCCAGCAGCAGCTTCCCCCCACCCTACTACCTCCGCTGGCCCGGCCGCACGCAATCAATCGCCTCCTTATTACGCTAAAAAATGATTCCTCCCACTAACATCCGGGTGCACCGTTGGGAGGCTAACTCAGGGCCTACTATGTCGACGCAGACGCAGGCTTGTCAACTTAGTCAACAAACGATTCTAGCAGCAGAAGAATCGCTGGATTTGAATCAAACGGTCCTGCCGCTTCTTCAATCGCTGCTTTTCTTGCACCAACCGCCCAAACCAGCTTGGGGAGACCGCCGCTCCTCGCCTCCTCAAGTGGTCGGGTCAGGTTACCATTGAGGCCTCATCGCCTCTACTACTCCCACCGCTAGCTGTGTCCTCAAGGGCGACGGCAGCCTCACACCACAGCCAACCAAAGTGAACCTCAGACTCCTCTCACGCATGGGCATCCACCGCCGTTTCCCGGCTCCATGTCGCCCCTTCCTAGGCTCTCACCGCCCACCGCCTTTGGTGCTCTCGGCGCAAGCGTGGTCAATGTGGTCAACGACATTCCATCGAAAGAGTATCAGACGTGGAGAGGCTAATACTGGGTCCATGGCCACAACCCAGTTTTTTTGTGATTTGCCAAGTAAGTCGCTTTGTCGTGCCGTTGGGCTGCAAATCTTTCAAGACGAGGAGAGCTTATTCGATCGGCCGAGAAAATGGCCCATCAAGAATGAGAAATGGGCTGTACATTTTAAAACACATCAAACCGCAATTAGTTTCAAATATCTTTTTTTTATTTCGAGATTTTAAATTACATTAATTTTTATGCGTGAGAATTTGTTGATTTTATATTGATATACATTTATTTTAAAATCAGTTTGAATGTGAGTCAAAATTTCGGATTAAAACAGTTCGACCGCACCGAAATATGCAAAATTTCGTATAAGTTTTTAACCGTGGCCACAATATGGGCTGTAATGCTAACAAAAAGAATATGGGCTCCAAAAAAACCTTAAGAATTAGCAAATGGGCTGTAAATTATTAAAAATAATGGCAGATGGGTTGTATGTTGTTTTCCACAGATTTGAGGCTTTCCTAAAAAGGTTGACGCACAAGCAGTGACTGTTGGATGGCCATCCAACGGCCGTCGTGCTTCTTCAATCTTTGCTTTCCCGCCCAAATTGCCGCGGACTCGCTCGCCCTCCTCCCCAAAGGCCGCCACGCAGCCTCACCGCCCCACAGCATTCCCATCGCCGCCTAGCCATCCTCTACTCACTCACACCGCCGTTATTCTCCGTGGAAACCTCAGACAACAGATTCTCCGGCTCGACGAAGTCTTCCTCGCCTCCATGTCATTCCTTCCTAGGCCTCGCCATCGCCCACTAGCTATATCTTCCGGCGGATCAGATGCAAGGCCGTGCCTCCTTATTACGCACAAAATAATGAATACATCCCCACCGAAGGGCCTCAGATTAGCCGGGACCCACCCATCATATATTCAAGACGCAGTGCCTAATATCTTCGGGGAAGTGCCTACTAAGTTGACCCAGATAGTGGCAGTCGACTTAGGGCCTACTAAGTTGACGGGACGGAGGGCTTTGTCAACTTAGTCAATATGCACGATTCTAGCTCCAAAGGACCGTGACGATGTCCATCCAACGGTCGTAGTGCTTCTTCAACCTCTCGTCTTCTTGCTCCAGCCGCCCAAACCAGCGCCGGTCGTGCCTCATGCTCCTGCCTCCCGTGGGTCGGGCCATGATGCGGCGGAGGCCTCACCGCCTCTACTACTCCCACCACCGCCAGCCATCCTCTACTCACCCACACCCCCGTTATTCTCACGGTGATGGCAGCCTCACACCGCAAAGGAACCAAAGAACCTCGTACTTTCTACGCGGGCATCCACTACCGCTGTTTTCCCCAGCTCCGCCGTCCCCTTCCTAGGCCTCGCCATCGCCCACCGCCTGGTGCTCTCGGCGGGCGTGGTCAATGTGGTCAAGGAACGGCTTCCATCGGACGTGGATTGTACGTGGAGAGGCCGATAACCGGGTCCACGGCCAAGAAGGAAGTGCCTCCTTATTACACACAAAATAATTATTCTCCACTGATAAATGGGGACCCACCGGACGGGCCACCATATTTCGCGAAAAAACATTTCTCGATCGCCGGGACCCACTACCTACACCTTCGCACGCAAGGAAGTGCGCCCGCAAAAACAAAACGATTCGCTACCGATCGCCGGGACCCACCAGCTACATCTTCGCACGCAAGGAAGTGCGTCCGCAAAAACAAACCACGACATCTTCGCACGCAAGGAAGTGCGTCCGCAAAAACGATCGCCCTCGACCGCTGGGACCCACCACCACATCTTCGCAGTAAGGAAGTGCTCGATACCGACCCACCGGTCGGGCGCACGAAGCGCTGTCATTCGGTCGCGAACGTGTACGATATATCGATGTAGAGGCCGCACGTGGATGTAGAGGCGCCGCACGCGTCGTAGTAGAGGCGCGCACGTAATATGTACATGCACGCACGCGGCGTAAAGCGGCGGTGCAAGAAAGAAAATACGCCACGCACGCACATACGGGCAGGTCTCTAACGCCTACTCACGATACGCACATGGCTGGGTCGGAACGGAGAAACAACATCGCATCCGTGTTCATGGGGAGGCAACCGAATGGCCGTGTTCAATGCGGGTCGGTTCATTGGGATGCTTGGACGGAACAGCGATGGAAACAAGGCGCCGTGCGATCGGGACAACGGAGGAAACAGACCCCACGCTTGAATGGGTCAGCGTTGATTGGGAGGTGTGGCGATCGCAAACGGAGGAACGGACCTCCTAACCGTCACGCTCGAACGGGGTCCCGTTGATCGGGAGGGTGTGGCGACCGCAAAACGGAGGAAACGGACCTCCTACGGTCGAAACGGGGTCCTGTTGATCGGGAGGGTGTGGCGCATCACAAAACGGATGAAACGGACTTGTGTTGGAGCGTGTTGGAGCGGGGTCCTGTTCATCGGGAGGGTGTGGCGATCGCAAAACGGACTCCATGGGATACTTTTCATCTCCACCGCCGACCTCCTCCACCTCCACCTTCACACCGCCGACCTCCTCCACCTCCATGGGCCCTATTCATCCAGCCTCCACCGCTTACTCCACCGCCATCGCTCAACCACCCTCCACGGGCACCCTCCACCGCTCTACTATTCATCCAGCCTCCACACCACGGGTCCTGCTCAACCACCCTCCACGGCCACCCTCCACCGCTCATCGCTCATCCAGCCCTCCACACCACGGGTTCCTGCTCATCCAGAGGCAACGCCATCGCCATCGCTCATCCAAACCCCCGCAACGCCATCGCTCATCCAATCGATCGGCTTCAAATAGCAGCAGAGCGGCGAATCGCCCATCGGGTTCGCCAAACAACCATCGATCGATCGCCGGGTTCAAGAACGTGTAGCTTGCAATGCAATCGCCGGTTCGCAGAGCCCAACGCCTTGCTCGGGTTCGAGAGCTAACGCCGCACACACGCCACAGACGTACGAGAGAAACGCGATCGCTCGCCCCGACCTCCCACCGTAACCGCAACTCCTCAAATTTTCCTCCCCTCGCTTCTACCACGGTTTTTTCCGCCATGGACGGCCCAAAGAATGTCATGCAGCCGCCTCCGCCCGCCCAGACAAAAGCCCATTTTCTCATCATGATTTTTGTCATAGAAGTAGGAGCCCACCACATCTATGATGATACCGGTTTTGTCACAATTATCGTCATAGAAGTGTCATATGTATGATGTAAAAAAATTGTTCGCCCAAAATGTCACGGATGTGTCTTTTTTTGTAGTGTAAAGCAAGCAAGAAGGCCTTGGATGGAACGAACAGGAGCCGTTGAAGATGCGTCGGTCCATTCGCAGGCGGAGGGGAGTATGAGGGTTGACTGGTTCGGGCGCGGGTGCATGTTGGGGCTGACGTCGCCAGAGAATAACAGGACGTGTGGGGGAATAGAGGGAGGGACTGGCCAAAATTGGAGGGTACGTACGGTAGGGCAGCAGAGGCGCAACCAGCCATGGGAGGCGAGAGCAGGCGGAGCCGACGGGGTGGTTTGGTTTGGGCGGATGGAGGAAGAAGAAGACAAGAGATAGAAGATACACGACAGATGTTGGATGTCAATCCAACGGCTGGTAGGCAGAATTGTTTGTTGACTGGCTAGTAAGTCGACACCACCTTGGATAGGCTATTTCCTTGCGGGTCCCAAATGTCAGAATCCAAATCTGTCACGGTCATGCAACCTTTCCTATGAAAATTTACAGCCCATTTGATGTGCTAGTTCGAAATAAGTTTGTGGGTGCTGGTGGGGCTAATCACTTGGCTTCAGAATGCACAAAGGAGCTCAAGCAGCCGTTGAGAGTGATGTTATTTCCTTGGTTGGGATTTGTTACAATATTTCACCCTAACTAAAACGAATGGCAAGCCATTTGCCTTGTTTCAAAGAAAATATGATGTACACAAATGAGTTGAAAAGGGCACGAACATCTAACTCCACTTACAAACTGTACAAAAGCACGAGGGTTAATTGTTCATCAGGTTTACAAAAAAACCCAGATTGAAAAGGGAAACAACATCTAACTCCAGCACTGTTTTTGGTAGTCACAGTCAAATGGATCAGTCAGGTCCATAGAATGAACATCCTAGGTCGTAAAATTTATAGGATTATGACCACAATATGTTGTAAATAGAAGCCCAACACGTTCAGAAGCTCTTTTGCCCACCTGAAACTCCTTTTTTTGCTCTTCGACATACCCATCCGTCAAAACCATGCTGCTGATAAACTTAAGCCTGATGGACAATAGTAACCTCCCATTCAGCATGAAGAATGTGACAAATCTTGTGTTTGCACGGTTGGCTACATATTGTTCTAGCGTTATTGTCTTCAATCGAATCTCATGAGAAGTGAGAAAATCCCGATGCTTACGAATCCACCGTTATAACTTTCTTACCCTGTCCTGTTACCTAAATAGACGTGAAGATTGAAAATAGTTAAGGTCTAAAAGAAGCGTGTCGAAAGAGCAACAGCTGAACGGTTAATTCTAGTACACTATATGCGGGCTTCCAATGTGCGTGAAATCATCACCTTTATATACAACTTCTCCAGACATGGAAAGCATTGCAGCAAGCCAATAATCTTGTTCAGATCAAAACTATTCATTTGGATATATAAGATCTTGATAGAATCCAGCACCATTGATAGGCCATCCATGGAGAAACTCTTCATTGAGCATAGAACATAATATTAGTACAAAATGTGTACTCCAAGATGATATATAAATTATGCGCAAAAATTTAAAATACAGCTTATGGTTACAAGTGTAGATGATAATATAAAGTACCTGAAGAACTGTGGAGCCAAACACCATATTGAAATGAGCACAGAGATCATGTATTACACCCAAGATCTCCAGTTTAGGCACAGAGAGGACAGTTATTTTCAACGGTGAATAACTAGAATCAAGGATCAACCTTTGAAGTGAAGGGGCATCTTGGATGATGAGCTGCCTTCCGTCAAAAGAAATTCCAATTCTTACAAGGTTAGGCGACTTTATTTGGAGACAACCGATTCTAACTGTGAAAACAAGCACCAAGCACTCCAGCGCAGGGTAACTGGAGTGGATGATGCTGTGCAATGAGGCCTCCGATATACGAACCCACACAAGTGAAAGTTTCTTGAGAAATAGGAGTCAAAAGTTTAGTACCAGATTGTCTGGTAGGTAGCACAGCGCAAAGGTGACGGTGTGGAGAGAGGAGGAAAACCGCGAGATGGACATCGGTGCTGAGGGCACAAGTTCATGGCGTTCGGTATGTGGTATGTGATTTCCAGGGGAATGGTAGAAGTCAAGCAGTTGTAGTTCTGTGAATTCAGGGGATTTCAGCCAGGCGTCCACCGTGCAGGGCATGGTATGCTTGCTCAGGTAGCATGACGGGATGCAGAGGCTTTGAACACGGGATGCAGAGGCTTTGAACGGAGCCCTGGTGGGAGGAGATGATGGCTCTAGGAATTTCAAAATCATTGAAGAGAGATGGCTGACGACAGTCGAGATTAAGGGGCACAGCGCGCCATAGAGGGCGCCACCGAATTGAGAGGACTTGGGTGTGGCAGCAATCCTTGGTGGGGAGAAGCGAGATGATCTCCCCAGACGGCGTCCCCGGAGATCGCTGATGCGGTCCACCCGAGATTCTACGGTTCCTCGGATCCGTGAGGGCGGGTCGCCGCTTCTCCCAGCTGCCGGGTGTAGATCTACAACAAAGGCCACCAATGGCGGGAGCCTCATCTTCTTGGCGCTGGGGTCAGCCGACTCCATTTTCCTCGAGGGCGTCACGTCGCGCTCATGGATTTCAGCAGGGTAACGAATGACGAGCCTAGTTGTAGTGCGAGCAAAGAAGAAGGGGAGTTGGGGGGTTTTCTGTAGGAGTGAGGAAGAAGGGGAGCTGGGGTTTTTTGTAGGAGTGAGGTGAGGAATTTGGGGGTACGAGTGGAGCGAGCTGACATGAGGTGGGTGGGAGCGAGGAGGAAGAAGAGCACCCAGGTTTTTTTGGGGGAGGGGGGCGGTGTGCTGGGTGTGGGTAGCCTTTTGAATTGATTTTACTATTTACTAGTGTGGATTGGCTGTTTTGTCTTGGGCCCAGAGAAACAATTGCTACTAGTACAGTGGAGACACTCTACAGCTACCCAGAAAAACAATTACTACTAGTACAGTGAAGACACTCTACCGCTTCTGGCTCCTCCTAGGTCATTGAAACGTCTTCCTCTACTGAATGCCGTTATACTTTTGTTCACCGACATGCGGGCCATGCAGCGCGCGGGCCCAAATGCCATCCACCAAATTAGAAGGCAGTATGCAGGCGGAGAGTCACCCCGATCGTAGCGCGGCAGTAACGAGCCGTTGTATCACAAAACCCCACCTCCCCGCAGTCTAAGTTTGACGGACGAAGCAACCATCATTTCACTCTTCGCTGAATCCCCTTCTCCCTCACCGTCTTCAAGAAAGGCAACACTCGCATCTGCCACTGTTCTTCTCTCCCAAGGAAGGGAAGATAAGTGGATCCGTCATGTTGGTATGTTTTCGTTCAGAGAAAAAAAAACTTTTGCAAAGCAGTAACCGATCCTCACTCTCTTTTTTGTTTCATTGTCATTGCGATTGTGTTTCCTTTCAGTGGTCTCCTAGTATTCGTCAGTTTCATGATGGACCAAGGAGAACCAGGCAAAGATCTGCCAATATTGGAGCAGACGCGGGAGGTGATCCCCACGAGACAGAGAGCTCCAAGAAGATGGAGGCAACCACCGAGCCGACCCCAGATACGCTCACGGCCACTACTGAGATGGTCAATGCCCCGTTTGAGGTTACAGCCCCCGTGGCACTGCAGGAGCAGTTTTCCCCTTCGAGGATGTGTCCCCCCCCCCTCGCTGAGCTGCCCAAGGTGATTTCCTTCTTTGCCAATCTCGATTGTGGTTTTTCATCTAAGTATGTGGTGATTTTTTTAGAAAAGGAAGTATGTGGTTATTAATAATGCAAAATGTTATTAGCTTCGATGTCATGCTGTACATAGTGGTTTAAATAACTTGTGTTTCTTATACTGAAAAGTAATTCAGAATTTGCTTCTGTTTCAGTTAGAGCCCTGATGCAGACAAGGATTGTGTGGTTGTGCATGTCACTCGCTATGAGGCGAACGACCTGAATATACGCACTGGACAAACAGAGTTCTTAGGCTGTTGGATCCTGGAAGCCATTTGCAGTTATTCCAATGAAGAGTTGTATTCCAGCCTCACTGTTGTCAGGCGTGTTGTCCAGGGTGTACTGAAGCACAAGAAGTTCAAAGTTACTCCTTCGTTTGTGAGGCATACTGTTCTTGTCAAGCTTACACAGGAAGATGACGTGGCATGCCTCCACAAACAAGTTTATCAGTGGCAAGGCCACAAGGTTGTCTTCATGAAGGTTCACAGATTGAGCTGTTGCGGACGCCCTGATGATGTTCATGGCAAGGTCCGCCTTGTGTCCAGCCCAAATTAGATCGAGGCATGAAATAGTTGCCCCACTAGTGTTAAATAGTAGTTTGGATTGTGTCTAATTATCCGAACCTTGCTCATATCGACCCCTCTGGGCTAGTACTGCTTTGAATCCATCTATGGGAACTGCTGCTACTTTTGTGTGCCCGTGAATCATGTGAGAACCATCGTAATTGTTGCCGAAACAGATGCGTCCTCACTAGTTTTTTCATGAATATGGCATGGTAAGACATAAGTTGTCACGCTTTATCATACAAGTAGTGTGTGTTTTGATGAAGTAGAGCACTCGTTCGAGAACCGTGCGCTGACGTATACATAAGTACTTGTAAACACTGTTGATGCTACCCCACTTGTAAGCAGTTGTGCAAAACACGGCACATTGGCTCAGCTCGCTTCAACACTAGGCTATCGACCAGCTAACAATCAACAATCTGCTGTCTGACATATAAGCAACTATGTATCTTGTTACGGTGGTTCATGCAGTTAATTGAGGCCACAATGTAAAAAATTCCAAATGTTCACACGCTAGTCTAGGGCTCATGTGGAACACTCACATTAGACTCGTCTTCATAAAAATCTTGAAAAGCATAAGTTAAGCAATTTTATACATCTCAATGATTCATAGAACATAACAAACATATACTAGTTCACAACAAAAGACAAAGTTGTGAGAAGGTTTACAAATTAGGAAAAAACAAGCAAGGGTTCTCTGAGCAAAGGGCCTCCCGGCAGGCTTAAATTTCCTGGAGTTCACTCTGGTTTTTTCTTGTTGCCACCATCCAGGGTTAGCTTCTCTCATTCCAGAATAACCAATTATAATTGTGGTCTCAACTGGAATGCTGAACTGAACCATGCAGTGTACTGACCAGCTGAAATGCTTGTGCATTCCACTAAATTTAAGCAGCGCTATTTGCAGAAATAAGCATACCACAATGCCTCTTGTCCGCGCACCTGTCCAAAAAACCGCCGTGTAGCCGTGCCAGCTAATCCTCGGTCCATGGATGAACTGGTAGAAAGTGCATTCCAAACTAGGATGCGGTTTTTTCGCTCGTCCCTGCACTGCAATCAGGAAGTAAAACGTACGAATCAGCTTCTTTTAGATTGCATTGGTCATTCTACCTTAGTTACTACCAATGTAGGGATACCTTGAAGACGGGAGGTTAGACGACGGCAATGAGGGATAGCCATCTCATTTTGCGGAGTTGTACTAAAACTGAGGTGTGTGCTTTCGATTGCGCGGATAGAAACGATACGGAGACAGACATCCCGAAACGATATGGAGACAGACATCCCTGTTTGCGCAAATACGAAATAATTTAAACAGTGACAGATATTGCTACTTTCCCCCGTTTCCTCTTAGAACCAAGTCCTAGATTCATGCTACAGCTTTCCCACTTTCTTCCCTGTTTGAACCAACACTTTGAGTCGACTGTATGAACTAGCTTTACTTCTAATAATAGTAGAAGTCTAGGTGGCTTTGGAATAGCGGACGGAAGTAGAAAAGGATCCACACGAAGGGGAAGAGTCAAGCGAGAGCAAGGCAGGTTTCAAAGGAATATATACCTGAGGGTCATCGGCATGTGGCAAAGACGGTGTCGGGAGGCCGCATCTTGGCCACAATACCGCAGGGAGGAAGAAGGGGTCGGAGGCCCTCCCGAGCCGGCGCTCTCTCGGAGAGAACGGCACGGCCGCCAAACGGGACGCGCGGGCAGCCGTTGGTCTCCTCCCTCGCCGCCGACGACAGTGTGAACGATGCACCTACACCCCTGCCCCGGTCGAGGTTGTCCAGCCGGATTTGTGACCAGCCCTGAGTTGAGAGAGAGAGTGTGGCCACCTATGTCTTGCTTAGATCTGGAGAGCATGAGAGAGTGAACGAGAGGAACCCTAGTAAAGCAAGCGCTAAGGCTCCTGCTTTTATATATAGTGGAGTGATTTTGTTGTACCAGCTTCAAAAAAATGTGCTCCTACGTGTACCCGTGAGTGGGTGTGAGATAACTAGTGCGTGCGTGCAGCGCTTCTCTTCGTGAGAGTACAATATACTATGCCCAAAGAACGTTCGCCACAAGAGTAATAGTATAAGTGTGTGACGTGTGAGCTAAAATAAAATGTGCGCGCCGTCTTTTGTTTTTTAGAAGTTCTGAGGGTAGGGTGTGAAGAGTACATATGTGTGTGACGTCTACCTGCAGATAGACGGTGGGTGCGACGTACGAGTCTGCGAGAGGACTCGGGAGAGTCGTGACTCGTGAGGGTGCGTGTGCGTGATAGAGAGTGGGGCACGTATCAATGCAATGCATGTGTCCGTAAATCATTATCTGACAAACGTTCGCCACAAGCCTTTTCCTGACGAACGCCATAAGAACCATTAGATCGGCATCCGACAGTGTTAGTTTTGCCATGTCATTTAATAGAACAGCCACTCCTCCTACACACAAATCTTCCACGTGAGTGTTAGCAACTGTCGTATGCTCCCTCCGTTCCGAAATGCAGTGCATATAGCTTTATTGAAAATTTGAACCTCGCAAACTTTTACCAAGTTTTCGTGTACCAAATTGCACATGTAGAATACCCTGTATATATCATTTCATTCATCTTCGAGAGGTAACTATAAAGATGGGTGAGGAGTCTACAAAGAACGACCATCGTATCACCCGCAGCAATTTCAACCATCCTTTAGTGTCGAGGAATATCATAGGAACTCTATATGATATGATTTTTATAGGATTTTTTTCCTTTAGAGCCAATTGGTTCATAGGAATAGATTCATATACTCTACATTTCAAAGGAAATGATATCATTTCTATAGCTTTAGAGCCACTTGGTTCATATGAATGGATTCCTATACTCCCTTAATTTCAAAGGAAAATAAACATTAGCGTATATTCAATAGAAAAGTTCCTATGATATGAACCAAATTACATCACTTTACTAATCCCTCCTCATAGGAATTGAGATACATGTCATCTCTAGATTCAATAGAAAAGTTCCTATGATGTGAACCAAATGACATCTCTTTTCCAATCCCTACTCATAGGAATTGAGATGCTCCATGTCATCTCTTTCCCTACAACTTCCATGTATACATCTTCTATTCCTAAATAGATAGTACAACCCACTGGTAGCTTTTTTCCAAAACATGCAACTATGGCACAAGAACTATATAGTGTGCCAATAACATTGAAAGATGGTCGCTGGATGAAGCTAACCCGACAGTGCAGAGATGGGCAAATCCGAGCACTACTGGCCGTTGGATATCATCAACATTCCACCAGATCTGCCACATGTACAATTTAGAAGACTCCATGGTTGAACTTAAGCATAATGCACAAACCTCAAAACACAAGCACTTCTCCTTTGTTCTAGAATCTTCTATATCATAATTGATTTTTTTTAAATGAATTCCATTATTTGTTTTTTACTTTATGATTTACAATGCACAACCCCATGAATCTTAAATTTTTTATAAAACTAATTGATTTTGAATGAGATGAACTATAAGAACTAAACGAACATCTACATCATGCAAATATGACTCAAAGCTTTACATGCTATAGTGTGTATTTATTCATAATTTGGTTTCAAAATCTCATGCGTTCAGTACATGTGTACCTTACTAGTTTTGACTAGAGTAGCAAATTTCACACAGCCCCGGGTATCTCAAAATGTAGGGCCCATGCATCATTGCCTTTCGGTCGAACCTACGTCCACAATTTTTTGTACATACTATATCTCCACTGGTCCCCGAACCAAAAATGTTGCCTCGTTCCCGTAAAACCAAGCGGCCCACACATATTTAAAGCGTCGACTCAAACCCGATTACTACGACGTGGCCCCGCAAGCCGTAGTACTCCTACAAACCCTACCACCGCACTCATCATCGGTTTTCTTCAAGAGGACGAGGGTGAAGCCGATTTGTAGTGGAGGCGCTTTCAAAAAAAAGGATCTGTAGTGGAGACCCCTACCCTAGGGTGCCCTAGATAGCTGCCGCACGCATCATTGTTTTCTCTTTTTTCTTTATGCTCTTGCGCGCTAGAGTGAAATGATGGTTGCCTCGTCCGTCGAGCTTAATGCGGGAAAGGTGGGACTTTGTGATTTGACCCCTCATCGCTCATTTTCTACTACTGCGGCGCTACGACCGGGGTGCCTCCAATTCCAACCGCTGCTCCGAACTGTAATTTGGTGCATCGCACGTGGAACAAGATGGTGGATGAGCCACATGTCTGCCAAAGGGGTCCTGTTAAGTGTGTCGCCATTTCGTAGCGGATCGACCTCTTTGAGTTGCTACGCCAACACGACAGGAGCAGCCTACCACTTGGTTTTCCTCCTTGGTGAATCCCGACTATATTGATCTAAAAAGATACATGCTGAACTACCATCTCCGTCTCGGTTTTTTATTTGTAGGCGTCTCGGTTTATAGGGCCTGCACGTAGTTCTAGGTCATCCATTTGACTAACTAAATATGAGTTACTATGTCACAAAAAGTATATCATTGGATTCTTATTGGTTGATATGTGAAGAAACAAGAAACAAGGTAGAAGTTAATGCACCGCGCCTTAATATTTTGGGATTATTTGGTTTTCGTAAGATGACTTACTCACCTAGACGGAGGGGGTAGTTGTATTTAAAAGTCGAGGGCGGGGCTTTTCCTACGCGGTAGGTGGTGGGCAGTTTCGCCTAGTCGGTTCGACAGAGACGCGAGAAGACGAGGGAGTAGGCTGCTGCAAACGTAGGGCTGTGTGATTTGACAGCTGGGTACTGCTGGATAGGTGGGGCCCCGTGATTTGACTTGCCATTATCATTTTAACTGCGGCACTACGACCGGTGTGAGTCTCCTGATTCCTGACCACCTCCATACAGGTGCCTCTCCCAATGCTCCACCATGTAGTAGAGGCTGGCTCTTGCATGAGAGCCCACTTCTCCACTTTTTCCTTGCCTCTCTTTCCTCCACATATGCAAAAATGCCATGTAAAGCGCACTATTGTACTTACTTGCTCCTACAGGTGCTTAAGCTTGTCACATAGGCATAAAGTCTGATGTGGCAAGTTAATCAAGAAGAGAGAGACTAGTTTGGTGACCCAACTAAGAAACAGTGCTAAGCGCGTGTACCTAGGTGAAAAGACAATTTTGAGTCTATAGCTAATTAAATGAAGCAAACTTAGCAACACCATTTCATTGGAAGAGGTCACTCCTTGGCAAATGCAATAAATACTAGTATTCCTCAGAACCTATTATATAAGAACGTTTTTGACACTACACTAGTGTCAAAACGTTCTTATATTATGGGATGGAGTGAGTACGAAGAAAGAGATAGAGAGGAGTAAAAAATACACTTATAGCCAACCTTATAGCCAACCTTGTTGTAGTATGAGTGACTAAGTGATGACTATGTATGACATGCCAACATCAGATAGCCTAACGCACCGTGTTAAATCTCCAAGGGCGCGACCACCATGAGCGACGCGACGGTCGTGGTAGGCGCGACCATGATACGGCTTGGCAGCCCTTGGATCTGAGATCAAACGGTCGCATGCTAAGTTGCTGAAAATTTGCAGAATAACCCTCCAGGATAGGATATTCACCCATAGGTCTAGAATCACGCCATGCAACCATTCGATCTCAGATCCAAGGGCTCTCGGTAGCCCGTATCATGGGAAAATGGAAAGCCACTACCATGCCGTTCGCACGCTGGCAGTTCGCTCCTACTCGTCCCCACACGCCCTTTAATACTACGGCGATTTGCTCCTAGTCATCCCGTCACATTACGGCAGTTCCACTAATCCTAACCCTCCTCCCAAATCCATGGCATCCCAAATATCCCCGATCGGCGGTGAGTACAAGGTTAGAACCATCACCGGCGATGAGTTCGACGTCATCTACACCCGTACTTCCGCGACGGTGAAAGGATGCCTTTCTCGCTTCAGACGCATGTTCGAAAACTCAAATGATGAGTGGGTTGCTGGGCTATTGTTGAGTACACCACAGTCGTGGGACGAGAGAAGGATCTAAAGGACGAAGAGAGGAAGAAGCCCGCCGTGATCTAGGTTTGCGTACATAACGTTTGCTTGGTCTACCACATATGCCATGCCGACGTTGAGTGCCAGGATTTTAAGAAGTTCCTCGAGGACAAAATAGTGAAATTCGTTACTGTAGACTTTAAGAACGACAAAGAAGTCCTGGGTCGGATAGGCCTTGTTGTAGGCAACCCCTTCGACCTCCAGAAGAATCGGCTGGTGCCCTCTCGTCAGCCCTCAATGTTGACCCTGGAAGGAGCCATGGTTCATCCTTCGTACCGTAAACTGGAGAAACCTCATTACACGTTTCATCATCATGCATGGCAACCGAATGTACTAGATATAGACCACATCCACTATGCTGCAATGGATGGCTACCTTTGTTTCAATATCTACAAGGGTTGGATGAAGAGCAACAGCCAAGTTGGCGGTTCAAGCAAAGAAGTATCGGCCAAGAGGAAGAGGGACAAGGACGAAGTCGAGGACGTGGACGAGGACTCCGAGTAAGGTGGCAGTGTCGTTGCTCATGGTGGTTCTAAACTTCTAATGCAGTGTCTACCGGATTAGTTGCATAGTTTAATTTCAGGTGTGCTTAGTTTAATTTGAGGGGTGTGTTGTGTTGAGCCCCCAGCAGAACTATGTTATGTTTCTTCTCGTTACATTAACTCTTTAGTATGTACATACTACTAGTATTTATTTAATAGAATTTAGCACCCCAATTAAGCACGTACTAGCTTTTTTAATAGTACTATATGCATAATTTGGCGACGAGCGCTCTCTATATGTACCACCTTTTTTTAAATTTCATTTTTTGCTCCATGGCGCAATCCATCGATAGTACTACTGTACAAAAGTAAACATTTTTTAAAAGGCTAGCATACTGTTCATCACATATATATATATATCGCCAGTTAAATTCTCAACCTAGAACGACGTGCATGCCATGTAGTAAACCAATACGGAGGAAGTATAGTAAAAATGAGGTGATTTTACCGAGCGATCGGCGGGGGAGCATGATCTGTCATGCGGTCCTACGTGTCATGATGTACCAAGGTGATGCATGTGTCCCTCTTGAGGCAGAAGCAATACTAGTACGTGGTTTGAGATGATGTCGAACCGAAGTGTGAAATAATGGTTGCTTCGTCCCTCTGGGCCGGTACGAGTGGGGTGCGTCCCCCCTGCTGTTCTGCACTATTATTTGGTGCTTGACACGTCGACCCGGTTGCTATATGTCCCACATGTCGGCGACAGGAAGTACAGAATGCATGAAAGGGAGCGTCGACGGAGGAGTATACTACGTAATTCATGAAAGGGAGCGACTTAATTTTGGAAAAATCTGTTTTATGAGTACGCACCCACTAGGGTTTATAGGGCTCATCTAAAACATTCGCTTTTTCGTTTGATAAGTCTCAATTCTACTATACTAGTAGCAGTACCATTACATGTTGGATTTCGAGGTGCGTTAGATCACCCGACGCAAGCAAAGGTCAAGAGGAAACTAACCAATGCATATACAAGTTCATGGAAATTTAGTGGTCATTCATGCATTCGCTCTAATTAATGCCTCGTAAACATAACTTCTTGAGAAAACGAGCGATCGTGCAAACTACTTAAATTAATTCACCACTCACCGTTCACCTTGGTTGGAGAGATTTTGAAATTGAGCCATAAAATGGAAAGGAGGGTGTAGTAACTTTTGTCTCGATTACTATTTGTGGCCTTGTATAGATGCAAAATTTATTGTTTTATAGTGGCCATGTATAAGTAAATGGAGGGAGTACTAACCAAAGTACGTACGTAGTAGGGACGGGGAGTAAACGGAGGGAGTAGTAAAATTTTCTCCTCGTCTTGTGAGCCACCAGCTGCGTGCGAGGGAGCGGGCGAAAGCCGACAAGAGTACTACCTCCGCCCCGGGTTACAGTCCCTTTATAGTTTGTGCCAAATTTTGACTCAAGATTTAACTAACAAAATGTTAATGCATGTCAAGAAAAATTATCTCATTGGATTCGTATTTGAACATAGTTTTGAAAAATATAATGTTTGGTGACATGCGTGAACATTTTCTTAGTTTAATCTATGGTCAAAATTTGGCACGAAATACAATGGGGACCAATAAACCCAGAAAGAGGTAGTAGTAAGCTTCACCTCATCCTGCGAGCCACCGCGCCCGTGGGCGGGGGAGATGGCGTACTAAGCAAGCTTCTCCTCATTCTGCGAGTTGACGGGACACATCAAAAGTACTCCAGTGTATAGAGCCTTGCCTCTAAGGTAGGCCCCACATGGTTTGCCTCTTTTTTAATTTAACATAACGCCAAGTCGCAATTTGTTTGTTCACCCATGGTAGACGATCCTCCTCCACCAAGTGGAAAACCAAGACACGTGCCAAATTACCACGTGGCTACCTTTTGTACGAAATGAGCTCCACCGCACCCGCTGGGTGTGGTTGGGAAAGAGTCGGAGTACGTGCGTCGTCGTGCACCTCTTCTCTTCAGGCATCGCTCTCACCCACGTGGGCAGTGTGAGAGAGATACAAACCTAGACATAATGCGCTGTCCATCCCCATGCCTCCACCCAATCCACCACCACCACCACCACGGCACCACGCCCCTCCTCGCCTTATCTCTCATATTTCTCCTCCATTTTTATATACAAGGCCACTATCAAAATTAAAATTTGCGATATACAAGGCCACTAACACTAACCGATGCAATATTAATGGTGTTTGCCTCGTGGTACTAGCAAAGGAGGACATTAATTATCCCTTGCATCCATGCGGAGTTTGTAAAAATGCATCTTGATGTTCCGCAATGCACGGGCATCTTGTTAGTCCATGAAAACAACACATGGCAAAATTCCACGGCGAACGAGGGATTTGAATCTGTTGGGAGGGGCTGTTTGATCTTGCCCGGTAGCCAAAATATTACGACCCTTTTGTCCACCGGGCCTTTGCCATCGATGAACGAGGAATGGCTCAGTGCTCATGCTGTCATGCATCCTCCAAATACAAGACGTTGGAGACGAGCTTGCACGAGCTATGTTTTTGTCCCATTAACGCTACCGAGCCGCCCGCAGACCGACCGCGACCCACAAATTATGCCATCCAACCGTAGCCGCACACATTATGACAAAGAACTCAACCAACCGGATTTAAATTCACGCAAACACGAGACAAAGTGATATTTCATATAAACAACGACGTAAATCATATAAAATACAGGATTTTCACACAAACATGACAGATTTCATTACATTCAAATGAACTATGCGGTGCTAGTTCGACAACACAGTATATAATACCTAGCCTAAATGGTCGCTCACGATCGATTTAGGTTCCTCATGTCCGCAAAGACGATCACCAGATCGCGGAGCCCCGGAGGTATATGCTTCAACAAGAAGGCGGCTCACTTCCCCATCGCCTAATCGATATCATTGGCTGGTGCCAAAGATGATGGTGGCCGCACCGTTCGAGTTCATCATCGCCACTACTTCGCCATGGCCGCACCGCTCGAAGTTCATCCTAACATTCCCTCTTCCGTGGAGCCCATGCGGGTCGACGAAGGTCCTCGCAACAAAAGGATCCGCAAGACACCTGCTATGTACGCCGCCGCCGCCTCGTGATGGCCTTCATGGGACCCAAGCGGCGGCGGCCTCCCATGTTCTACTTCTCTCGATGATGGCGGCGACGCGAGGCGCTGCCATCGACTCATCGCTTCCACGCACTCCGCTTCGCCGCTGCTTGCATAGCGCGACCGCTGCATGGGAGTTCGGCCTCATAAACGGGAGACGCGGTACGAGGCGGCGGCGTGACGGCAGCAACGACGCCTCGCGGCGCTCCTCGCCGAGCTGGCTCGAGCGGCGAAGTTGTTGAACCGCTACCGCTTGGGGCGGCAATCGCTCCATAGGGCGAGGTGAGGGAGGTGGATCACGAGCCCATAGCTCAGATCCGCGGGCTACCCAGCCGGCTTGGATGCGGAATAACTACTCTTCGTAAGCCATTGTAAGAGTGGACAAAATGGTGGAGGAGATAGGGGAGTGACGGAGGTGACGCCCCCGATTCAATCGTACACTAATCATGCACGCAAATGTGTACGATCAAGATCAGGGACTCACGGGAAGATATCACAACACAACTCTAAAACATAAATAAGTCATACAAGCATCATAATACAAGCCAGGGCCTCGAGGGCTCGAATACAAGTGCTCGATCATAGACGAAGTCAAGGAAGCAACAATATCTGAGTACGCATATAAGTTAAACAAGTTTGCCTTTAAGAAGGCTAGCACAAACCGATACAGATCGAACGAGGCGCATGCCTCCCGCCTCGATCCTCCTAACTACTCCTCGGTCGCCGCCGCAGCCTGCACGTAGTAGTAAGCACCTCCAGTAGTAGTCGCCATCGACGGTGGCATCCGCCCTGGCTCCAAAGATCTGGTCATGCGCAACCAAAAAGAAAGGAAAGGGGAAAGGGGGAGAAAGCAACCGTGAGTACTCATCCAAAGTACTGCAAGCAAGGATCTACACTACATATGCATGGGTATATGTAAAGGGCCATATCAAGGACCGAATCGCAAAATGCCGTAATAAGAGGGGATAGCTAATCATGTCGAAGACTACGCTTCTGGCAGCCTCCGTCTTGCATTATGTAGAAGAGAGTAGACTGAAGTCCTCCAAGTAGCATCTCCAAGTAACATCTCCAGTAGCATCGCATAGCATAATCCTACCCGGCGATCCTCTCCTCGTCGCCCTGTTAGAGAGCGACCACCGGGTTGTCTGTGGAACTTGGAAGGGTGTATTTTATTAAGTATCCGGTTCTAGTTGTCATAAGGTCAAGGTACAACTCCAGGTCATCCTTTTACCGAGGGACACGGCAATTCGAATAGATTAACTTCCTTGCAGGGGTGCACCACATAACCCAACACGCTCGATCCCATTTGGCCGACACACTTTCTCGGTCATGCCCGCCTCGAAGATCAACACGCCGCAGCCCCACCTAGGCACAACAGAGAGGTCAACACGCCGGTCTAAATCCTATGCGCCGCAGGGTCCGGGCCCATCGCCCATTGCACACCAAGACGCTGCATACACGGCCGGTGAGCAGGCCTAGCAACCTCCATTACAAAGGAAGTTGCGTTAACGCAGTCCAACCCGGCGCGCGGCCCGTCGCCGACGCCAAGAAGGCTTCGCCGATACCACGACGCCGGATACCCATAACTACTCCCGCGAGATGGTTAGTGCGATAGACCAAATGGCCGACTCAGATCAAATACCAAGATCTCGTTGCAGTTAAGTATCCGCTAACGCCAACAGGCCAGCACACCTATCTCCTAGGTGGTCTCAACCTGCCTGTCACTCCGCCACAAAGTAACAATGGGGCCGTTGGAACCCAGCCCACCTCTACCGAGATGGAGCCACCGTCCTTTCAGCCCCTCATCGTAATCACTTATGGTACTCATCAAGTCGACCCGACTTTTAGTCACCATCCAGACAAAGATGTATGTATGTATAGTATATACCCATGATCACCTCCCGAGTGATCACGGCCCAATAGTATAGCAAGGCAGACTGACAAGAATGTAGGGCCAATGATGATAAACTAGCATCCTATACTAAGCATTTAGGACTACGGGTAAGGTATCAATGATTGTAGCAACAATGACAGGCTATGCAACAGAATAGGAGTAATCAAACAGTAACATGCTACACTACTCTAATGCAAGCAGTATAGAGAAGAATAGGTGATATATGGTGATCAAGGGGAGGGCTTGCCTGGTTGCTCAGGCAAGGAGTGGTCGTCGGTGACGTAGTCGACCACAGGGGCATCAGCATCGTCACAGGGTCTACCGGAGAGAAGAGGGGGGAGAAACAGTAAATACATAGCAAGCAAGTGCATAACAGGACAACAAGCAAAGCTAGACGTGTTCTAACGCGGTATGAGGTGATACCGGTTGGGGGGGAACACCCGGGAAAGTATTCCCGGTGTTCCGTGTTTTCGGACAGATGAACCGAAGGTGAAATGTTGCAGGTTCACTATGCTAGGGACGCGTGGCAGACGAACGGGCTGCGTATCCGGATTCGTCTCGTCGTTCTGAGCAACTTTCATGTAGAAAGTATTTTCATCTGAGCTACGGTTTATTTTATATGATATTCTAAAGTTTTAATCATTTTTAGAATTTATTTAATTATTTAATTCTAACATTATCAAGAATAGTGCACGCTGACGTCATCGTGACGTCAGCAGTCAACAGGGAGTTGACTGGGTCAATCTGACGTGTGGGTCCCGCATGTCATACTCTGTTTACTCTAATTAGGATTTAACTAATCTAATCACAGTGTAATTAACTCACAATAGTTAATTAGGTTAACTAAACAAGATTAATTAAGTTAATTAATTCACTAATTAATTGTTTATTTATTTATTAATTTTATTAATTCATTTTTATTTTATTTCCTTTTTCTTCTCTTTTTTTTAAATGTTCTGGGGCCGGGCCCCACATGTCTGTGGCCCATAGGGGCCTAGAGGGCGCGGGCGTCGGGGCACAGCCCGAATAGGGGCGCACTCGACCGGGCGCTATGGGCGGCGGTGTGGGGTGAGGCCACCGGCGCGACCGAGGCGGCCGGAACGCGGCGGGCGCCGAATCGGCAACAGGGGCGGCGCCGTGCGAAGGCCACGACGCAGTGGGGGAGGCGATGAGGTAGAGGCGATGGTGGCGCGACCACGGGTCACGCAGCAGGCGGTCGAGCACCGTGGCCGCGCCGTGGGCAGCCGAGGCCGTGCGCGGGAGCGACGGGGAGAGGTGCGCGGTGAGCGCGCAACGGGCGGGGCCGAAGCGTGTCGACCGCGGGCGGGGATGGTGGTGACCGGGGCGACACAGGGAGAGAGGGGGCGAAGGGGGACGGCGGCGCTCACTTGCGAGCAGGGAAGGGGGCGACGGGCGCGGCGCCGGCGAGGGAGAGGCGATGGAGCGGCGACGACGAGGTGGCGGAGCACAGCAGCGACGAGGCGGCGCTGGGGATGGCGCCGCGCCGCAGTGCTCGTGGCGGCGGGATCTCGCCCCTCCCGATCCAGCCGAGTAGGGGGCCGCTCGGGAGGAGGCAGGGGCGGTGGTGCGGTGGTCAGCGAGGTGGCCCGGGCGGCGGCGATAAGGCGCGCCTGGTCGAACGACGACGACGGGCTCGGTGCAAGGCGTCGGGGCGACAAGGGCAGCGCGGGCGAGGGGCGCCACGAGGGAGAGGGACGGGCGCGAGGATGCGGGGGGGCGGCGAGGCGGCTACGGGCGTCGCCAGGTTAGCTCCTCTCGATCCGATCCGGATCGAGGAGGAGGGGAGCGAGCGGGAGGGCGAGCGGGCGACGGGGTGGGGTTAGGGTTTGGTCGTGGGATAAGGGGTGAGTGGGGGCGGCTGGGCTGTGGGTCTGAGGGCTGCTTTGGCTGTAGGGCTTTGGTGGCCTGGCCGGGGCCAACTGACCCAACTGGCCAGGGGCTTTTTTTGTAATTTTAGTTTTCTATTCTTTTATGTATTTTATTTCTTTTCTGTTTTATTTTGTTCCAATTTTATTTTATTATAGTTTTGTAAAATACCAAAGTTGTACCTAATTTAGTTTTATTAAACATGCCACTGCCCCAATAGTTTTGGGAAATTAAATATCTTAGTTAATATTTTGTTAATAGGAAAAGGCATTTATTTATTTGTTTTTGTAATTGTTTCTTTTATTTTCGAGCATCTAACTATTTTATCAAAATGTGGTTTCTCCATCATAATTACCTATGCAACATTTGGTTCACTCCGAACATTTTGTTTTAATATTTGAAAACTTTCATCGTTTGACTTTAATTCAAATTTAATTTGAATCGTTTTTGAGTTTGAATTTGAATCAGTTTCGAAAAACTTGAGATTAACTATGGTGACAAAGGTGACGTGGCATCATTACCAGAGGGTTACTGTAGCATGATTACCCGGGCGTCACAATTCTCCTCCATTACAAGAAATCTCGCCCCAGATTTAAGAGGGAAGTGACGGAAAGGGATTTGTTACTTAAATTCTAACGAATCTTCTCGGTCTTGGTTGCTCTTCTCGAGTGGTCGAACCATAGTGTTGATGACTTCATTCCTATGCATCGATGCAGCATGATGAGGTTGTCGTCCTTTCTTCAGGAACTTCATCGTACTTACGATAATGATAAGGGGTAACTTCTGAAGAACGGACCTTCAAGGTCAACTATCTGGCAGATAACTCAGGGAATGTGGTAGAAAGTAACTTTCGAATAGATACCTGAGAAAAAAATTCGAGAGTAAAGTAAAAGGGTACCATGAGAAGTTTCCAATGACAAGCAATCGTTCGATGGCCTAATCAGAAGGTGAAAGGGGTTCAGAGCAACAAGAATAAGTATTTCGTCTGATGCCAAAGTTGATGATCTCTTGGAAGGTGGCTCACGAATTACATACGAGGCCATGCAAGAGGAACAACCTTGGGAATAGGGGGTGTACACGAGAGTCAAGTTTCGATCCTGTGGAACTGTGGGTTATGGGCCCACCATGTGGATTAAAGTAGAAAGGGGGTTGACATCTTGCACGGTCACGATAGCAAGGCATGTCAGAGGGTAGCCTGTTAGTTATGTCAGCAACAACATCGATACCAAGGGCGAGGGACGAAGAGAACCATTTTCCTGCTCGTTGAACGAGCCGACCAATAGGCAAAGTTCTCGTCCAACGGTGGTTACCGGGATGCTATCGACAAATGCAACAGGGCCTTATTGACATGGTTGTACACCAAGGTGTTTTTATAAGCAGAAGATTATTATTGCTTAGATCATATAGATCTCAAGCAACGTTAAATCAACCAATGGAAAGGAAAATATGATTATCAGATTAAACAGAACAATGGTACGGAAAATGTGTTTAAACACATATTTTCAGGGTATATCCTTCCCAAGGACAAGCAGAGCATGATATCCACGACAGGATATAATTGTAGAAAACCCTTTAGGAAAGGGGAGATAAATTTCATGATATTACCCATACAATGGTGTTTGGATAATTGATAAAGAGAATTTAGCATTGTGCTTCAAATGTTCTTGTTGATGAACGGAGTACCACAGACATGCTTCGAGATAGCATTGACATGGTCTTCAAGCAAAGGTCGGACTTTGGATACTCAAACGATTCATCAGAATAACTTATAGAATAAGTCTTACAATTTCTCCGTGAAGAATGGTTATCCTTGCAAAAGAAATTATAATGATAGGTCCTCCAAATGGGGGTGCTAGGCATGACATCATATTACCGGTCATCAAAGGACCAACATCATAACTCCCGTAAAGTTGTCCCAACCATCATATCTCGACCGAGATTCAATTCCGTTGGTGTCATGATACCTCAAACTCGGATTCCGAGAAGAAAAGGTGCAACACAAATTGATGAAATGACATTGCAAGATTCTCGAAATTAACTATGGGAGCGGTTCTCAAACAATAGTTCATCATTACACCAAGGAGGGATGAGGAGGTGGCTGATGGAGTCAAGAAAATTCATTGAGATTTCCAAAAGATGGGTTCCTACAATTATGTGGACAAGGAGATAACATTTGTCAGATCTGATGATATAATGATGTATGCTCGAGGGAAACATACATATTTAAACATTGGTTGAAAGGTGCACCCGAAATATGGGATTAGGTAGCATGATCAACGTTAGAATGGCAATTCAATAACCAACAGTCTAAGAACGAATCGTTGATCGTTAACTTCAAAGCAATAGGGTTTCTAGAAGTACAGAACTCAAACAAAATCGTTAACATATTGGTATCCTGGTTAAAAACAACACGGGGACCAAGGAAGAATGGTGATGGTGAGAAGTATCATCATACCGAGAATTTCTAAGAGGTGGAGCAATCCCCACAACATTCTCGACAGAAAAGACAGTGATACTTCAAGGCAAAACACAACACTAGTCGGAGAGCAAGTTGTATTCATAATGTGGACAAGTTCGGGATGAAAGGAAGTCAAGGGTGTTGTCGATGATAATAAAAATCATCGAGGGCAAGGAGGGTATTTCTCATCATGAACACAATAGACATCTAATCAAAGGAATGATGAGGTGAAATGTTATTGGAACCAAGGGTACGATGCCAACTCGAAATCAAGCTTGTTGTTCAAGGCAAAATGATATGACAAGGAAAGTTGATGTAAGCTTAGCTCAATGTCGAAAACTGTGCTTCGAGAATAAGGACCAGGTAGCACACTTAGAATCATCACGACAATGATATAGTCAAACAGGCTAGGAATGGCGTGATCGGGTACAAACTCGTACTTATAGAAGCTTACTGAAGAGTTGTTGAACCGTAGTGCGGACTCTGTTTAGTTATTGGTGTCTTTGAGTGTTAAAAAAAACTCAGAGCCCGCGAAAAATTGGAATCAGTGGGAATGTAGCACTTGATGAAGAAGTCATAAGAAGTTATGCAGTTCCATGATAATCTCGAGATATCAGGGGGGTGATACTCGACGACGAATCCAAGTAGAGGTTGGACTGAGGTATTAATCCGCAGAAGACAATTGTTTAAACTTTCCCGAGAAATGGGAACAAAGAAGAACAATATGGATGAACCACGATTGAAAAAGGCCAGATCCTAGATATAAGACGAACTTATACCAAAGGAATAATTAATTTAAGAGAAGCTTTAATGATAAGATCTACATCGTGTCCATGGGCATGAACACAAGTTCAAGGTCGACTCCCACTTCTCCAATGCATAACCTTTCATTCACTTCTCACTTTCGAGGAGGTTGTAGTGTTGAAATTTTATCTGGCAAAATACCAGGAGTGTATGACTCGTGAAAACTTTCTAGTTCACACATATTAAGGAAGGCATATGTTCAAGCCATCGTGGCTTCTTAGAACATATACCACGAACTTCAGGAGTAATTAACACAAGCTCAAAGTAGAGCATGGTTGACAAAGCAAAGGATAGAATACCAAAGGCGGTATATATCCTAGGAAAGGCTCAAGGTTATTGAATATGAAGGATATTGTCGGATAAAATCCAACAAAGGATCTGGGGTGAGTATCGGCACACAACCAGAGGAAGAAGCAAGGCAAAGACATTGGATTATAGAAACAACTGAATAACTTAGAGCTCAATTGTTAAGGAATTATGATTTACAGTTTAAGGATCGAGCGGATGCTCGATCAAGGATGGATAAGTTCAATAGACTTAGGGGCACAATCGACGACAATTTCATTGGCGAGAACCGGCTCATGATTAAAACGACGTCTGAGCCGGAAGGATGAATTCTAGGATCTGTTTGAGGATTGCGAGCATTCGCAACAAATCGAATCAACGGACTCAAAATGACAATGACAATGGATGTCAACAAGATTACTAGACTTATGGGATTAACCATAATGCAAGCAATCAAGAATTTCAAGAGTAATAGGATGCTCAGGATTTTCGGAAGATCGAATGATATTTCGAGGATTGGTGACATACAAGAATCAACTGGGGATGAGTGGATACTCGGTAATTGCGAGAAATTATCCGTAGGGGTATTCAGGTGGTAAGGAACTGCAAGCCAGTAGGCATAAGTATTCTAAGAACAACAACGAATATTTCAAGGCATCTTGTAATAAAAAGAGTAACTGGAACTAAGTAAAACGGTGTATGAATTTATTCATAGGATATTTCGTGGTAGTGAATTGCAAAAGCAATGGGCAGTCCCGAAAGAGTATCGGAAATTAACTTTGAAATCTTCATGTGTAGTCGGCGATCATCCGATCAAGGGCTCTCCGAAGAAAGCGCCGAGAACCTAAAGTTAGATTTTATAAAGTCATTTAACCCGAATAGAAGAGAGATTAGAATCCCAGAGTATAGACGAGAAATAAAGATCCTACTACCACCCAATGGCGACGTGTGCCGGTAAGACACACAGCCATGTTAGTAAAAGTTTTTGCAACGTCTAGACTCGATTTCGGCCAAGGAATTGGAAAGGGGGATTCCTACAGCAATGGCTCGATACCAACTTCAGACGCCCCGATTCAATCGTACACTAATCATGCACGCAAATGTGTACGATCAAGATCGTGGACTCACGGAAGATATCACAACACAACTCTAAAACATAAATAAGTCATACAAGCATCATAATACAAGCCAGGGCCTCGAGGGCTCGAATACAAGTGCTCGATCATAGACGAAGAAGCGGAGCAACAATATCTGAGTACGCATATAAGTTAAACAAGTTTGCCTTAAGAAGGCTAGCACAAACCGATACAGATCGAACGAGGTGCAGCCTCCCGCCTCGATCCTCCTAACTACTCCCGGTCGCCGCCGCCAGCCGCACGTAGTAGTAAGCACCTCCAGATGTAGTAGTCGCCGCCGACGGTGGCATCTGCCTGGGCTCCAAAGATCCGTTGCGATAACCGTAAAGAAAGGAAAGGGGGAAAGGGGAGAAAGCAACCGTGAGTACTCATCCAAAGTACTCGCAAGCAAGGATCTACACTACATATGCATGGGTATATGTGTAAAGGGCCATATCGGGACCGAATGCAGAATGCCGTAATAAGAGGGGGATAGCTAATCTCGTCAAGACTACGCTTATGGCAGCCTCCGCCTTGCAAAGATGTAGAAGAGAGTAGATCAAGTACTCCAAGTAGCATCTCCAAGTAGCATCTCCAAGTAACATCTCCAAGAGTATCGCATAGCATAATCCTACCCGGCGATCTCTCTCCTCGTCGCCTGTTAGAGAGCGATCACCGGGTTGTCTCGTCGAACTTGGAAGGGTGTATTTTATTAAGTATCCGGTTCTAGTTGTCATAAGGTCAAGGTACAACTCCGGTCGCCCTTTACCAAGGGACACGGCTATTCAATAGATTAACTTCCTGCAGGGTGCACCACATAACCCAACACGCCGATCCCATTTGGCCGACACACTTTCTGGGTCATGCCCGCCTCGAAGATCAACACGCCGCAGCCCCACCTAGGCACAACAGAGAGGTCAACACGCCGGTCTAAATCCTATGTGCGCAGGGTCCGGGCCCATCGCCCATTGCACACCGCACGCTATGCGACGCTGCCGGTGAGCGACCTAGCAACCTCCATTACAAAGGAAGTTGCGTTAACGCAGCCCAACCCGCGCGCCGCTCCGTCAGCCGACGCCAAGAAGGCTTCGCCGATACCACGATGCCGGATACCCATAACTACTCCCGCCAGATGGTTAGTGCGATAGACCAAATGGCCGACTCGATCAAATACTAAGATCTTGTTAAGCGTGTTAAGTATCCGCGAACGCCGAACAGGCCAGCCCACCTGCCTCCTAGGTGGTCTCAACCTGCCTGTCACTCCGCCACAAAGTAACAATCGGGGCCGTTGAACCCAGCCCACCTCTACCGAGATGGAGCCACCGTCCTTTCAGCCCCTCATCGAATCACTTATGGTACTCATCGAAATGACCCGACTTTTAGTCACCATCTGACAGTATGTATGTATGTATGTATAGTATATACCCATGATCACCTCCCGAGTGATCACGCCCAATAGTATAGCAAGGCGATCGACAAGAATGTAGGGCCAATGATGATAAACTAGCATCCTATACTAAGCATTTAGGATCATGGGTAAGGTATCAATGATTGTAGCAACAATGACAAAGCTATGCAATGTAATAGGAGTAATCAAACAAGAATATGCTACACTACTCTAATGCAAGCAAGATAGAGAAGAATAGGTGATATATGGTGATCAAGGGAGGGCTTGCCTGGTTGCTCGTGCAAGGAGTGGTCGTCGGTGACGAGTCGACCACAGGGCATCAAAGATCGCCACAGTGGTCTACCGGAGAGAAGAGGGGGGAGAAACAGTAAATACATAGCAAGCAAGTGCATAACAGGACAACAAGCAGAGCTAGACATGTTCTAACGCGGTATGAGGTGATACCGGTTGGGGGGAACACCCGGGAAAGTATTTTCTATGATTTTCTAAAGTTTTAATCATTTTTAGAATTTATTTAATTATTTAATTCTAACATTATCCAGAATAGTGCACGCTGACGTCATCATGACGTCAGCAGTCAACAGGGAGTTGACTGGGTCAATCTGACGTGTGGGTCCCGCATGTCATACTATGTTTACTCTAATTAGGATTTAACTAATCTAATCACAGTGTAATTAACTCACAATAGTTAATTAGGTTAACTAAACAAGATTAATTAAGTTAATTAATTCACTAATTAATTGTTTATTTATTTATTAATTTTATTAATTCATTTTTATTTTATTTCATTTTTCTTCTCTTTTTTTTAAACGTTCTGGGGCCGGGCCCCACATGTCTGTGGTCCATAGGGGCCTAGAGGGCGCGGGCGTCGGGGCACAGCCCGAACAGGGGCGCACTCGACCGGGCGTTGCGTGGCGGCGTGTGGGAGTGAGGCCACCGGGCGCGACCGAGGCGGCCAAGACGCAAGCGGGCGCCGAATCGGCAATGCGGGGCGGCGCCCAGCGAAGGCCACGACGCAGCGGGGGGAGGCGATGAGGAGGAGGCGATGGTGGCGCGCCACCACGGTCACGAAGCCGGGCGGTCGAAAGCACTGTGGCCGCGCCAGGCCAGCGAGGCCGTGTCGGAAGCGACGGGAGAGGTGCGCGTGAGGCGCGAACGGCAGGGGCCGGAGCGCCGACCGCGGGCGGGATGGTGGTGACCGTGGCGGGGGGACGGCGGCGCCACTTGCGAAAGGAAGAAGGGGGCGACGGGCGCGCTAAGCGCCGGGCGAGGGAGAGGCGATGGAGCGGCGACGACGAGGTGGCGGAGCACAAGAAGCGACGAGGCGGCGCCGGATGGGCGCCGCCGCAGATGAAGGCGGCGGATCTCGCCCTCCCGATCCAGCTTGAGTAGGGGCGCTGGGAGGAGGCAGGGGGGTGGTGCGGCGGTTCGGCGAGGTGACCCGGGCGGTAGCGACGGCAGCGCCATGGGTCGAACGACGACGACGGGCCGGGTGGGCGCCGGGGCGACAAGGCAAAGCGCGGGCGAGGGGCGCCACGAGGGAGAGGGGACGGGGCGCGAGGATGCGGGGGCCGGCGAGGCGGCTACGGCGTTAGGCGTGGTGGTTCGCTTCTCGATCCGATCTGGATCGGGAGGAGGGGAGAGCGAGTGGGAGGCGAGCGGGCGACGGGTGGGGTTAGGGTTTGGTCGGGGGATAAGGGGTGAGGGGGGCGGCCTGGGCTGTGGGTCGGAGGGGCTGCTTGGCCAGGGGGCTTCTTTTTTGTAATTTTAGTTTTCAATTCTTTTATGTATTTTATTTCTTTTCTGTTTTATTTTGTTCCTATTTTATTTTATTATAGTTTTGTAAAATACCAAAGTTGTACCTAATTTAGTTTTATTAAACATGCCACTGCCCCAATAGTTTTGGGAAATTAAATATCTTAGTTAATATTTTATTAATTGGAAAAGGCATTTATTTATTTGTTTTTGTTATTGTTTCTTTTATTTTCGAGCATCTAACTATTTTATCAAAATGTGGTTTCTCCATCATAATTACCTATGCAACATTTGGTTCACTCCGAACATTTTGTTTTAATATTTGAAAACTTTCATCGTTTGACTTTAATTCAAATTTAATTTGAATCATTTTTGAATTTGAATTTGAATCAGTTTCGAACAAACTTGAGATTAACTATGGTGACAAAGGTGACGTGGCATCATTACCAGAGGGTTACTGTAGCATGATTACCCGGGCGTCACAGAGTTGTTGAACCACGCGCCGGCTTGGGGCGGCAACTGGCTCCGTAGGGCGAGGTGAGGGAGGTGGATCAGCGAGCTCCATAGCTCGTATCCGGCGGGCTACCCAGCCGGCTTGGATGCGGAATAACTACTCTTCGTAAGCCATTGTAAGAGTGGACAAAATGGTGGAGGAGATAGGGGAGCGACGGAGGTGTGCGATTCTTGGCCGGAGTTTGGTCTTGTTTAAATAGGAGATTAAATAGACAGCGGGCGGGAGGAGCTCGGCCGGCGTTGCTTTTAACGCCGGCCCATTCATGAACGGACGTGTGTCCAGAGTGGGTTTCTCGGCTTCCACACGGGCGGGTTTCATGGAGGCGTTTGAATGCGGCACGGAGGCGTGTTCAGCCGGGTATGCCGCGAGGGGCGCCCTCGACTCTGACCTAGGACACCGCGCTGTTCTTCCACTTACGTGTGGGCTCTTTGGGTGCATGGCCTACATGTCAGTGACCCAACGCAGCAGCAGCGACAAGAGAGGAACCTTTGGTGGGCCAGGGCGGTCGAAGCGGCATTTCATAAACCGATGATTGTTCATTGAGTGTGACATCATCTTTTCATTTAGTTGCTTCTACTATGTTGATAGCCCGCTCGATCACGCCAGATTCATAAAGACCGCTGCAAACATCAATGTTCGCTTATCATAGATAAGATTGATTAATACCCGTAATAGTCCATGTCCTTAACAAAGGGTGCATGCACGATAGGTTGAGCATGTGTCTTGGCGCCGTGCCTGTGTGCATGCAGCATGCGATCGCTATGCGCGTGCAAGGGTGCGTTTTAGTGTTGCATGCATGGGTGCGTACATGCGTGTGTTCGTGAGTGCATGTGTACATGTCAGTGTTGCACGCCAGCATGCGTGCATGTGTACGTTATGTGTACGTGTCAGTGTTGCACGCCTACATGCGTGCTTGTCTTGCGTGCATTCATGTGTACTTGTGGGGTGAGGCTACATGTCAATCGACTGACTTTTTCATCTCTGGTAATTAGATTTTCCAGCCGTTGGATATGAAATCCAGGGCCTCCAGTTTATCATCAAACTCCACCCCCCTGAGCTACCAGCCACCACCGACCAAACCGCCCGCCCCCGCCGCCCGCGGCCGGACTACCCTCCCCTAAACCACTCCCCACCGCTGGTCCGCCGCCGCACCGGCCATCCCTCTAGCCCCCCAACTAGAGGTCTCATGACTTCGAATACCCACCGACCACTAGTTTATTACCATTTCTGTCCTTCATATACGCACTGACGGGTGAGCCCTATGGTAATGTGCGCTGCTGAATGTGGACTATTTGACTGGTCAATTAATCGTGTTGTCAACAAATTACGAAGCTGTATGGTGAGCCAGTGACCGTATGATCACTAAATGTACTCCTATTTTATTAAACAGTACAGACTCAAACTACCATTTCTTTCTTTCATATACGGGCTGACAGGTGGGCCCCACGGTTATGGGCCCCGATGGTGCAACACTAGTTGTCCCGTTTGACTGGTCAATTGATTGTGTCATCAACAAAATACGGAGTTATACGGGTGAGCCAGTGACCGTATAATCATGACATGTATTTGTTTAACACGGTACAGGCGCAAGGGCTCATATATACGCGCAAGCACTCACCACTATAAGCGCACACACGCGAACCCTACCCCTATGAGCACCTTCGAGAGAGTGGGCCAACATATATGATCTTGAGATTTTACGAAGTCACCATAGGTGCCTCATAGTCGAGTGGATCGTCTCCTCCCACTGAACGTACATCGCCGGAAAATACTGAAATTAACACAAGATAAATGCGAGCACCGGGACTTTAACCTTGGTGAGCTCGAGAAACCATTGTCATCTAACCATCCAACCACATGTTGGTTAGCACGACAAAATGTATGTGGTGACCGTGATGAGCTTATTCTGAAGTCCAGTGACCATATCGTGCTTTCTCTTCAAATACAATGACCGTAAGTGTCGTCAACAAAATACGGAGCACGATCAAATGCAAAGTCCGCGCTGTCATCAACAAAATATGGAGACGATCGTGAGCTAGATACCGCTGTACTATTGTATATGCTTATTTTCTTAGTGGCCGACTGCGTGTGTGGTGTGGTGGGCACATCATTTCTAGTTGTGGCGGATCTACATGAAGACTCATGTGTCAGTTCCATCCTGCACCACATATAAGTTGGACCGAGACGAAGACCCATGTGGAGGACCCGGCGTACAACACGAAGCTACCGGAGTCGCGGAGGACTCTATCCCCACTGGTGATAAGCCAACTATATATGATTTGTAACCCTAGGCCCTTAGTATGTTATATAAGCTTGGGGCTAGTTCGTCGATAGTATACACACACGCACAATGCTCGGTATTCACGTACTTTGTACACACCCCTATCACTAATATACATGCATCAGAGTAGGCTCTTTCTTCAACGCAAAGGGTCCGATCCGAACTAGGGTAAAACTTTGCCTCAGATACCATCCAGCCTAACAGCCAGGATATCTCACCAATGATATGATGAAATCATATCTGCCAACTACTATTAGAGAGGTGTGTCGGGGGCAATGTGTAGAGAGGCCTAAAGATAATGTGCGTATGGAGACACGTAGGCACATATATGTGCGATAGAGGGCTAGTAGAGACCGTGCATGTGTATATATGCATGTGAGAGAAATAGTGTTTTCCAACTGAGCTTAGTGAAAAGAGTGGTACATAGTAGTCAGAAAGAGAGAGAGAGAGAAACAGAGAGAGCATCTGCGTGAGACACCCCGACACCCTGAGAGAGATTGTGAGCATGTGTGAAAGAGAAATGCCGATGCATATAAAGTGTGTGCACTTATGTGTTAGATAGACAGATATATAACACGTTTTTGAGAACGGGGCAGGCATAGTGCATCTACGTGTAAAAGGCGGTTCTACGCATTAAATTAAAATATAAATCGCATTATTATTTTTGGATGAGATCATGAATTTTGCAAAATTGCGTATGGACGAAAATCGGTCTATCAGACACCCATACTCTATTGAATTCTAGCATGTGCATGTGTTTATTTCATATTATCGATCCATAGAGTGAGAGCGGTTTGAAATACAGGCAATGGATGCTTTTGCAATTCATATATAAACATTAATTAGTGCACTCCATGTTGTTAGTGTGAAGCACTTTATACATTTGTCACTTGCATGGATACATTCCAAATTGCTAGCTACGAAATAAAATACATGTCGAATTTAACATAAAGGGGGTTTAGAAGATTTGAATTCATAGGAAGTGCATTCATCTACTTGAACCCGAGATAATGGCATTTGTAAATCAGATGTAAAAGGGGGCATCAATCTTTGTTGTGAGTTTGAACATGCTATATATATTCATACGCATATCTAACTTTTTTTGCAACCAAGGAGATTATATCTGGAACCATGCATGAACTGAGGTAAGTTGCATATTTTTTAATATATACTCGTGTACAATGTATATTAAAATGTATCCCCTCCATTCCAAATAGCTTTAGGATTTTCAGGAGTAAAGATTTGTGAAGTTTGACAAATCCTGAAAGTTCAATTCAAGAGAACCGAAAACGTTAATGCTTCTGCTCCCAAAAATTGAATGAAGCGCCAAATAGGCCTCTGGTCACCCAAAACCGCGCGAGACTAATGTTTTGGTGGTAGGAAATTAATGCCCTGACTCTGGCCTGTGTGGCCTATCGGCCCTATGTCCAAAGGTCTAAACCGGGGTAGGTTTGTAACTTCACCAAGACAACAGTCTCAACCGCCTCCGAGAAGCATTCATACGCCGTGGGCGCCTAAACACCCATGCGCTCGGCCGAAATCTATCCTGCCCACATTTGGGACACCTGACATGATTGTCCTACCCCCAACCCGCAATATGTCCAAAATTTTAGATGGGGCAAAGTTTGTAACGTTCCCCAAATTTCAAACAAGCGCGTCTCAAACCGAAACATTGTTCCCCCTTAGTTCCCCGCCTCCCTCTGCTTCCCCATTCATACTCAGGGGCAAAACGCCTCTCCACCAGCCGCGAAACCCCAGCCTCCTCCGTCCTCCACCCCATAGCGGCCAATCCACCGCCACCCTCCTCCATCACGCCGGAGCCGGTACCCCGACGTCGTCGTCCAACGCAACCGCAACCGCAACGCCCTCAAGGACTTAGCAGCTGAAGCCGAGGCAGAGCTGCCTCCACGACGCCGACGCCGACATGCGCTGTACCAGAACCACTCCGACCACGCCGTCCTGCGCCTCACTGCTGCGGCTCCACTATCACAACCGTCCACCACACCTGAGTTGTTCCCGCTACGCCGTCGTTCGCCGCCTCGGATCTGCTTCCCCGCCGCCGACAGACGGCCACCGCACCACACTCAACAACTTGGCCATGGGTTCGTCCAAGGTTGCACCGTCCTCCACAACTTCTGGTTTCCGGCTAACAACAAGATCATCGGAAAAACAGAAGGAGGACACAGCACTGCCAGCAAAAAGAGGTACTCCTCTTCCCTTATTCGTGCAAATCTTACATCTCCGCTCACACCGTATTCATCCCACGAAGGAAACTAGTTGAGCGCTTCTTACTGCATCTTCTTCATGATACTAAATGCACAAGGTTTCCTCCCTTTTACTATTTCACCTTTGCTAGAGGTCAGTAGCCCCCCACACCCCTGCACGTCTATCATAGGGGTGTGGGGCGCACGAGCTGCTTGTGCCTGATCTGTAGGTCGGCGGGGCTTGAATTGATGGCCGGGGGGCGGTGCCAAGCACGGCGGTGCGGTGAGGTCGAGGGGAGGGCGCAGGCAGGGGAGGAATACTGGGCCGGTGGTCGCTGGCGTTTCGAGGAAGATCGTCAACACTGACTGGCTGGAGGTAGATGAAGGCGATCTGCCCGTTCTTTGTACATGGACGGTGCAGAAAAAATGGACTGACCTATTTGCTTTCAGTCGACTATTATTTTCATAGAATCCTGTAGTAATTGAGTGTGCCATGCATGTTGTAGAGCTACCATATGTCTCCCGTCATTTATTTCTCACCGACCTGCTATCTGCTACCTTTACACTATACTAATTGTGCACACACTTCATCCATAGTTACACTATTGTTTTTTTATGCATGGGTATTTCAGACTCTGACGCAGTGTTGATGAATGCAGAAAAGAAAAGACAGAAGTCGCTCCAGTGTAATTAAAAGATAAGCACTAAGCGTTTCAATGCTCTAATGGGTGCAGTGTCAGCAGTTGGAGACAGTAAATGTAGCTCTGCAATTGATGATCTCAATTGCCACACACAACCATCCTAGGTGCTTGCTTTAACTTCGCGCTGTCAAATGTGGTTGCATGTTGCATATGGTGTCTAGCTTGTATTGCTTCCAATTTGGTTAAATTGCATGTGCTTACTTTACACATTATACCTTTGATAATGACATGCCTTCCTGTTTTTGATACACTACATATGTCTATTAACCATGTTCGTACATCAAACTAATGCTGTTTTGTATCTCTCGTCAATCACTTATGATGAGACAACACCGGTGGGTTATTGTGAGACGCCTCTACTGCTTAAAGAGTGCAAGGTCATCCTCCCCACATGATTCTCAAGAAACAGAAGGCTAAATGAAGATAGTCAACATAGCTCTCTAGTTGATCACCGCAATTCCCCACACCACCATCGCAGTGCTTGCTCTTACTTGGTAGTGTGATATGTGGTTGCATGTTGCATATGGTGTCTACCTTGTAATGCTTCTAATTAGGGTAAATTGCATTTGCTTAGTTAACACATTATACCTGTGAATATGACATGCCTTCCTGTTTTTGGTACATAATACATCTTTCTATTAACCATGTTCTTACATCAAACTACTTTTCTTGTGTATCCCTCATCAATGCTCCTTATTTGTTAAATTGCATCTCCTTAGCTTTCACATTATACATGTGAAAATTACACGCCTTCCTGTTTTTGGTACATACTACATCTGCCTATCACACCATGTTCTTACATCAAACTACTGTTCTTGTGTATCATGCGTCTATCGCTTGTGATGAGACAGTCACGCGTGTGGGTTAATATGAGATGCAATACTCTTATAAAGAATGCAATTTCATCCTCTCCACATGATTCTCAAGAAATAGCAAGCCTAAATGAAGATATTGAATGTTGCTCTGTACCTGAACACCGCACTTCCCCTACACCACCATCACAGGTGCTTGCTCCAACTTCGCAGTGTGATATGTGGTTGCATGTTGCATACGGTGTCTAGCTTGTAATGCTTCTAATTAGGGTAAATTGCATCTGCTTAGTTTACACACTATACCTATGAATATGACATGCCTTCCTATTTTTGGTACACACTACATCTATGTGTTAACCTTGTTCTTACATGAAACTACCTCTCTTCTGTATCCTGCATCAATCACTTACGATGAGTCACCTTTATTCGTTGCATATTGCATATTATTTCTAGCCTGTTGCCATGTATTGCTTCTAATTTGGTCAAATACATTTGTTAGGGCACCCTTTTAATTTGGCAGAGTGATATTGGTTTCATCTTTCATATGGTTTCTAGCCTGCATCGATTCTAACAAGTTCAAGCACCTTGTGCTTAGTTTACACTTTATACATCATACATGTCAATATATCACGCCGTCCTGTTTTTCATACATATTCCATCCTCCTATCATGCGGCTGCCTTACATGAAAGTAGTGTTCGTCAGTATCATGCATAAGCAAATTTTATTCCTTTTTTCTTGTGGGTTTGACTTGACAAGGCAAAATCAAGAAAGAGGAAGGAAAGGAGTAAGGAAGGCGATGATGGTGGTCCTCTGCAGCAACGTAAATGGAGCATCTGTACCAATTCTCCTTGTACTAACAGTGCATTACAAGGTCCAAGTCTCCGCTCCCCTACTCCACCATCCAAGGTGCTTGCTCTAACTTGGCAGTGTGGTATCTGTTGCATGTTGCATATGGTGTCTAGCTCAGTATTGCTCCTAATTAGTGTAAACTCGCATCTGCTTAGCTTACACATGATACATGTGAATATGACACGCTTCCTGTTTTTGGTACATACTATATCATCTATCACACCATGTTCTTACATGAAACTACTCTTCTTGTGTATCCCGCATCACCACTTATGATGGGACACCTTTAAGTTGGCAGCAGTGATATTGGTTTGCGTCTTGAATATGATTTCTAGCATGTATTGCTTCTAGTTTGATGAACGCCACCTATGATGAGACAGTTTTAACTTGGCAGAGTGATATTGATTGCACCTTCCATATGGTGTCTTGCGTTGTTTCTAATTTGTTGAAGTGCCTTCGCTTAGTTACCACATCATAGGTGTGAATATGTCAAGTCGCCCATTTTTCGTACATATTCCATCCTCGTATCATGACTTTGCCTTTCATCGAGTAGTGTTCACAAGATCATGCATGAATGAGTTAAGAAGAGCGAATGATATTCCTTTTTCTTGTCGGTATGACCTCACAATGCAAAATCAATAAAGATGAAGGAAATTGGCAAGACATTGGATGATGGTGGTCCTTCCGAGCAACTCAAACGGAGGTTCTCTATGATTCTACTCCGCCATCCTCCCAACAAGATCCGCAAGACAACGCAAGGCTAGACAAATCAACGAGCTGTGTAGATGATAAGCACATCTCCCTACTCCACCATCACAGTGTGCTTGCTCTAACTTGGCACTATTATATGTGGTTGCATGTTGCGATGATGTCTAGCTTGTATTGCTTCTAACTTTGTTGAATTGCATCTGCTTACTTTACACATAATGCCCGTGAATATGACATGTGTTCCTGCTTTCTACATCGACTACTATTCTTGCATATCCCGCATCACCACTTATGATAAGGCACCTTTATGTCGCCACTGTGATATTGGTTGTGTCTTGCATATGATTTCTAGCATGTATTGCTTCTAATTTGTTGAAACACCATACGCTTTGAACTTGGCAGAGTGATATTGGTTGCATCTTTCATATGGTGTCTAGCTTGCAAGGCTTCTAATTTGTTGAAATGCCTTCGCTTAGTTACCACATCATAGGTGTGAATATGTCACACCATCCTGTTTTTCATACATATTCCATCCTCGCATCATGTGTTTGCCTTTCATCCGAGTAGTGTTCACAAGATCATGCATGAATGAGTTCAAGAGCTTAATTTTATTCCTTTTTCTTATCGGTTTGACTTCACAATGCAAAATCATTACAGCTGAAGGAAATTAGTCCGCAGTGGATGATGGTGGTCCTTAGGAGCAACTCAAACAGGGGGTCTCTACAGATTCTACTCCGCCATCCTCCCAACAAGATTCGCAAGACAACACAAGGCTGGACAGTCAACGTAGCTGTGTAGATAATGAGCACATCTCCCCTACTCCACCATTACCAGTGCTTGCTCTAACTTGACACTATTATATGTGGTTGCATGTTGCGTATGATGTCTAGCTTGTATTGCTTCTAACTTGAATTGCATCTGCTTACTTTACACATAATGCATGTGAATATGACATGTGTTCCTGTTTCTAGAACATACGTGTACATGATGAGCACATCTCCCCTACTCCACCATCACAGGTGCTTGCTCTTAATTGGAACTGTTATACGTGGTTGTGTTTTCCGTATGATGTCTAGTTTGTATTGCTTCTGATTATGTAGAATTGCATCTGCGTAGCTTACAACTTATACCTGCAACGATCACTTACCCATAAGACACATTTAACTTAGGACTGTGATGTAGGTTGCATCTTGCATTGTCTTCTAGCTTCTACTGGTTCTAATTTCTCGAAATGGCACTTACGACAAGACACTTTTTACCTGATAGAGTGATATTGGTTGCACGTTCATATGGTGCCTAGCTTTCATTTCTTCTAATTTTGTTGAAATGCCTTCCTCTTACTGTTTTTTCATACATATTCCATCCTCCTATCGTACGTGTGAATATGAAATGCTGTCTTTTTTTGTTTATATTCCATCCTCCTATCCTGCACTTGCCTTACATCAAAGTAGTGTTCGTCTGTATCATGCATCAACCAGTTATGCAGAGCTAATTTTATTCATCTTCTTGTGGTTTTGACTTCATAAGGCAATATCGTAAAATAGGAAGGAAAAGAGTGTTAGGGATGTTGGTGGTACTCGCACCGACGCAAAGCAGAGACTCTCTAGATTTGCCATCGCTATCGCTAATGAAGTTGAAGTCCCAAGTCTACATGATGAGTTCATCTCCCGTACTCCACCATCGCAGGTGCTTGCTCTAAGTTGACAGTGTGATAATTGGTTTCATGTTGCATATGTTGTCTAGCCTGTATTTCTTCTATTTTGATTAAATTGCACCTGCTGAGTTTATATGTTATACATGTGCATATGACATGGCTTTCTGTGTCTAGAATACACTACATCTATCTATCATACCATGTTCTTACATCAAAGTACTATTGTTGTGTATCCCGCATCAGTAACTCATGATTGGACGCTTTTAACATGGTAGTTTGATAGTGGTTGCATCTTGCATTGATTTCTATGTTGTACTGCTTCTAATTTTTCGAATTGCCACTTATGACAAGACACTTTTAACTTGGCAGAGTAATATTGGTTGCATCTTTCATATGGTGTCTAGCTTGCATTACTTCTATTTTCTTGAAAATCCTTCTGCTTAGTTTGCACATCGTAGCTGTGAATATGTCATGCCGTCCTGTTTTTCTTACATATTCCATCCTCATACGGTTGTCTTACATCAAAGTATTGCTTGTCTGTATCATGCATCAATGAGTTCTGAAGAGTGATTTTATTATTTTGTGTTGTGGGTACAGATTGACATGGCAAAGTCAAAAAAGAGCAAGGAAAATAATATAGTAGGGAGTGTTGTTACTCGTCGAGTGAAACGGAAAAGGTTCTGTCGTCGAGATTCTGCTGGTACTTATAGTGCAGTAGAAGGTCCAAGTCCACCAGCTAAATCTACAAACACAGTATCACCTGCTCCACCAGCTGCAGATCCGCTTCAACTGCATCAAAGATCTCAACCAGCACTCGCTCGCTTGCTCGAATCGCCGGTTCCCAAGCTGCCTTCACACCTAACACTACTTCAAGCACTCGCGACACAACAGACTTGGCAAGATCAGATGAACTTCATGAGCATCAACACCAAGACGGTACTGACCGAGTCAAGTTGCGCTTGCATGCTCCTTTATATGTACTCTCACGCTTGATGTACACTAACACTTTCCATATTCATTGTTGAACTAGCACCACGACGCAAGCGGAAACAGACATCAGGGATAATGCTTGACAGATTAACAAAATCTAAAGGAGGAAGAATGGAGATCCATTTTGAGGCAGGTTTAAAAAGGCCACGTGATGCTATAGAGTCAGCCAAGTTAGTATCAGAGGCAGCCGTTGCCGTTAGGTGTCATGCACGTATCCTCCCAACGTGGATCCAGTACAGGAATGAGAAAGACAATACCCAGTTTAACACCTTCCTTGACCATTTATCCGTAAGTAATGTTATTCATCGCAATTAGTAATATTGTCTTGCTCTGTCCCATACTTTCTACCTTCCTCCTAATAAGACTCACATTCTTTTTTCAACAGATGAGGTTCAAGTTGGATCTAAAAGATGATGCAACTAAACAAGCATGCACTCATGTTTTTCACCGCTCATGACAATGATCGGTACCACCTTAGAAAATCTCACTTTGAAGGCAAGGCTAACAATGAAATCGCCCAAACATCTCCAAAGGAATATATTACGATGAAGACTAGACAGTCCTCATTAAACACCGGTCCGATCCAAAGTATCGTAGGCTATATGTATTTGATCGCACCACATATTGAACTTGTATTTATGTATGTGCCTTACAAGTGTATCTTCTTCTAGGCTAACTGTTTGAAGAACAAAACCAACCGTTCTAAAGTGAAATTCCAACAGACAACAGGATCTCGTAGCTATATTGCACACTACGAGGCTCTTGTAAATAGCTGCTACTTCCTTCTTTTTTTGTGCCATATTATTGTATCTATATTGACTTGTTCCAAATACAGGGGAAAGCCCGTGCGGACCAAAAAGAACCTGAACCGAATGCAGTGTAAATCTTCAAGGATTGCCACACCAGCAAGATGAAGGGCATGAGCACACCAGTTCAAGCCGCTGTTGTAAGTCCTTACTCCTCCTGCCTTGAACTGATTAGTACCGTGATGTGTTCATTTAACTACTTGGTTTGCAGCCAATGTCAGTTACTCTATTCACTTTTATACACAGTTGTCTTAACGTATCATTTCACCTTACATGATTTAAAAGAGATGAAGGATATACTTTTGGTCTTGATCTGTAATCTAGTTGTTATGTTCACGTGCGCACACAATGATAAAATAGCCTGTTTGTTTTATATCTGTTTGCCCATGATATGAATGATGTCATACTATGTTCATCCTACTTTAAACCATGTCTCTTTATCCTTAGATGTCAACGAATGTGAGGAAATAGACAATACAGTAGGCATGCTACATGGACATATGTTCCGAAAGTGATTTTATTATGTAGTTGGCACTACAATACATGCTAATGTATTACAGTAGTTCACCAAAATAAGTTATGTATAAACGTTTAACCTACTTTGTTTGTTTTTGTCTCATTAGTAACTTATCTGGTACACTAATCTACAAGTTCAAACTTTCAGGAAGCTATGGAACAAATGATTGAACAGCCACAACCACCTGAAGGTGACGAGGCTACTACAGGCACAATGTCACCTCTTGCTGCAGTGCGTCAATCTCTCTCCACTAACAGTGCAAAAATCACCTTCCTGCATAATTCTGGGTTGGTTGTCAAGGTAACCTCGTCCAAATCGCCTACTGAACAAAATCTTCCTGCTAGACAGAGTGATATATTTGTGCTCCAGACACAAGTCCAATCCCTAATGGACGTTGTTTCGGAAGAATAATGGTTGAGAAATGTCGTCAACATATGAATGGTTTTGAAACCAGACTATCAGACATTCGCTTCGTTGTTCAAGAGCGATGGCGGAAAAAAGGTGGAGAACGTGCTGCTCCATCAGATTCTACAGCCTGAAACATTAGCACTCAGGTCAAATGATCTGTGCTTCTATACATCTGATGGTGCTTTTATCTGGAAGGACTGTAAACTTTATGCCAACAGGCCTTTTGTTGTATGGTTGGAATTTATTTTGTTATGATACAACCTTTATGATGCTGCCACAGGCTGTAGTAATTACGACGCTATTTTTCTATAGTGTAGGTTTATCTTAGTAATGTATTCGGCCGAAAGCTTCGTAGGAGCCCAACATGCCAACATTCGTCGGGCCCATTCCAATTGGGCTAAAAACGATTACGGGCCGAAATTGGCATGTAGCCCACTAAAAATATCTGGGCTTAAAACAGCATAAGCTTTCATATTTTCTGGTAGGCTTGTGCCCATAGTGGACCTTTAACAGGCCTAAACATAATTTGGGCCCTCAGTAAAAATAGGCCGTTTACAGGTGTAAATATCTCGAGCCCATAAAAAACATGGGCCTTTAATAGACCAAAAGTGAGATTGGGCCCTGATTGTGCCAAATAACCCACCGGACTTAGCAGGCCGAAATGGTGGCCCATTTACGATGCGGATATTTGACAGGCCGAAATTCGGACGGGCCGTAAATGCGCCGACCTAATACACATGCCTTTAACAGGCCGGAACTTTGGTCGGGCTAGATTATCGTCATTTTTATATGGGCCATTAATGGGCCCGATATGACGTTGGGCCACATATGGCCCATGGTTTACATCCGGCATTAACAGGCCGAAAATGACAACAGGCCGAAAGTGGCCCAAATCTATAGTGGGCCTCTAACAGGCCGAATGACAGAGATGGCCGAATATGACCCAAATCCTTCACGGTCGTTTATGGATGAAAGTTTTGATGGCCTGTGTCGGTGTCAAAACCGGCGGATCTCGGGTAGGGGGTCCCGAACTGTGCGTCTAGGCGGATGGTAACAAGAGACGAGGGACACGATGTTTTTACCCAGGTTCGGGCCCTCTTGATGGAGGTAAAACCCTACGTCCTGCTTGATTAATATTGATGATATGGGTAGTACAAGAGTGGATCTACCACGAGATCAAGGAGGCTAAACCCTAGAAGCTAGCCTATGGTATGATTGTTGAGATGTATGTTGTCCTACGGACTAAAGCCCTCCAGTTTATATAGACACCGGAGAGGGCTAGGGTTACACAGAGTCGGTTACAATGGTAGGAGATCTACATATCCGTATTGCCAAGCTTGCCTTCCACGCCAAGGAAAGTACCATCCGGACACGAGCCGGAGTCTTCAATCTTGTATCTTCGTAGTCTTGGAGTCTGGCGGATATTGATAGTCCGGCTGTCCGGACACCCCCTAGTCCAGGACTCCCTCAGTAGCCCCTGAACCAGGCTTCAATGACGATAAGTCCAGCGCGTCTATAGTCTTCGGCGTTGCAAGGCGGGTTCTCCTTCAAATTCCATGTACCGCCGAATGTTGTCCGGCTTCATCTTGAACACTTGTGTTCCTCGGCTTCTACGCCAAATAATGGCCCTCTTCCACGCGTCGCACGAATGCGAAAAGCCAGGGTGTCTTTTGCATTTCACCCCTTAATTGTGCGAGTCGCCCGCCTATAAAGGAGGCAAGAATCCAGATCCAAACCGCACCGTCTTCCTCCCGCGTATACTCCATCGAAGCGCCTCTGATCTAGAAATCCATTCCACCATGGATCGTCAACGTGGCTCTTCTTCACGCTCCCCCACCCCACCGCCGAATTGGAAGTGGTGCTCTGCTTTACACAACGAGCTAGTTAAGCTCCAAACGGAGGGTTTCTCCTCCGGCCTTCATGGTCCCAAATCCGGCCGGACTGGTTACTTATCAAGGTGGGAGGCAGGTGGAGGACACTCCAAGCCCCAACAAGGGGAGCGAGTGTGCCGTCCCCTATCCGATAAGGGGCTCGGATTTCAATACATCCGCTCCTCCGCGGGCTCCTCAAGTTCTACGGACTCCAGCTCCACCACCTCACGCCCGCCTCAGGCTGCATATCATGGGCTACGAGCTCTTTGTGAGCTATTCCCGGGCATCGAGCCCCATTTTGCATTGTGGAAGAGGTTGTTTTGCCTCGCACTCGCTCTCACCAGGGGTCCATATATCAAGTGGGCGGCACCAGATATGGCGATCGCCGGGACGGATACCTATCCGCACTCCCAAGAAGGCGTCCAAGACCGCCCTCGTGGTGGTTTTATATAGGAGACGCTCCGCTGCCCGACCCAGTCCGGATCGGCCTCCCGGAGTTTGATGCTGCTCCCTTGAAGAAACGCCTCAGCTGGCGCCCACGGAGCCCCTGTTTGGAGGAAGACAAGAGTGTCCTTTACTTGATGGTCCGGATAAGATTAATGGCTCATTCCGGTTTGACCATGATCGGAGTCATGGCGACATGCATCAAGCGAGGGGTGCAGCCACTGCAATACAGAGGCCACCCCATGTGGGATTCCAACGGGGAAGACGATGCTACCCGGCACGGCCGCAAAGGGCCGGATTCGACCGAGGATCTGGTGAAGATCCTGTCCGGCCTGTACAAGGGGAGAAGGAGGACTTCCTTCGCACGAACCCTTTGGATGGGTTTTCCATGATCCACCCTAGAGGATGGGTAAGCGAACACCTCGAAGGGCTCTACCCGTGCTTTCGAAGTTTAAGCTTCTTACATTATGTCTTCTGCGCAGGGTCTACGCCGGACTATGGAGGACATGGTGAGTCCTGCTCCGCAGCCCGAGGATCCAGAAGGATCGCTGGGTCCGGCCTCCGAAGAGGACCCGGACATCGAGGTGGAGCTGATCGACGGGGTGTATCACCAGCTCAGCATAGACAATGCTCTGGTCGCCATTACGGCAGACGACCCCGGACTAAGTCCGGCTTCCCAGGTGACCGCGACCAAAGTTCGGACACCGGTATCTCTTCCCTGTTCCTTTCTGACCTTCGCGAACGATGGTATTTTGCAGGAAGTGCCTTTACGGCAGGAAGCCGAGCCTGCGGCGGCTGACCAATAGAGGTCAATCCGAACTAGCAGGCGGAAAAGGAGCGCAGTGCGGACGGAAACGTCGCCACAAAGGTATAGCTCATATTTGAATTTTTAGAGCAACATTCCAAGGAAACGTCTAAGTGCTCATGATCTTTGTAGGAGAAAAAGCGCTCGCCGGACTGCGAGCGCAAGAATTGCCAATCTGGCCAACACCGGCCAGGCTCCAACGCCCGGCCTGGAGGGGAGGCAAGCGCAAGACGCGAGCCGGATCCTTCTCCAACGGAGGATACCGACAGACTGTCCGCCACCAAGTCTGAGGTGGAGAGCACCATGAACCATAGGCGCGGCCGGACAGTATTTCAAGAAGCGTGCTTTTCCCCTGAGGCATTGGATGCCTTTAACGTAGGGGACGCGCATCTCCGTGCTGCTCAAGATGGTTTTACCAGAGCCACGGAGCAGTATGTGAAAGACATACGGGTAAGGGAATTTTAATGGTTGTATATACCAGTAGCCCCCGAGACTTAAAGTAGTTATGCTAACTGATTTAAGGATCATTGGAAAATTCAGGCACTTAACAAGAAGAACGCCCAGCTGTCTCGGGAGCTGCAAGATTGCAAGGCCCAACTTGAGGCCACACTTACTGCCGTAGGAGGAGACGGCAAGACCCCTCCTGGTAACACATTTTTATTGATAAATATAAGCGCTGTGCGGCGTGCGCGCGAGTATAATAATGACATTGCATGTACCGCCGGACAAGACCCGGACAGGCAAGCATTGCTACGGCAGCTAAAGGCCGACGAGAGTGTGCTGAATAGGGTTCAGCAGGAAAGGAACAAGCTCCAGGATGCCAACGCCAAGCTCGGAGAAGAGTTGAAAGGCGCTCAGGCCGAGCTGTCCGGCTCCGTTAAGGAGAATCAGCGGCTTCGTCGCGGCATTTATAGTAAGTGCTTGAGCGAACTCTTTTAAAAAGAAGAGTTCGGCGAGGAAGTATTTTGACATGATATGTCTTGTAGGTATACTCACGGGTCGTCCTACAGAGGAGATGCCCATATCAATGGGTGATCCACTTCCCGAACTGTTGCAACTACTCGAACGAGTTCGGCAGGCAATGAGCGGCGTCATTCAGGCTTTATGGCCAGCCCTCACCCTACCCGAGGGCCTCGGGGAGCTTGCAGAGAAGCTGCAGGAGTCGCGGCAGCCCTGCTTGTGGAAGATTTCGCGTGCCGTCAAGGTGCCGTGGAGGCTTGGGCCATGGTGAAGACACGGTACAAGAAGGCGGACCCCAACCACATGGCGAAGTTGGACCGTGGGGCCCGATGGGAAGGAGATCCTGTGAGTTTAGTGTACAGCCAAGTAGAGTTGGCTGCTAAATTTTCCCAATGGGATCAGAAACTAGACAGCTGTTAGACGGGATTGAGGAGGAATACAATCAATAAATTTGACAATGTATGTTATCCTTTAAAGTGACATGTGAAATGCCTTCTAGCCGGATTGTAGATCGCTTGTCGTTGCCGACCTTTTCGCTTCACCTCGGGACCCTAGAGTCCGAGTGTGTCCGAATACCTTTTGGTTAAGAAACAACCGTGGTATGCATGGAGACCAAAGCGTAGGGGTCATTAGTGCTTTATCGCATAAGTGCCCAACTAGTTATGTTATATTACATGGTTAGTAAGAAACATCTTCCGGGAGAATAGTTCCGTTAAGGGTTCCTTTATTTGGGAGGCATGCCCTAAAGTGCATGTCCGAACGCAAAGAAAGCAAAAACATCTGGGGCAAATAGATAAATAGGTAAAAGTCATCTTTTAAGTCACCGATCGAATATTCCCTTAAGAACGCTTAGCTTTCGGCTTCACCCGTCGAGGTACACATCCGGTGACCGACCCGGCAAGAATAATCACAGAGGTGCTCCTTTACCTCCTAGCCGAACAATCGGGAACGTGAGGGGTAAGCACAGGAGCCAGGGAACCCAGCTTGGCCAAAACTTAAGTCATATCGATGCATATAATGGCGAGTAAAAGGTACATGTGGAAGCTTGACACATGTGCTGGGTATGAAACCCGTATAATTGAGCTTCTGTAAAAGAAGCCCCCAGGAATAATGAGTGCGGATGGCACATCATGCGTATGCAAAGAATGCGAAAATAGGCCCGGAAGTGCATTTAAGTAAAAAGGATAAAAAGAGAAACAACAGACAGCCCAAGTGTAAAAATTTGGACGGGGGAAGGGGACGAACTCTTAGTCCGGCGCTAGGCATAGAATCGTTGGAGGCGGGCTGCGTTCCATGGGTTCGGCTCGAGTCGGTTATCCGACGCATTTCGTAGACGATATGCTCCGCTAGTCGATGATTTGATCGATAATGAAGGGCCCTCCCATTTGGGCTTGAGCTTGTCCTTTTTCTTGTCCAAAGCGCGAGAACTAGTTCACCAACGTTGTAAGTCTTGGCCCGTATTTCTGCTTTGATATCTTCGGCCTGCTGGCGATAGAATGCGGAACGAGCCTTCGCGACGTCACGTTCTTCCTCCAATGTGTCCAAGCTGTCCTGCCGATCAAGCTCGGCCTCTCTTTCCTCATACATGCGCACTCGAGGTGAGTCATGAATAATGTCACAGGGCAAGACTGCCTCTGCGCCGTATACCATAAAAAATGGTGTGAATCCGGTAGTACGGTTAGGCGTTGTCCGCAGCCCCCAGAGTACGGAGTCGAGCTCCTCGACCCATTGTGTGTCGGATTTAGTGAGTGACCTCACTAGTCTGGGTTTAATGCCGCTCATTATTAGACCATTTGCTCTTTCCACTTGACCGTTGGTTTGAGGGTGATAGACTGACGCATAGTCGAGCTTGATGCCCATATTTTTGCACCATGACTTAACCTCATCGGCTGTGAAGTTCGTGCCGTTGTCGGTGATGATGCTGTGGGGGACTCCGTAACGGTGTACCACCCCTGATATAAAGTCTATCACTGGTCCGGACTCTACCGTTATGACCGGTTTGGCCTCTATCCATTTGGTGAACTTATCCACCATGACCAATAGGTACTTTTTCTTGTGGGTTCCCCCTTTAAGGGGTCCAACCATGTCAAGCCCCCAGACCACGAACGGCCAGGTGATGGGTATGGTTTTGAGGGCGGTGGGTGGCATATGGCTCTGATTAGCAAAGAGCTGACAACCAATGCATCGCTGGACCAAGTCCTGTGCGTCTGCTCGAGCCGTCGGCCAATAAAATCCTGTACGGAATGCCTTTCCTACAAGGGCCCAGGCTGCTGCGTGGTGTCCGCCTAGTCCGCATGAATTTCAGCTAGGAGGTTTCGCCCTTCTTCTTGGAGATACACCTTTGAAGGACTCGGTGGTACTTTTCTTATAAAGTTCTCCTCATGGACCTTGTAGGCCTTCGATCACGGACTATGCAGCGGGCCTCATTTTGGTCTTGGAAGTTCCCGCCTAAGTAAGTAGGCTAGGAAAGGTTCTGTCCACGGGCGATTACGCCATTATAACGTGGGCGGAGGGTGTTATGTCATCTGCCAAATCACCGTTGGTGCGGTTTTCTCCGGTTTGTCGCTACCGGCTCCTCTTCCCATAGTACGGATGGCTTGAAGAGCCGCTCCAGAAGATATTTGGAGGACAGATCACGTTTACGCACCGATGCGTGCTGGGACGTCGGCCGCTTGGTTATTATCTCGGGCTATGTGATGGAATTCGAGTCCTTCAAACCGAAATGACATTTTAGGACAGCGCTATGATATATGCTGCCATTTTCGGATCCTTGGCATCAAAGTCTCCGCTTATTTGGGATATTGCAAGGTTTGAGTCCCCGCGCACCTCTAGGCGTTGAATGCCCATGGAGACCGCCATCCGGAGACCATGCAACAGGCCTCGATTCGCCACGTTGTTGGAGTCCGTGTACATTATTTGAAGTACATATCGATCTGTGTCTCCGGTGGGGACGCCAAGACGACGCCAAATTTCATCCGCCAACATTTTGGAGTCGTCGAAGTGCATAGTCCAATTGGAGTATGCGCCGTACTCTTTAGGGAGTTCGGCTTCGGTCCATTCGGCGAAGTCAGCCAAAACTTGTGACTTTATAGCTCGTCGAGGTTTGTAAGTGATGTCGAATGGTAAGAGCTCAATAGCCCATTTCGCTATCCTGCCCGTTGCGTCGCGGTTATTTATAATGTCATTGAGTGGTACTTTAGAGGCCACTATTATCGAGCACTCTTGAAAGTAGTGCCGGAGCTTTCGAGACGCCATGAACACCGCATATGCTATCTTCTGATAGTGCGGGTAACGGGATTTGCAGGGGGTTAACATAGTGGATACATAATACACTGGTTTTTGAAGAGGGAATTTATGCCCTTTGGTCGCTCGTTCGACAACGAGGACTGCGCTTACAACTTGATGTGTTGTTGCGATGTATAACAACATTGGTTCGCCCAGAGTGGGCGCAGCCAGGACCGGATTTGTTGCCAGTATGGCCTTTATTTCTTCGAGTCCCAAGGTGGTAGCATCCGCCCACTCGGTGTTCGTGCGCCGAGGAGGCGATAGAGGGGCAATGCCTTTTCTCCTAAACGGGAGATAAAGCGGCTTAAGGCTGCCACGCATCCTGTTAATTTTTGTATTTGTTTGAGGTCTTTTGGAATATCCAACTGTGACAGAGGTCGGATTTTGGCCGGATTTGCTTCAATTCCTCTACCGGATACAATGAAGCCCAGCAGCTTTCCGGCTGGTACGCTGAAAACGCATTTTTCCGGATTCAGCTTGATGTCATATGCTCTGAGGTTGTCGAATGTGAGCCTCAAATCGTCTACTAAAGTTTCGACGTGTTTTGTTTTGACGACTACGTCATCTACGTATGCCTCGATTGTTTTGCCGATCCGGGTGGCGGACATGTTTGAATCATGCGCCGATATGTTGCGCCGGCGTTTTTGAGTCTCAAGGGCATCGTGTTGAAGCGTAATGGTCCATATGGAGTGATAAATGCCGCTGCGGCTTGGTTCGCTTCCGCCATCTTGATTTGATGATAGCGGTATGCGCCCGGAAGCACAACGAATCGTGCCCTGCTGTGGCATCGATAATTTGATTGATGCGGGGGAGAGGGAAGGGATCCTTTGGGCAAGCTTTATTGAGGTCTTTAAAATCGACACAGTGGCGCCAGGATTTATCCTTCTTTGGTACCATCACCAAATTTGCTAGCCAGTCCGGATGTATGATATCTCTAATGAATCCGGCTTCCAATAGTTTGGCTAGCTCTTCTCCCATTGCCTGTCTTTTGGGCTCGGAAAATCATCGAAGAGCCTGTTTGACTGGCTTGAATCCTTTTAGGATGTTTAGGCTGTGTTCTGCCAACCTGCGAGGGATTCCGGGCAGGTCTGAAGGATGCCAGGCGAAGATATCCCAATTTTCCCGAAGGAATTCGCGCAGTGCGGCGTCTACTTCGGGGTTTAACTGTGCCCCAATGGAGGCCGTCTTTGTTGGGTCCGTTGGATGGACTTGGAATTCTATTATCTCGTCTGCTGGTTTGAAGGAGGTGGACTTGGATTTTTTATCGAGTATCACATCGTCCCTGTTCACCGTAGAGCACAGCGCGGTGAGTTCTTCTGCCGCTAAGGCTTCGGATAGTGCCTCGAGGGCTAGTGCGGCTGTCTTGTTTTTGGCGCGGAGTGCTATGTCCGGATCACTAGAAAGAGTGATTATTCCGCTGGGCCCAGGCATTTTGAGCTTCATGTACCCGTAATGAGGTATTTCTTGAAAGATTGTGAATGCCTCTCGTCCTAATATGGCATGATACCCACTGCTGAACGAGGCCACCTGGAACGTGACTTTTTCGGATCTGTAATTGTCCGGAGAGCCGAACACCACATCGAGTGTGATTTTTCCGGTGCAGCGCGCTTCCCGGCTAGGGATTATTCCTCTAAAGGTTGTGCTGCTTTATCAATACGGCTCCAATCGATTTCCATTTTTCGCAGAGTTTCCTCATAAATGAGGTTTAGCCCATCGCCGCCATCCATGAGGACTTTTGTCGATCGAAAGTCGTCCACTATGGGACTAAGTACCGCCAAGTCTTGGTGGGGCAATCGGTTGTTCGGAATGTGGGCACATCGCTGGCATTGAAGGTAATAGCTGTGTCGCTCCATGGATTTGCTGTTGCTACTTGGTAGACTTCGGCGAGTTCGCGGATTGTTCGTTTTCGCATATTATTTGATGCGAAAATCTCGAAGACTATTGACACCGTGCTGGTATTGTTGGAGTGGTTTCCCGGAGCTAGAAGCTCTTCGCCACTTTTGGCCACCTGCCGTAATATCCAACATGCTCGAAGGCTATGTGTTGGGACGGCTCCCTCTGTACTATGAAGCTTACAGTGTCCATTGAGCCATCCCTCCAGTACGGTTCCGTTTCCCTTATTGGGTTTTTGTTTTTTCGTTTTTGCATCTGGGGCCTTAGTGTAAGGTGCCCTTTTACTGCGGACCGGGTTTGGGGCCGGATTATCCCAAAATTGATTTTCGGTTTTCCGGAAACTCTCCATCGCACAGTACTTTCGTACGATGGATGCCAGATCGGTGAAGCGCGTAATTTTGCGACGATCAAAGGCGTTTAGTATTTCCTTGTCCATGCAGTTATTGCAGAAGATTGATATTTGAAAGTGCAACTAATCCCCGGGTGGTTTTGGTAATTAATAACAACATATATATCATTGAACTAATAGTTTCTTGAGAATCATTTCAGAAAGTTCAGTGATATGGGTATGGCAAGGACTGAAGAGTGGACCCCTCAAAATGCTAAGGCAAGCATTGGCAAAAGCTCAAGACTCCATTTTTGGTTTAGTGATCCAAGATCACATTGAGTCTATAGGAAAGCCAATACTATTAAAAGGGGATGAGGTTATGATAATGATCCGCTTGCTCAAAGTGCTTAGTGATACATCTCCTAAACTATCAGCAACTCTCACTTCAAATATACACTCATAAGTAATCTCGGTCCCACCGATTTCCTAAACTCACTCACACCGAGATGAACCACCTCACCATATAGCCAAACCCTAGAAATCTCGGATTTTCCGATTCGAACTCGGTCTCATCGAAACTGGAGTTGCCAAGCTTCAGAATCTTCGTCATCAAATCGGTGTCACCGAGATGATGAAGTCGGTCCCACCGAGATTGGCAAACCCTAGTCTTTGGACGAATCGGACTCACCGAGATTGTATTTTCGGTCCCACTGAAAATCCCAACGCTCACATGATTTGAACTTTCGGTCTCACCGAGTTGTCAACTTCGGTCCGACCGAGATTGGTCAAATGTGTGTAACGGTTGGATTTTGTGTGGAGGCTATAAATACCCCTCCACCCCCCTCTTCATTCGTGGAGAGAGCCATCAGAAAGAACTACCACTCCTACCTTACATTTCTGAGAAGAAAACTACCTACCCTTGTGTTGAGATCAAGTTGCTCCACTCCCACCATATGAAGCTTGATCTCTAGCCTTCCCAAGTTGCTTTCCACTCAATCCTTTCTTCCATCACAGCCAAATTAGTGAGGAGAGTTGAGTGTTGGGGAGATTATCATTTGAAGCACAAGAGCAAGGAGTTCATCATCACCAACACCATCTATTACCTTTTGGAGGGTGGTGCCTCCTAGATTGGTTAGGTGTCGCTTGGGAGCCTCCGTCGAGATGTGGAGTTGAACCAAGAAGTTTGTAAGGGCAAGGAGATCGCCTACTTCGTGAAGATCTACCCCGAGTAAGGCTAGTCCTCCGTGGGCGTGAGCCATGATGGCATAGACAAGGTTGCTTCTTCGTGGACCCTTCGTGGGTGGAGCCTCCGTGGACTCTCGCAGCCGTTACCCTCCATGGGTTGAAGTCTCCATCAACGTGGATTGACGATAGCACCACCTATCGGAACCACGAGAAAAAATCTCCGTGTCTCCAAATTGCGTTTGCTCTTCTCCACCTCTCTTTACTACATGTGCAATTTACTTTCCGCTGCCTATACTCTAGAATTGCATGTGTAGGGTGATACTTGACTTGATCATCATTGTGAACTTGCCAAAAACTTGTCTTTATCAAAAGGCTGAATTTTTATATTGTCAAGTAGTCTAATCACCCCCCCTCTAGACATACTTTCGATCCTACAAGTGGTATCAGAGCTTTGGTCTCCATTGTATTGGTCTCCATTGCATTGGATTCCATAAGCTTGGTTTCACAACCTAGGAGAGTATGGCGTCTAGTGAGGGTAATTTTCGTAGAGGTCCTTACTTTGATGGTTCAAATTTTGCTAGTTGGAAGCATAAAATGAAAATGCATATTCTTGGACATAACCCTGCCGCATGGGGCATTATTTGTGTTGGTTTGCAAGGTGAGTTCTTCGAGGAAGGAAAAGTTCCGGATCGTGAAGCTACAAATGATGAATTGCGGATGTTGCAAAACAATGCTCAAGCTTGTGACATTCTCTTCAATGCTTTGTGTCCCGAGGAGTTCAACAAAATCAGCCGCCTTGAGAATGCAAAAGAGATTTGGGATACTTTGGTCGAAATGCACGAAGGTACCGAGTCCGTGAAGGAATCAAAGCTAGATGTTCTTCAAGGTCAACTTGACAAGTTCAAGATGAAGGAAGGTGAAGGAGTCGCTGAAATGTACTCTAGGCTTGCTCTCATCACAAATGAGATTGCCGGCTTAGGAAGCGAAGAAATGACCGACCGATTCATCATCAAGAAGATTCTCGAGCTTTGGATGGAAAGTATGACACCGTGTGCACTTTGATCCAAATGATGCCAAACTATAAGAATCTCAAGCCAACCAAGTCATTGGAAGAATTGTTGCTCATGAGATGACACTTAAAGATAAGGAAGAGCTTCACAACAAGTCAAGTGGTGCTTACAAAGCTACAATTGATGCTCCCACAACCTCAAGTGACAAGCTAGTTTCCAATGAAGAGATAAGCCTAATGGTGAAGAACTTCAACAAATTCTACAAGAGTAGAAGCAAAGAGAGAAGCTCAAAGTCTAGATCATATGATGAAAAGAGATCTTCTAGTCGTGATCGAAACTGCTACAATTGTGGAAGACCCGGACACTACTCAAATGAGTGTTCGGCTCCCCACAAGAGAAGAGAAGAATCTCCAAGAAGAAGAAGCTCAAGAGAAGAGTCACCTCGGAAAGAGAGAAGGAGTAGAGATGATCGTTATGAACGAAGACCCTCTCGGAGAAGCAAGGATTCGAGAGGAAAGACAAGTCATCAAGGAGCTACACAAGAAGAAAACATCAAGCTCATGTAGGTGAATGGGTCTCCGGCTCCGACTCAGACAATCATTCCGAAGAAGCTATCACTCCAACTCCGACTACAGCCAAGATGAAGGTGTTGCGGTCTTGCTCGTGTCCTCCAACTCCAACTCCTATGACATATTTGATTCACCAAATGAGGGAATTGGAAGATGCTTCATGGCTAAAGGCCCCAAGGTATCACATCCTGAATTTATTGACTTTGATAGTGATGAGGATGACTTGCTTGGTGAAGATGAGCTTTTACATGATAAATCTAGTGAGCCTAGTAATGATGAACATGCTAGTAGTCTTTATAGTCGAGAAGAGTCGAATGACAATGCTATGAAGGAGATTGAGCGCCTAACTAAAGAACTAAACACTCTTAAGTTAGCTCATGAAACCACTCAAGAAGATCATAGAGAGCTCCTAAGATCTCATGAGAAGCTACGCTCGAGAAGCTCAATCTAGAGCAAGAACATGAGTTCCTAAAAGCAATCAATGACGATCTTCAAAGAAGAGTTCTTCATATCTTGCCAAACGACTTCTCTTGTCTAATTTCTTGCCACCTATTAAAACTAAGCATGACAAGCATAAGAAAATTCTTCATCTAGTAGTAACAATAACCATGCTATATCCAATATTGTTGCTCCTAGTAGTTCTCTTGATTCCACTAACAATGTTTCAAGCCAAGTTACACTTGAGCAAGAAAATAGTTTATTGAAAGGGATTATAGAGAAAGGTGTCTACAAGAGCCTTGCCGGAAGCAAGAACTTTGAGGAAATTGTTCGCAAGCAAGGAAGGCACCGGAAGAATCAAGGAATTGCTTTTGAGCGAAAGTTCAACGCCGAGGGTGTTGAATGGGAAGAAGGTCAATATCCCACTCCAAAGTTTGTTTCTCAAAAGGAGAAGTATGATCCTACTTCTTCCAATGTGGAACAAGCTCAAGATGACCTTCCACCACAAGACCACAAGCTAAAAGGCAAGGACAAACTTCAAGAGGAGATTGATGCATTTATTGAAGCACCTAAAGCCATGGTCAAGTGGGTTCCCAAGGAAACGTCAAGTTCTACTTCGTCAAGCTCAACTATAACTCCAAGGATTCCCATCAAGATGATGTGGATCCCAAGAAGAAGAACTAGAGAGTTCTTGAGGGTGACTCCGCCAACATACTTCACTCACATTCATTTTGGCAAGAACTTGTGCAATCAACTTCCACATCTTGCACTAGTTCATGGAGTCACAAACCCTCTTGTTGGTAAGTCAAGGGACAAGGTAATCATTGCTTTCATGGACATCATCTATTATGAACTTCAATCTATGTCCATGGATATCCTTGTTTGTTCCTTGTGGGACTAACCCATGTAGGTATTGAAAGTGCCCAATCCAAAGGATTGCTCCCAACTCTTGATGATCTTCATCAACATTGAGCATCCACATCTTCAACATCTACATGAAGTCTTCTCGACAACCCAAGGTTAGTTTGACCCTTTAAAAGGGTTCTCACATCTAGGGGGAGCTATGCTCTAAAGAATTGAGCTAAAGCATCTTCAAATGATGTGAACACATAAATGCTTTATGTAAAAGTGGTAACCCCACTTGTGCTTAAACGATGAGTATGACCTATGATCAAATGTTCTCATTTGACTCCTAAGTCAATATACTCATATATAGATGACCTAGTCATCGACAAATTGTGTGATAGTAGCTAGAGTTTTGTTTGTGCATGTTTGACACATATTTCATTTGCTATCTTATTGTGTGAGCATGTTGGATGCATAATTTTATCCATTCGAGGACATCCATTTGTTGCTTTGGTCTTTTGGATTTTTCGACCAAATGGATGGACAAGAATGCCTAAGTTCCTCCCCTAGCTATCTATGCTTTCTTGTCTCAAATTCTATTCATGCTTATATCACAAACTTTGAACAAGTCATTTTCGGACACACCGAGTGAGGAGCACTTTCGAGCCACCGATCCGTCAAAGGCTAAACTTCCAAAACCTTCTAAGTGATTTCGGTCGACCAACCCACTCAAACTCGGTCAAACCGAAAGCACTTGATTGATCTAGGTTTTCACCTCGGTGAAACCGAATTGTAATTTTCGGCGTGACGAAGTGTGTAATCGCCAAAAGTTATCCATCTCGGTGCCACCGAAGTTTTACAACTCGGTCCCACCGACAGCTAAGGGTATATATACTCCGTGGGTCGCGCTTTGATTTCTACTTCAAACGCCGCCTCATTACCCCTTCTTTGCCGCCGCCGTGGTCTCCGGATCGCCTCCGTCATCGCTCAGGCGCCCTCGCGCAGGTCTCCGTTCCGTCAACGGACATCTCTCCCAGCGCCGTTGCGCCGAGAGGAACTCCACCAAGTTAGGGTGAGTTTCAATCCCACTCGTGCTCCCATCTCCGATTCAATGCACGTTTGGATTGCCTAGCATCTTGCCACGTTTGAGATCTCCCTTAACACCAAATCAGTTCCTTTGAACGAAATTCGAGTAAAAGTTTTAGGGTTAGGTTTCCGCCGAACACATCTCGGTGAGACCGATTTTACATTCTCGGTATGACCGATTTGGCCTCTGGCCATTACCTTTGCACTTTTCGTCCAACCGAAGTTGTGCAAATCGGTGTGACCGAAATGAGGATTTAGTGAAACCCTAGTGTTTTCGGCAAGACCGAAACCCATTTCGGTCCAACCGAAAGTGGTGTGACTGGTTCTGTTTGAACACTTTGGATTCACCGAATTTTAAACTCGGTCTGACCGAAATGTCTGCTGTGAAAACCTAAAACTGAAATTTGAACTCATTTGTTTGCAAAATCTTCTGCAGTTTGTGATAACTCTTCTACTCTGCCTACACCTTATCTATTCACAAAGTTGTCGGCCATGTCAGATGCCAGTGACAGCCAGAACAGGTCTGAGTCTCCTATTGCTGAAATTCCAGAGGCAGGCACTAGTCCTGAGCCCAGCAGCTCTTCAGATGATGGTGAGAGGAGCACACCAAGTGGTTTGCCTCCTGCAGCCACCAGGGCCAGAAAGAAGAGAAATTCTGATGAAGATGATTCTGATTTCATTGCTGAGGAAGAGGTTTCCTCCAAGCCAAAGAGAAAAGTTGTTGCCAAAGAACATCAAGGGCAGCAAACCAAGAAAGGCACCAGTAAAGTGAAGAATTCCACTGTTGCCAAGAAGCTGAGTATGGAAGAGGAAACTACAAGCAAGGTGAAGAAAACTTCCAAGAGGAAGAGGATTGTGCATGATGAAGCAGCAGATGATGATGATGATGAGGAAGCACCCCAGCCTCCTCAGAAGCCTAAGCTAATGGGTGATGCCATCAGGGCAGGAGCCCCTTCTAAGTCCAAGCCATCTGCTCCAGCAAAGGCAGCTCAAGCCAAGCCTGCTGCCAAGCCCAAGAAGACTGTCAGGAACATTCCAGCTTTAGAGAAGAAGAAAGATAATGTGCCACCAGCTGAGTCAGATGATGAGGCACCTGTATTGCTGAAACTTTGACAGAAACTGTCACTCCACAATGATGCTCATCCTCAAGCTGAAAACATGAACGAAAGGAAGGATAAAGGTCTCAGGCTATGGAGACAAGCTGATCCATATGCTGTGAGGAGAAGAACTGCTGTTGATCCAAGATTCCACACCAGAGAGCAGCAGGACTTCTATGAGACTGTGCTGATGGACAAAAAGCCCATAGTTGCAGACACTCGCTATGTTGACTGGGCATACATTGACAGTGAAGAGCACAGAGACTTCTTTCCACATGTGCATGAGAGCTTCACTGCATGTGGTGTTGCAGTTTTTATTGGTCAAAAGTTGACAGATTGGAATGATGAAATGATTATGCAATTCTATGCCACAGCTCATGTCTATCCAGATGGAAAGATCACATGGATGACTGAAGGCCAAAGATTCTCTTCAACTATTGAAGAATGGGCAGCACTTCTGAATGCTCCAGTGCCAAGAGAAGATGATGTTGATGTCTATGGAATTCCCAAGCAGAACCATGAGTCTATGAAGAACATGTACAAAGAGGTTCCAACTAAGGATGTGGAAATCTGGAAGCTCGGCTCAGTGTATCATCTCCAGGCAGGTCTACCTACCACAAACACTATTCTGAGGCATACCTTGATGCCCAAGTCTGGAGATCATCGCATGATCAGAGGGTATTCTATCAACATGCTGCATATACTTGATGAGAAGGCACCTTTCAAGGTGATGGATTTGATAGTTGAGACTATCAAGAGGACTGCAATGACGAGAAGAGGTCATGTGGATTTGCCCGCATTCAGATGCTTATCAATGCCAAGTTTGGCACGGGCACATACTTGTTGGATAGACCACACTTGCCACTGCAGCCTGAGCATGAGGACAATGAAGTTGTGATGGATGAGGAGGACCCAACGTCAGTTGAAGGTCAACCAAAGATAGAAGCTGCCAAGAAAGCTAAAGCTGAGAAGGAAGCAGCAGCAGCAGCAGCTAAACCCAAGAGTGTTGGAGAGCAGCTCCTTGAAGCTACACAGAGGATTGAACAACGCCTGGCCAGCATTGTACAGTCTCAGGAGAGTCTTGAGAGGATTGTTGAAGACAAGATCCATGCTCTGGATGTGAAGCTGACTGAAGTGCAAGTCACTGTCAACAAGCTTGAGGCAGATATCGAGGAAGCAAAGAGGGAGAAGGAAGAGCTCATGCGTGAGATGCAGGATGACCTAGTCCAGGATGCTTATGAACAGACTGCTCCGGTTCCCACAGGACCCCGATCAACTGCTATGCCAATGGATGACACGGTGACTACAGCCTCGGCACCTCCCACAGCTCCATCAGTTCCAGCTCCAGCTCGGTGACCACTCCTCCAGCTCCACAGACATCAGTGAAGCCTTCGCAGATGCAGCCACCTCAACTCCATCAACCTGCATAGAGCCGCCAGAGTCCCGGTGGCGCTTAGCTCTATACTTTTCGAACTTTTGGTAACTTGTTGCCAAAGGGGAGAAATTGTATAGATCATAGGACTTCGAGAGAGAGTGCTGCTTTTTGCTCTTTCGTTCATTTGCGGTTTCTTTGAGATACTTTTGAGGTTTTGAGACATTCCGTGTGTTTGATACTACGTTTGCTCTACTTTGATGAGTGCTTGGTCGTACTATGCCTTAATGTGTGCTTAATGCTTATCATATGCTATTCATATCTTGTATGACCATTTACTCATGTCTTGGTGATTGGGTGCATGCTATTCATTCTTATCATTTTGTGCGCTCCACCAAGATGTATGTGACATGGAAGAGTGACCCATGATCCTAATCGATTGTGCATTTGCATTCAAACGCAAATCTTAAATAATGCACAAATTTAGGGGGAGCTCTTGCTTATCACATACTTCTCAAAGCGACGATATTATTCATTGATTATATCCTATGTCAAAGCTTTGATCTATATGTTGTCATCAATTACCAAAAAGGGGGAGATTGAAAGTGCAACTAATCCCCGGGTGGTTTTGGTAATTAATAACAACATATATATCATTGAACTAATAGTTTCTTGAGAATCATTTCGAAAGTTCATTGATATGGGTATGGCAAGGATGAAGAGTGGACCCTCAAAATGCTAAGGCAAGAATTGGCAAAAGCTCAAGACTCCATTTTTGGTTTAGTGATCCAAGATCACATTGAGTCTATAGGAAAGCCAATACTATTAAAAGGGATGGGGTTATGATAATGATCCGGTTGCTCAAAGTGCTTAGTGATACATCTCCTAAACTATCAAGCAACTCTCACTTCAAATATACACTCATAAGTAATCTCGGTCCCACCGATTTCCTAAACTTCAGTCACACCGAGATGAACCACCTCACCATATAGCCAAACCCTAGAAATCTCGGATTTTCCGATTCGAACTCGGTCTCACCAAACTGGAGTTGCCAAGCTTCAGAATCCTTCATCATCAAATCGGTGTCACCGAGATGATGAAGTCGGTCCCACCGAGATTGGCAAACCCTAGTCTTTGGACGAATCGGACTCACCGAGATTGTATTTTCGGTCCCACCGAAAATCCCAACGTTCACATGATTTGAACTTTCGGTCTCACCGAGTTGTCAACTTCGGTCTGACCGAGATTGGTCAAATGTGTGTAACGGTTGGATTTTGTGTGGAGGCTATAAATACCCCTCCACCCCCTCTTCATTCGTGGAGAGAGCCATCAGAAAGAACTACCACTCCTACCTTACATTTCTGAGAAGAAAACTACCTACCCTTGTGTTGAGATCAAGTTGCTCCACTCCCACCATATGAAGCTTGATCTCTAGCCTTCCCAAGTTGCTTTCCACTCAATCCTTTCTTCCACCACAGCCAAATCAGTGAGGAGAGTTGAGTGTTGGGGAGATTATCATTTGAAGCACAAGAGCAAGGAGTTCATCATCACCAACACCATCTATTACCTTTTGGAGGTGGTGCCTCCTAGATTGGTTAGGTGTCGCTTGGGAGCCTCCGTCGAGATGTGGAGTTGAACCAAGAAGTTTGTAAGGGCAAGGAGATCGCCTACTTCGTGAAGATCTACCCCGAGTAAGGCTAGTCCTCCGTGGGCGTGAGCCATGATGGCATAGACAAGGTTGCTTCTTCGTGGACCCTTCGTGGGTGGAGCCCTCCGTGGACTCTCGCAGCCGTTACCCTCCGTGGGTTGAAGTCTCCATCAACGTGGATTGACGATAGCACCACCTATCGGAACCACGAGAAAAAATCTCCGTGTCTCCAAATTGCGTTTGCTCTTCTCCACCTCTCTTTACTACATGTGCAATTTACTTTCCGCTGCCTATACTCTAGAATTGCATGTGTAGGGTGATACTTGACTTGATCATCATTGTGAACTTGCCAAAAACTTGTCTTTATCAAAAGGCTGAATTTTTATATTGTCAAGTAGTCTAATCACCCCCCTCTAGACATACTTTCAATCCTACAATATTGCGTTGTCCTCTCGGCAGTCCTTTATCCTGTCCATAACCAGGAGGAATCTGGCCCAGTAATGATGTACTGTTTCAGTAGGCTCTTGCCGTATTAGAGATAGATCGCATATGTCTGGGCGGGTGGGTGGAATAAAATCCGGATCCCTACCCATCTTGAGGCTCAAAGGCCAAGGGGCTTCCGAATTCGGAAGTTCGGTTGGCTGGGCACAATCCAGCGAGTCCGGGGCGATGCATGATTTTATGTTCAATGCTCGATCGAAGTCCATCCCTCCGCGGGAATCCGGCATGGAGGGTTCGGGAATCCGTACATGAATTGTTTTCAACGCTGGCAAAGAGTTGCCGTGTTGTTCCTCTACCACTGCGACGTGGTGGGTGGCCTGGGGAGAGTTAATCTCTCTCAGATCGGTTTTAAGCCCAATCTGGTTGTAGTCTATGGTGACTCCCAGGGCGGCGATGCGATCCAAGAGCTCGTTAACAGACGAGAGCTCTATTGGATCTAACTGCTCGGCAGCTTTAGGGCTGACGCGAAGATTGCTTTCGACGACTCAAGAAGTCATTGCCGAAGCGACGGCCGGACAGGCGGTCATGAGAAAACCACCGAGCCGGATAGTTTGACCGGCTCCCAACGCCCCTCCGGCGAAAACACCGTCTTTTAAGACGGGTGGAGGCATCCGCTCTATCGGTGACGACACAGAGGAACTCTCAATGAAAGCACCAATGTCGGTGTCAAAACCGGCGGATCTCGGGTAGGGGGTCCCGAACTGTGCGTCTAGGCGGATGGTAACAAGAGATGAGGGACACGATGTTTTTACCCAGGTTCGGGCCCTCTTGATGGAGGTAAAACCCTACAACCTGCTTGATTAATATTGATGATATGGATAGTACAATAGTGGATCTACCACGAGATCAAGGAGGCTAAACCCTAGAAGCTAGCCTATGGTATGATTGTTGAGATGTATGTTGTCCTACGGACTAAAGCCCTCCGGTTTATATAGACACCGGAGAGGGCTAGGGTTACACAGAGTCGGTTACAATGGTAGGAGATCTACATATCCGTATTGCCAAGCTTGCCTTCCACGCCAAGGAAAGTACCATACGGACACGAGCCGGAGTCTTCAATCTTGTATCTACGTAGTCTTGGAGTCCGGCGGATATTGATAGTCCGGCTGTCCGGACACCCCCTAGTCCAGGACTCCCTCAGCCTGTAAATGGGCCCAAATGAAGCCGGACCTTTAACAGGACGGAAATACACCGGGCCATAATTCGGCCCAATTACTTAGTGGACTGTTAACGGGCCAGAATTGACCATGGGCCGCATTGATGACAAGTTTAGACCAGGACGTTGACGGGCCGATTTGACAGAGAATGTGTGGCCTTTAGCTGGGCCAGCCCATTATGGTCTGTAGAATCTTGTGGGCCTTTAGCTGGGCCGGCCCATTGTGGTCCGCAAAATCTTGTGGGCCTTTAGCTGGGCCGGCCCATTATGGTCCGCAAAATCATGTGAGCCTTTAGCTGGGCCGGCCCATTATGGTCCACTAAAATTTGTGGCCTTTAGCTGGGCCGGCCCATTATGGTCCACTAAATCTTACGGGCCTTCGGTTGGGCCGGCCCATTTAAACTTTGTGGGCCACTTTTGGGCTGGTCCACGTGTCAACATATCATAGGCCCATCTCGACCGATGGATGAGTGACTCCTGTGCCAACGCGGAGCTGACACGTGGATCCGTCAGCCAATGAGAATTTTACATGTGGAAAATCGGCATTGGTCATGGCTGTTAACGGGTTATCGGATCCAAAATCCGCCCGATAGCTTAACGGCGTTCCGTTACAGTGGATGCCACGTGTCGGTCACCCTTGACGAAAGCACTTCTGTGACGCGTGATTTATCATCATGGAAGTGAACACTTTCGTGATGATAATTTTGGTAATGTCATGGAACACTTCTACGACAGCACACGTATGACTATCTTGATTCTGTCATAAATTTGTCATGGATGTACATGCATGACAAAAAACGCGACCTACTGTGACAAACATGTATCATCACGGAAGTGTATTTTTTGGTAGTGTTTGGGGACAAAATGATATCGGCTGCCTCTTATTGCTTTCAAAAAAAATCTAGTGTCAATAGAGAACAACAGGAGTGTTGTGTCAATTTTTGGGATTTTTCGGGGTTCGTTTGGACATTTTATGCATTAATTGAGTTTTTGATGCATTTATGTCCATAATTCAAATTTGAACTACATGCACATGCTCTAATGCATATAAATTGGTTGAAAATTCAAGTATGTGTCCTTGGTTGCATGCTTAGGTCCCATGCAGGAAATGAGAATGAATGTCAAACACCCTGCCACCGTCACTCGGTCGCAAACATTGAGATTCCTGGTTTTTAAATTCTAGTAAATCCAAAACTCGTCTGAAATTCATGAAACTTGGCATCTATCATGGAGCGGCATCAACATGCAGGTTTGGGTATAAGCTTCTCACAAACTAGAGCTTCTCACAACAAGCCTGATGGTTTAGGTAGGGAACATCCCACCTTTGGGGACGAAATGATATTCGTTGCCTCTTATTGCTTTCAAAAAATTTCTAGTGTAAACAAAGAACAACAAGAGTGTTGTGTTAAATTTTGGAATTTTTTGGGGTTCGTTTGGACATTTTTATACATTAACTGGGTTTTCTAGGCATTTTATGTGCATAATTCAAATTTGAACTACATGCACATGCTCCAGTGCATATAAATTGGCTGAAAAATCAAATATTTGTCCTTGGGTGCATGCTTAGGTCCCATGCAAGAAATGGGAATGAATTTCAAACACCAGGGCACTATTGATTGCCGGCAAAATGTTGAGATACTTTGTTTTTTAATTCTAGCAAATGCAAAACTCGTCTGAAATTCATGAAACTCAGCATGCTATCATGGAATGGCACCCGACATGATGTGGTATTTTTCATGTCCATTTTGAGAGAAGAAGCACTCGAATAATAGCCAACAAAGGCATTTTGAAACAAATAGCTGCCACTCTAACATCGGAAATGTTTGTATAATTCAAATCGTGTGCGTTATGTTAACCATTCACGTGACGCCATGTGTCTTGGTCTTAATGGCTATAGGAGGTGCCGTGAGGACAGCTTCTTGACTGAACGGGAGGCGTACGAGCGCAGTCTGGTGCGCAGGCTAACCGAGAGGCATGCAAGTTGTCCTTCAATGCGCGGGCTCACAGGAAGCGAGCAAGCTGTACGCTGCGCAGGCTCACTGGGAAGCGAGCCCTTTGACTTCCATGGCCGCCTGCTTTCCTCTCCATTAATGGTGCCCGAGCCGCTGCTTAATACGGGCAGTCTTACTGTTCGCCTCCCATTTCCCTCCCTCCCGCGGACCTCCACCAACGCCATGGCGCAAAAGGATCATCTGCCGCTAGTCTTCAAGTTTGGTAAAGTCGACTCCGAGCCTGAGGAGATAGAAAATAAGGAGGAATGGGGCCTCATGGACATGACCTAGAATGAGCTGGCCATGGCGGTTGCTACCGCCGCTCCCGTCCCAGCTCCCATCCCGGCGCCCGCGCCAGCGACCATCCCCGTAGTATTGACGGGCTGGTGGCCGAGCACTATCGCAGAGCTCGAAGCCGCGGGCGTCAGCGAAGTCTCCGCGGACCCGCGCGAGCTCGTCTACATGCCAGCGCCAGCGCCCGTGCCCATGCTCGTACGCGCCCCTCCACCCACCACGGCACCGGTCCCCATGCGTTTGGTTGCACCCGCCGCGCCCATGCCCGTGCGCGCGCCCCCTTAGTGGCATGGGATGTTGTCGTCGACCGCTACCTGTCAGCTCCGCTTGCTGCCGTCCTCCCGCGCCCCACCCATCGATCGCGCAACGACATGATGTTTGATTTACAAGTGAAGAACATTTTGTACTGCCTTGAAGACTTCAAGAACGGCGTCCCGGAGGACGACAATGACAAGGACGGTGCAGCACGCCGCCTCTGCCGTCGCCGGAAATAGTTTTTTTCTTGGGTTTAATACTGTATCTCAATCAAATATAAATTCGCAGTGTGACTGAATGAAATAAATGGTTTGAGCGAACTTGCGTTTTTCTCTCTTAATGTACAGACTTATCAAACGATTTTATTTTGAAAAAAATGTCAATGGTTTTTAAATATAAAACACTCATTGCAAACGTTTTAGTTAGAACACCCGTATGCAAACCGACAGCTTCCCCAAGAAGCCAAGGAAAATGGGCGAGCAGGATTTGTGCAGGTCTTGATCGCAAACATTTTAGATAGAGCACCCGTATGCAAAGTGAGAGCAGGATTTGTGCATCTCTTGAACGTAAACGGTTGTTTTGGATGACGCGTGTGCAACCACTTACAAACAATTTGGTAAGATTTGCGTCTATCATATTGGGTATGTTGCCATTTGTCAAATTGAAAAGATTGAAATTTGTTGATCTAGTAACATTGCCATTTGTCAACCTTGTAGCACTGTGATTTGTCAAAATATGCAGCTAAAAATCACTAGCAGTATCTAATTTTTGCAACTAAAATTCAGTAATTAAGCATAGATTTCATTCATAGATTAAGCAGTCATTCTTTATACAAACAGTTCAACTCGACAGCTGAACCGACCAAACTTTTCCCCAATTCTTGCCAACCATGTACTGAAATAGCTAGTTTTACTTTATATACTAGCTAATTTTAAGTACGTTGTATAGTTCCACCACATCTATAGTCAGATCAACTGAATAAAATAGCCCCTAAATACTACTACTACGGAGGGGGCTTTGTACTACTTCCGGTAGCCTCTACTCTACTGAGTGCGCTCAGTAAGAGGCGGAGGAGGAGGAGCCTACCGATGAGCTAGACAACTGCAATACGGTGCCTGCCGCTGCTGCACCTTCAGCGACGCTCACCTCGAACGCCCTCTGCCGCTCCAGACGACCCCTCTCGAAGCGGTGGTTCTCCTCGTAGATTTCCTGATTCCTCGCCTCTACGTTGGTGTGTGCCGCGGCCACGACGGCGGTAAGGCTCTTTGCATGCTCGACGAGGCGCTCCTCCTCCTCCCGCAAGAACTCGATGTAGCGCAAAAGGTCGTTGCCGCACATGCGGGCCTCCACTTCCGCCTCCCTTCTTCGGGCGGCGGTGGCGGAGCGGGTGATGATCCCGGTGGTCGAGGGTGGGCAGGTGGCGACAGCGGCCGACAATGGGATGGCGGCCACGACCACCACCTCACACCTTTGGGCCGCAGTGGCGGAGCGGGTGATGGCCACGCTGGACGGTAGTGCGGTGGCGGCCACAATGGCCACCTCCTGCCTTCGGGCCGCGGCGGCGGAGCAGGCGATGGCCCTGGCTTTCGACGGTGGTGTGGCGGCAACAGCGGCCGGTAACAGCTACTGATGGGCAGCAGCGGAGGAGCGTGTGGTGGGTATTCCACGCAAACCCAACAGGGACGCCACGCGCACTACACTACACCGGGGACTGCGCCACCACCGCGGTGTAGCCTCCGAGCTGGAGTTGTTATCTGATGACGGCGGAGTGGCTGAGCGACCACGACGAGGCGGTGCCATTGGCGAATGTGGGATAAGCAGACGAGATAAGCTACAGAGAGGGAGGGGAAAATGTGATGCAGGACTCGCCGGTCGTGAGGGTTTATATAGCAGGCGAGTAAGCATTGGGATCTTGGAGATTTAACCGAGTCGGGCGGGAAGCTTGCGTGGGAAGCTGTGAGGTTGAGCGGGAACAGGCTCACCAACGATTCATTGGCGCCACCGTTTAGCCAAAAGAACGCCCGCGCACGCTGCGCAAGCTTGCGGTGTAAGCCTACTGTGACAGCGGTGTGACAAGACGTGCGAGAGGATGAAGAAAGGCCACGTACACATACGGTTAATAAAAAACATTTGTGATTTAATTACCTACTATACCCCCGTCCTGGTTTATAAGTAGGATTTAACAAATAAAATACGAATGCATGTCGCCAAAGATTATATAGTTGGATTCGTATTTGAACATAGTTTCCAATTATATAATTTTTATAACATGCATTAACATTTTATTGGTTAAATTTGAGGGAAAAGTATGGCACAGGATATAAAGGGGACTATAGACCAAGATGGAGGTAGTAGCACACGGCCGCTCTCTATGCAGCGACGCAAGTGTTGGCCGGCTTGTAGGCGACCATTTGCTGCGTGTTCAACTGCTCTATGTGTGTGGTTGCTTGCGGTTGAGGCGGCCACGGCACACTCTGCTCGCGTCCCGCCGCGCGCGCTTTGCTGTCGTGTCCCTCCGGGTGCTCTGCCCTCGTCCCTCCATGTGCGCTGCCAGTGATTGGGGCCGGCGCACGATCACGCATGTTCGTGTGCATGCAGTTTGCTACCTCTTGAGCACTGCGTTGGTTTTCCCTTGAAGAGGAAATGGTGATGCAGCAAAGTAGTGTAAGTATTTCCCTCAGTTTTTGAGAACCAATGTATCAATCCAGTAGGAGGCTCCACGCAAGTCCCTCGTACCTACACAAACAAACAAGAACCTCGCAACCAACGCGATAAAGGGGTTGTCAATCCCTTCACGGACACTTGTGAAAGTGAGATCTGATAGAGATAATAAGATAAGATAAATATTTTTCGTATTTTTATGATATAGATTGAAAAGTAAAGACTGCAAAATAAAGTAGATTGGAAACTTATATGATGGAAAATAAACCCGGGGGCCATAGGTTTCACTAGTGGCTTCTCTCAAGATAGCATAAGTATTACGGTGGGTGAACAAATTACTGTCGAGCAATTGATAGAAAAGTGCATAGTTATGAGAATATCTAGGCATGATCATGTATATAGGTATCACATCCGCGACAAGTAGACCGAAACGATTCTGCATCTACTACTATTACTCCACACATCGACCGCTATCCAGCATGCATCTAGAGTATTAAGTTCATAAGAACAGAGTAACGCATTAAGCAAGATGGCATGATGTAGAGGGATAAACTCAAGCAATACTCCCTCCGTTCCTTGATATAAGGTGTATAGTTTTTTGGGAAAAAATCCAAAATATAAGGTGTATTGCGTTGCACCACTCGTTTGGGTAATTTTTTAGGGATTCGATTACATTTCCTTATATTAGGAAATCTCCTCTATTTTCTCATGTCAATTAATTAGGTGTAATCTCGTCCAAAACTTGTGAAATTATCCCTCCATGTGCGTTATTTAATATCCATGCCAAAAACTATACACCCTACATCTAGGAACGGAGGGAGTATGATATAAACCCCATCTTTTTATCCTCGATGGCAACAATACAATACATGCCTTGCTGCCCTAACATCCTTTGGGAAAGGACACATAAGATTGAACCCAAAGCTAAGCACTTCTCCCATTGCAAGAAAGATCAATCTAGTAGGCCAAACCAAACTGATAATTCTAAGAGACTTACAAAGATAACCAATCATACATAAAAGAATTCAGAGGAGATTCAAATATTTCTCATAGATAAACTTGATCATCAACCCACAATTCATCGGATCTCGACAAACACACCACAAAAAGAGTTACATCGAATAGATCTCAAAGAAGATCGAGGAGAACTTTGTATTGAGATTCAAAGAGAGAGAAGAAGCCATTTAGCTAATAACTATGGACCCGAAGGTCTGTGGTAAACTACTCACAACTCATTGGAGAGGTTATGGTGTTGACGTAGAAGCCCTCCGTGATCGATTCCCCCTCCGACAGAGCGCCAGAAAAGGCCTCAAGATGGGATCTCACGGGTACAGAAGGTTGCGGCGGTGGAAATAGGGTTTCGTGGTGCTTTCTGATGTTTTCAGGGTATGCAAGTATATATAGGCGAAGGAGGTTGGTCAGGGGAGCCACGAGGGGCCCACGAGGGTGGGGGGCGCGCCCACCCCCTAGGGCGTGCCCTCCTGCCTCGTGGCCACCTCGGCTGCTTCTTGACGTCCACTCCAAGTCTCTTGGATTGCGTTTGTTCCAAAAAGATCGCTCCCGAAGGTTTCATTCCGTTTGGACTCCGTTTGATATTCCTTTTCTTCGAAACACTGAAATAGGCAAAAAAACAACAATTTGGGTTGGGCCTCCGGTTAGTAAGTCCCAAAAATGATATAAAAGTGTAAAGTAAAGCCCATAAAAATCCAAAACGGGTAATATAATAGCATGGAACAATCAAAAATTATAGATACATTGGAGACGTATCAAGCATCCCCAAGCTTAATTCTTGCTCGTCCTTGAGTAGGTAAATGATAAAAACAGAACTTTTGATGTCGAATGCTACCTAGCATATTTCTCGATGTAATTTTCTTTATTGTGACATGAATGTTCAGATCCAAATAATTCAAGATAAAAGTTCATATGGACATAAGAGTAATAATACTTCAAGCATACTAACAGAGCAATCATGTCTTCTCAAAATATCATGGCCAAAGAAAGCTTATCCCTACAAAATCATATAGTTAGTTTCGTAACACAAAATACTCCCATCATGCACAACCCCGGTTTTAGCCAAGCAATTGCTTCATACTTTTTAACGCTCTTCGGCTTTTTTAACTCTCACGCAATACATGAGCGTAAGCCATGGATATAGCACTATGGGTGGAATAGAATATGATGATGTAGGTTGTGTGGAGAAGACAAAAAGGAGAAAGTCTCATGTTGACGAGGCTAATCAATGGGCTATGGAGATGCCCATCAATTGATGTCAACATGAGGAATAGGGATTGCCATGCAACGGATGTAGTAGAGCTATAAATGTATGAAAGCTCAACAAAAGAAACTAAGTGGGTGTGCATCCAACTTGCTTGCTCACGAAGACCTAGGGCATTTTGAGGAAGCCCAACGTTGGAGTATACAAGCCAAGTTCTATAATGAAAAATTCCCACTAGTATATGGAAGTGACAACATAGGAGACTCTCTATCATGAAGATCATGGTGCTACTTTGAAGCACAAGTGTGGAAAAAGATAGTAACACTGTCCCTTTTTTTTTCTTTTTTTTGGGCCTTTGGCCTTTCTCTTTTTTTGGCGTTTCTATTCAAGGGACAATGCTCTAATAATGATGATCATCACACTTCTATTTACTTACAACTCATGGATTACAACTTGATACTAGAACAAAATATGACTCTATATGAATGCCTCCGGCGGTGTACCGGGATATGCAATGAATCAAGAGCGACGTGTATGAAAAATTATGAAGGTGGCTTTGCCACAAATACGATGTCAACTACATGATCATGCAAAAGCAATATGACAATGATGGAACGTGTCATGATAAACGGAATGATGGAAAGTTACATGGCAATATATCTCGGAATGGCTATGGAAATGCCATAATAGGTTGGTATGGTGGCTGCTTTGAGGAAGATATAAGGAGGTTTATGTGTGATAGAGCGTATCATATCACGGGGTTTGTATGCACCGGCAAAGTTTGCACCAACACTCAAGGTGAGAAAGGGCAATGCACGGCACCGTAGAGGCTAGCAACGATGGAAGGGTAAGAGTGTGTATAATCCATGGACTCACATTAGTCATAAAGAACTCATATACTTATTGCAAAAGTTTATTATCCCTCTAAGCAAAGTACTACTATGCATGCTCCTAGGGGAAGGGTTGGTAGGAGTTAACCATCGTGCGATCCCGACCTCCACTCATAAGGAAGGCAATCAAAAGAGCACCCCATGCTACAAATTTGTTACACAACTTTTACCATACGTGCATGCTACGGGACTTGCCAACTTCAACACAAGTATTTCTCAAATCATAATTACCCAAATGGCATGACTCTAATATTACCATCTTTACATCTCAAAACAATTATCAAGCATCAAACTGATTATAGCATCCAATTCACTTTCTGTGATAGTATTTATTATACCCAACTTGGATGCCCATCATTCTAGGACCAATTTTATAACCATAGCAAATACCATGCTGTTCTAAAAGACACTCAAAATAATATAAGTTAATCATGAGAGATCAATAATTTCTACAAAATAAAACCACCGCCGTGCTCTAAAAAGATATAAGTGAAGCACTAGAGCAAAATTACCTAGCTCAAAAGATATAAGTGAAGCACATAGAGTATTCTAATAAATTCCGAATCATGTGTGTCTCTCCCAAAAGGTGTGTACAGAAAGGATGATTGTGGTAAACTAAAAAGCAAAGACTCATATCATACAAGACGCTCCAAGCAAAACACATATCATGTGGTGAATAAAAATATAGCTCCAAGTAAAGTTACCGATAGACAAAGACGAAAGAGGGGATGCCTTCGGGGGCATCCCCAAGCTTAGGCTTTTGGTTGTCCTTGAATTATCTTGGGGTGTCATGGGCATCCCCAAGCTTAGGCTCTTGCCACTCCTTATTCCATAATCCATCAACTCTTTACCCAAAACTTGAAAACTTGACAACACAAAACTCAACAGGAAATCTCATGAGCTCCGTTAGTGCAAGAAAGAAAAACCAACACTTAAGGTACTGTAATGAACTCATTCTTTATTTATATTGGTGTTAAACCTACTGTATTCCAACTTCTCTATCGTTCATACCCCGAACTAGCCATAGATTCATCACAATAAGCAAACAACACACGAAAAACAGAATCTGTCAAAAACAGAACAGTCTGTAGCAATCTGTAATTTTCGAATACTTATGGAACTCTAAAACTCCTACAAAAATAGGAAGTCCTGGGAAGTTTTTCTATTGATCTACTGCAAAAGGAATCAACTCAAAACCACGTTTCTGTGATTTACTAAAATTATTCTCGTGCGCGCAAAAGTTTCTGTTTTTCAGCAAGATCAAATTAACTATCACTGTAGGTTATCCTATAGGTTCTACTTGGCACAAATACTAATTAAAACATAAAACCACATATAAACAGAATCTATATGAAGTATTTATTACTAAACAGGAACAAAAAGCAAGGAACAAAAATAAAATTGGGTTGCCTCCCAACAAGCGCTATCGTTTAACGCCCCTAGCTAGGCATAAAATCGAGAATAGATCTACGTATTGCCATATTTGGTATTAAATTCTTCAATAGAGCACTTATAACCCTTAGGAGTTTCTTTATTTTTAGTAATGATTAAACTACTAGGCAAGAAATCAAGGAATTCATTTGTAACAAAAGGTTCCTTAATGATAGCGAAAAAGCTGGGGTGAACACTTATGGATTTGAGATCCGCATTTTCCTTACTACTCCCTCCGTTCCTAAATAGTTGTCTTTCTAGACATTTCAAATGACTACTACATACGGATGTATGTAGACATATTTTAAAGTGTAGATTCACTCATTTTGGTTCGTATGTAGTCACTTGTTGAAATGCCTAGAAAGACAAGTATTTAGGAACGGAGGGAGTAGAAGATTCACCCTTATTTTTAGGAACATACATTAATTTGGCAAATTTGGTAGGAGGAGTTGGAGTATTTTTAGAAGATCCTAAGTTAGTAATAATATCCTCAAGTTTACCGATTCTTGAAGAATCTTGATCTATTCTTTCATTAACTATAGGTTCCTTTTCTTTAAAAAAATTCAGAGTGACTCCACCCTTAGATCCATATTGGGAAATTTGGTTGTGGATCTTTTTATCCAAATTTTCAATTAACTCAACAGTGGCAACTTTATTTTCAATAATTTCAAGACTTTGCATCACATGTTCCAAAGTTAAAATAGTTCCATTAACCAAGAGAGGTGGTGGACCAAACAAATCTAACATAGCATTATAAGCATAAAAAAGTATGGCTACACAAGAAATTCCCTCCGGTAATGGCATCAAGAATGCATCTATTCCAAGAAGTAATGCCTACATAAAAATTGCAAAGAAGAACGGAAGTAGATTGCTTCCTAGTAGATCTATTTTGAGCATTGCAAATTCTATGCCAAGCATCTTTTAGATTTTCTCCTTGTCTTTGCTTGAAGTGAAGAACTTCAAACTCGGGAGACAAGGGAGCAAGAAGAGTACTAGCCATAATAAACGATCTAACATACGAGCGCACAAGAGGCAAGCGAAAAAGAGGCAAACAAAAAAGAGAGGGCGAATAAAATGGGTGGGTGAAGTGGGGGAGAGGAAAATGAGAGGCAAATGGCAAATAATGTAATGCGAGCGAGATGAGTTTCTGATGGGTACTTGGTATGTCTTGACTTGTGCGTAGACCTCCCCGGAAACGGCGCCAGAAATCCTTCTTGCTACCTCTTGAGCACTGCGTTGGTTTTCCCTTGAATAGGAAAGGGTGATGCAGCAAAGTACACTAAGTATTTCCCTCAGTTTTTGAGAACCAAGGTATCAATCCAGTAGGAGGTTCCATGCAAGTCCCTCGTACCTACACAAACAAACAAGAACCTCGCAACCAACGCGATAAAGGGGTTGTCAATCCCTTCACGGCCACTTGCGAAAGTGATATCTGATAGAGATAGTAAGATAAGATAAATATTTTTTGTATTTTTATGATATAGATTGAAAAGTAAAGATTGCAAAATAAAGTAGATTGGAAACTTATATGATGGAAAATAGACCCGGGGGGCATAGGTTTCACTAGTGGCTTCTCTCAAGATAGCACAAATATTACGGTGGATGAACAAATTACTGTCGAGCAATTGATAGAAAAGTGCATAGTTATGAGAATATCTAGGCATGATCATGTATATAGGAATCACGTCCGCGAAAAGTAGACCGAAATGATTTTGCATCTACTACTATTACTCCATACATCGACAGCTATCTAGCATGCATCTAGAGTATTAAGTTCAGAAGAATAGAGTAACACATTAAGCAAGATGGCATGATGTAGAGGGATAAACTCAAGCAATATGATATAAACCCCATCTTTTTATCCTCAATGGTGTAAGTGCATCTAGTGCCCCTTAGTGATTTTGGTGCATTGAAGACTTATAGGTTAAGTGACTGATACGTTTGTGAGTGTACACAGGTCTATAAGTCTATGAGGAGTTTAATATTTACAAAGAAAGTCGACCCCTAAAAATGAAGTTCTTCAACTGAAGACTTTGATATTCTGAAGACTTTCTGAAGACTTTGAAAGTGAAGAAATTGGTGTGACCTTGAAGACTTGGTATTCATTCGAGGAATATGAAGCGTGAAGACTTTTGTTTTCGTAGTTTCATTTTCTCTTTCTTGAGTCATAGGAAACACCGTCTTCGTTAAAAGGGTCGAGGAAATACTAAGGAAAAATTTCCATGTGATGCTCAACTCAAAATCCTACACTTACCAATCCTTCGAGTGAAGCCATTGGAAATCTCATACTGATTCAATCAATTTCTTGATGTGAGACGCAGTTCTTCCAGTCATTGAGGACTTTGCTCGATCGAGGAGTTAGGAATTGACAGTCTGAATTGCCTACACATGAGGAACATGGTAGCCCCGAGGAATTTGAGAGTCAAATTTCCGACCGTTCTTTGTCTTCTTGTGGCTGTCCAAAATATCTTATCCACCTAATGGTCATATCATTGAAGGAATTTATGTCTTATCATGTCGGGCTGCTCCCTAGGCCATAAATAGCCGCCCCTACAACCACTAGTTGGTTGGCGCTCCGAGAGAACTTGACACTTGTCATCCGAGAGCAACCCATCCTCCGAGGACTTTGAGCGAAAATCATCAAGTGAGGAAAATCCCAAAACCAAACCCGCACAAACCCAAAGTGATTAAGCATCATCAAGAAATTGATCTGCGTGGATCCGGCGCTTGTTACCTTTGAAGACTGTGCTTCTTCCAGACGGTTAGGCGTCAAGGTCTAGAGCATCCAAGAGGAATTGTGGATCGCCGAGTGACCAAGTCTGTGAAGGTTTGGAAGTCACTGAAGACTTACCACGAGTGATTGGGCGAGGCCTGCGTGGTCTTAGTTCAAGGAGAATACGGTGAGGATGGGTGTCTGAGTTGCAGCTCGAGAGGCTGGGTGTCCGGATGCGTGTCCTCGAGTTTAAATACTCACCGCTCCAACCAGACGTATAACCGAGACAAAGAGCTGGAACTGGTTTACCAAATCATTGTCTTCACCAACTAACTGGTTCTATTTCCTAAACTCTTTCATTTCCTCATTACAGTGTTGTATGTTGTTCATATCTGTGCTTGAAGACTTTGACTGAAGACTTTCACAAATTCCTCAGTTCAATTTCTTCAGTCTGTCTGTCTTAATCTTGTTATCCTGTGTTTACGCTTTCTGTACTCTATGCTAGTCTTCATTTCATCATGATGACTATGTTTGTATCCTGTTATGTTTACCTCTGAGTACTTATTTCGCAGCAAGTAGTTCTTAGCTAAGGAATTTCCTCACCAAAAAATTCCTCAGTGAAGAATTCATAAAAATTGCCTATTCACCCCCCCTCTAGTCGATATAACGCACTTTCAATTGGTATCGAGCAAGGTACTCCTTGTTACGTGTGATTTTGGTTTAACCTTTGGAGTTTTAGTTATGTCGACCGCAGTATGATCAAGGTCTCGGCCGGGTGTCCTACCTTTGATGGAGCGGACTACCCCTCTGGAAGAACAAGATGCGAATGCATCTTGAGGCAATTGATAATGACCTCTGGTATGTTGTGGAAAATGGTGTCCCCTCTGTCACTCCCTCACTGAACGCTACCGATGTGAAGAGATTCAAACAACTCGATTCTCAAGTGAAGAATATCATATGTGGCCATCTGAGCAAAGGACAGTATGGAAGAGTGAGTGCTTTGGAAACTGCTAAGCTTATCTGGGATAGGTTGTCCAAATTAAATGAAGGAGTTTCAACTCAGCGTGACTCTCGAGTCGATGTTCTTCGGAATCTCTTCAACCGCTTCAAAAGACTCGACAATGAGAATGTCCAACAAACCTTTGATCGCCTCACTGACATCTCAAATGAGCTTCAAGCCCTCGGTGCCACTGACATTACTGATCATGAAGTTGTGAAGAAACTGTTGAGATTGCTTGATTCCTCATTTGATACTCTGGGACTGATGATACAAGAACATGTTGACTACAAGTCGCTTGATCCGCCGATATCCTCGAAGGCTAAACACTCACGAGTTCGACTTCTTTGAAAGAGAGATCTCTATGGTTCAAACTATGGCAAACCACGTGCCACAAGGCCAAGGCTGTGTCGACTCAAATATGAGGATTCTGGTAGTAGCCTTGGTGACCCTGAAGAACTGGGCCAGGATCTAGCACTGCTTGTGAAGAAATTCCAGAAGTTCACAAGACGTGGTCGCTTTGGAAAATCCTCAAGAGGCAATGATTCCTCATCCAATGACTATAAGAGAAGGCTTCGCCACAAATGCAAGAAGCCTGGTCACTATATTCAAGATGGTCCTCAGTGGGAAAAGGAAATGAAGAAGAAGAAATACAAGGATTACAGTTCTGATGATGCGAAGAAGAAGAAGAAATCGTCAATATCTTCGTCATCAAAATCCTCAAAGTCTTCATCTCACAAGAAGAGCAGCTCCAAGAAAGCTCGGGCATTCATGGGCAAGGAAATGGACTCTGAAGCTGAATCTGAGGAAAATGATGAAGAGGAGGCGTCTGAAGAATCTGAGTCTGGTGTGGCGAGTCGGCGTTACTCTTGCCTTCGTCAGCAAGTCCATCTTCAACACTGAAGAAACTGACTCCACCGACAAGCCTGATGAAGATAATGATGGCTACGCTCCCACCTATTGCTTCATGGCGAAAGGTGCTAAGGTACTCAAATACAACTCCTCTGAATCTAGTGAAAATGAATCTGATGAGGATCTCAAGCCCAGCTACTCTAAACTTGCTAAGATTGCTGTGAAACAACAACGGGCTCTTGAAAAGGTTCAAAACATGCTAGATAAAAGTGACGATATGTTGGGTGAAGAAATGGATCGCACTAAAGCCTTGTCTGAAAATCTTCAGAGACTTCAGTCTAGGTTTGATAACCTTCAAGGTCATCATAACGCTCTCTTGTCTGATCATGAGAAACTTTTTTATGAACTTCTTCAAGAAAAGCAAGATCACAAGAAGCTTTCTCTTGAATCTCTTCAAAGAAAGGAAGATCTTGAGAAGCTAAGAGTGTGTTATGAAGATCTTCAGAAGGAGCGCGATTCATTACTAGCTCAACAAATCAGCGCTTCTCAGGAAGAATTTGTTCCCCCATGCTTAAAGTGCATTGAACGTGAATCTGCTAATTCTTCACCTGAATGTTCAAATGCTTCAACTATTACAAATCCTTCATCTGCCTCCGCTATCACTAATTCCTCATCTGTGGACATTGCTAGCATCACTGACAATGCAGGGCTGAAGGAACTGTACATGACAGGCATGTACAAAAGCCTCAAAGGGCATCAGACACTTTGTGATGTGCTCAAAAAGCAGACCCTCAACGAAACCCTAGGAAAGAGGGTATTGCCTTTGAGAGGAAACTCAATCTTGATGGAACATATTGGAAGCTTTGAGCAAGTACCCCAAAACCTCATGGGTTGCTGCAAAGGGACCTCCAGTTGATCCATCTAACTTATCCGGCTTTACATGTGAATCTCCTCATTCTTCCGATGAGTCATTTGACTCAACTATAAACTGTTCAAAAATCGAATGGTGAAGTATTTGCTAGATATGTTGGCACTAACAAAGAGAACGGTTCCCCTATGAAGAAAATCTGGGTTCCCAAAAGTTGTGTTGAAAGTCTTCAGGTGAATGTCCTCATGACACCACCTGTGAAGAACAGGAACCCCAGATCAAATTCTTCATATGGACCAAATTCTTCATATGGATCCAAGTCCTCATATGGACCAAATTCTTCACATGGATCAAATTCCTCAACTGGATCAAAGTCCTCATATGATTATCATCGTGCTAACAACTCTGTCTCGCAGGGTAGAGCTAAGGGTTATGAATATGTGCATTATTCTTCAAACCATTATGTTCATAAGTCCTCAAGGAATTACTCTGCTTATTCATATGCTTACCCTAACCCCTCTTATGTGAAGCGAAATGGTTTGGCATCTTTGCCACCTTTCTCATATGGTGCTCGCAGAATGATGAACTCTTTGCCACCCCTCCAGATGTGGGTGGTGAAGAAAAAGAACTAATCTCTTCTGCAGGGTCAGGTCTCCAGACGTGCTCTAACGTCTGAAGAATTTCTTTGGGACTGTGAAATTGCTCGAAAGGACGCAGTAAATCATGATGAAATGAACTTTCATTTCACACGTCCTCATCTTGCTATATCATTTCTCGCTAGATGAAATTCATCGATGAACTTGATATCATATTCTTCACCGATGAAGCATATGAGATTGTAAGTTACACTAATTCATCTGCAGGATGATCAACCCAAAACCACCGAATGGGTCCTCGATAGTGGATGTACAAATCACATGACCGTGACAAGAATCTATTGATGGATGCTCCTTATCACCGTCACCTCTGAAGCATATCATCTTTCTTGACAAAGGCAAAAGTCGTATTGGGTCTTGGTAAGGTTGCTATCTCTAAGGATAAGCACATGGACAAAGTCATGCTTGTTGAGTCCTTAGGATACAATCTCATGTCAGTCTCAATGCTTTGTGATCTTGATATGGTTGTTGTCTTCGGCAAATATCGTTGTGTTATGATTATGGAAGCTGACAATTCCAAAGTCTTCGAAGGCTTTAGGAGAGGAGATCTATATATTGTTGATTTCTCTACAGGACCACAACCAGCCGTATGTCTACTTGCAAAAGCTTCAGAAGGCTGGCTATGGCATCGACGACTTGGTCATGCAGGCATGAAGAATTTGAACACGCTTGCGAAGAAGAAGCATGTCATTGGCATTGAGAATGTCAAATTCCTCAAGGATCACTTATGCGGAGCATGTGAAGCTGGAAAAATGACCAAGGCCAAGCATCCATCGAAGACTATCATGACCACTACCCGTCCATTCGAATTGCTTCACATGGACCTCTTCGGACCTAATCATTACTCAGCAGTCACTAATGATGCATCTCTATATGGTTTTGTCATTGTTGATGATTATTCTCGATATACATGGGTACACATTGTTACTTACAAACATGAAGTGCAGGAAGTCTTCAAACGATTTTCCTCGAGGGCTTCAACCAACTTTGGTGTGAAGATCAAGCATATCGGAAGTGACAATGGAACTGAGTTCAAGAATTCAGGTCTTGATGCATATCTTGATGAACTTGGTATTACTCATGAGTTATCTGCTCCCTATACTCCTCAGCAGAATGGCGTCGTGGAGCGCAAGAACAGAACTCTTGTTGAGATGGCTCGCACTATGCTTGATGAATACAAAACGCCTCGGCGTTTTGGATTGATGCAATTGATCTTGCTTGCCACATCATCAACAGAGTATATCTTCACAAATTCTTCAAGAAGACGCCTATGAACTCCTCACTGACAAGAAACCCAATGTGAGTTATTTCAAAGTCTTCGGTGCTAAATGTTGGATTAGAGATCCTCACCACAACTCTAATTTTTCACCGAAAGCACATGAAGGTTTTATGCTTGGTTACGGAAAGGACTCGCACACCTCTGAGTCTTCAACATTGTTCTTCACAAGATTGTTGACCTTTGTAGATGTGCGGTTCGATGAAACTAATGGCTCGCAAAGAGAGCACCTACCTTCTGTGTTAGATGAACCAACACCAAGATGTTATCAAGCTCAAGGCAACCGAGGATGTCATTCCGATGAAGAATCTGCAAGAATTCATTCCTGTTCATGAAGAGCGTCGAGTGATGCACTGAAGAACAAGATGAGGAAAATGGTCTTTGAAGAAAATCTGATCAAAATCCTCGGCGACAACCAACTCATCCACGCTTTGCAAAAGAAGTGCAAGTGGAGAAGATCATCGATGACATTAGTGCACCAGTCCTCTCACACGCTCAAAAGCATCACATTTATCTAACTTTTGTGGGCACTATGCTTTTGTCTCTATCACAGAGCCCACTAAGGTAGATGAAGCATTTACGGGCCGGAGTGGATTCAGGCTATGCAAGAAGAATTACATCGATTCGAGCTGAACAATGTCCGAATTGGTCAATCGCCTAGATCCTCGCAAGCATAATATCATTGGCACAAAGTGGATCTACCGCAACAAGCAAGATGAAAATGGCCTTGTGGTGAGGAATAAGGCATGACTAGTAGCTCAAGGCTACACACAGGTTGAAGGAATTGATTTCGATGAAACTTTTGCACCTGTTGCTAGACTTGAGGCTATTCGCCTATTACTTGCTTACGCTAACCATCATGATATCATCTTATATCAAATGGATGTGGAAAGTGCATTCCTCAATGGTAAGCTTGAGGAAGTATATGTTGCTCATGTTGGGGAACGTAGCAGAAATTCAAAATTTTCCTACGTGTCACCAAGATCTATCTATGGAGAAACCAGCAACGAGGGGAAGGAGAGTGCATCTACATACCCTTGTAGATCGCTAAGCGGAAGCGTTCAAGAGAACGGGGTTGAAGGAGTCGTACTCGTCGTGATCCAAATCACCGGAGATCCTAGTGCCGAACGGACGGCACCTCCGCGTTCAAGACACATATAGCCCGGTGATGTCTCCCATGCCTTGATCAAGCAAGGAGAGAGGGGGAGGTTGAGGAAGAATCCATCCAGCAGCAGCATGACGGCGTGGTGGTGGTGGAGGAGCGTGGCAATCCTGCAGGGCTTCGCCAAGCACCGCGGGAGAGGAGGAGGACTTGGGAGAGGGGGAGGGCTGCGCCAGAACTTCGTGTGTAGCTCCCATGCGCCTCCCCACTATATATAGGGGTGGAGGGGAAAGAAATCCCATCATTTCCATTGGGGCGTTGGCCAAGGTGGGAGGAAAGAAATCCCATCATTTCCTTCCCCACCGATTGTTATCCCCCCTTTTTAGGGATCTTGATCTTATCCCTTCGGGATATGATCTTATTCCTTCTAAGGGGGATCTTGGTGCGCCTTGACCAGGGGTGTGGGGCCTTGCCCCCACTACCCACGTTCATGTGGGTCCCCCATGCAGGTGGGCCCCACTCCGGAACCTTCTAGAACCTTCCCGGTACAATACCGAAAAATCCCGAACATTTTCCGGTGGCCAAAATAGGACTTCCCATATATAAATCTTTACCTCCGGACCATTCCGAACTCCTCGTGACGTCCGGGATCTCATCCGGACTCGAACAACATTTGGTAACCACATACAAACTTCCTTTATAACCCTAGCATCATCGAACCTTAAGTGTAGACCCTACGGGTTCGGAGACATGTAGACATGACCGAGGCGTTCTCCGGTCAATAACCAACAGCGGATCTGGATACCCATGTTGGATCCCACATGTTCCACGATGATCTCATCGGATGAACCACGATGTCAAGGACTCAATCGATCCGTATACAATTCCCTTTGTCTAACGGTATTGTACTTGCCCGAGATTCGATCGTCGGTATACCGATACCTTGTTCAATCTCGTTACGGCAAGTCTCTTTACTCGTTCGTAACACATCATCCGTGATCAACCCCTTGGTCACATTGTGCACATTATGATGATGTCCTACCGAGTGGGCGGAGAGATACCACTCCGTTTACGGAGTGACAAATCGATCTCGATCCGTGTCAACCCAATGACACTTTCGGAGATACCTGTAGTGCACCTTTATAGTCACCCGATTCGTTGTGACGTTTGATACACCAAAGCACTCCTACGGTATCCGGAGTTACACGATCTCATGGTCTAAGGAAGAGATACTTGACATTGGAAAAGCTCTAGCAAGCGAACTACGATCTTTGTGCTATGCTTAGGATTGGGTCTTGTCCATCACATCATTCTCCTAATGATGTGATCCCGTTATCAACGACATCCAATGTCCATAGCCAGAAACCATGACTATCTGCTTGATCTGTGAGCTAGTCAACTAGAGGCTTACTAGGGACATATTGTGGTCTATGTATTCACACGTGTATTACGATTTCCGGATAATACTGATTATAGCATGAATAAAAGACAATTATCATGAACAAGGAAATATAATAATACTTTTATTATTGCCTCTAGGGCATATTTCCAACAGTCTCCCACTTGCACTAGAGTCAATAATCTAGTTCACATCGCCATGTGATTAACACTCACAGTCACATCACCATGTGACCAACATCCAAAGAGTTTACTAGTGTCACTAAACTAGTTCACATCATCATGTGATTAAGACTCAATGAGTTACGGGGTTTGATCATGTTTTGCTTGCAAGAGAGGTTTTAGTCAGCGGGTGCGCAACTTTCGAGATCCGTATGTACTTCGCAAATTTACGGGTCATATTGTAAATGTTGCTTCCACGCTCCACTTGGATCTATTCCAAATGGTTGCTCCACTATCGTATCCGGTTTGCTACTCGAGTCACTTTCGGATAGGTGTTAAAGCTTGCATCGGCGTAACCCTTTACGCCAACTCTTTATCACCTCCATAATCGAGAAACATGTCCTTATTTACTCCAAGGACAATTTTGATCATTGTCCAATGATCCATTCTGGATCATTCTTGTACCCCTTGAGTGACTCATGGCAAGGCACACTTCGGTGCGGTACACAAAGACAAACATACTATAGAGCCTCGTCTAAAACATAGGGGCGACCTTCGTCCTTTCTCTCTTCTCTCTTTGTGGTCGAGCTTTAAGTCTTAACTTCATACCTTACAACTCGAGCAAGAACTCTTTCTTTGGTGGTCCATCTTGAACACCTTCAAGATCATGTCAAGGTATGTGCTCATTTTGAAAGTACCATTAAGCGTTTTGATCTATCATTATAGATCTTAATGCTCAATGTTCAAGTAGCTTCATCCGGTTTTCCATTGAAAACACTTTTCAAATAACCCTATATGCTTTCTAGAAATTCTATGTCATTTCGATCAACAATATGTCAACAACATATACTCATCGAAATTTCATAGTGCTCCCACTCACTTCTTTGGAAATACAAGTTTCTCATAAATTTGTATAAACCCAAAATCTTTGATCATCTTATCAAAGTACATATTCCAACTCCGAGATGCTTACTATAGTCCTTAGAAGGATCGCTGGAGCTAGCATACCTTTTAGCATCCTTAGGATCGACAAAACCTTTCTGATTGTATCACATACAACCTTTCCTTACAAAACTGGTAAGGAAACTCGTTTTGACATCCATCTGCCAGATTTCATAAATGCAGCTAATGCTAACATGATTCCGACGGACTTAAGCATCGCTACGGATGAGAAAATCTCATCGTAGTCAACTCCTTGAACTTGTGAAAAACTCTTCGCCACAAGTCGAGCTTCATAGACGGTGACATTACCGTCCACGTCCGTCTTCTTCTTAAAAATCCATTTATCTCAATGGCTTGCCGGTCATCGGGCAAGTCCACCAAAGTCCATGCTTTCTTTTGATACATGGATCCTATCTCGGATTTCATGGCTTCTAACCATTTGTCGGAATATGGGCCCACCATCGCTTCTCCATAGCTCGTAGGTTCATTGTTGTCTAGCAACATGACCTTCAAGACAGGATCACCGTACCACTCCGAAGCAGTACGCGTCCTTGTCGTCCTACGAGGTTCGGTAGTGACTTGATCTGAAGCTTCACGATCACTATCATAAGCTTCCACTTCAATTGGTGTAGGTGCTACAGGAACAACTTCCTGTGCCCTGCTACACACTAGTTGAAGTGACAGTTCAATAACCTCATCAAGTCTCCACCATCCTCCCACTCAACTTTTCGAGACAAACTTTTCCTCGAGAAAGGACCCGATTCAAGAAACAATCCCTATTGCTTTCGGATCTGAATTAGGAGGTATACCCAACTGTTTTAGGTGTCCTATGAAGATGCATTTTATCCGCTTTGGGTTCAAGCTTATCAACCTGAAACTTTTTCACATAAGCGTCGCAGCCCCAAACCTTTAAGAAATAACAGCTTAGGTTTCTCTAAACCATAGTTCATACGGTGTCATCTCAACGGAATTACGTGGTGCCCTATTTAAAGTGAATGTGGTTGTCTCTAATGCCTAACCCATGAACGATAGTGGTAATTTGATAAGAGACATCACGGTACGCACCATATCCAATAGGGTGCAACTACGATGTTCGGACACACCATCAAACTATGGTGTTCCAGGCGGTATTAATTGTGAAACAATTTCCACAATGTCTTAATTGTGTGCCAAAGTTCATAATTCAGATACTCATCTCTATGATCATATCATAGACATTTTATCCTCTTGTCACAATGATCTTCAACTTCACTCTGAAATTACTTGAACCATTCAATAATTCAGACTTGTGTTTCATCAAGTAAATATACTCAAAATCTACTCGAATCATCTGTGAAGTAAGAACATAACGATATTCACTGCATGCCTCAGCACTCATTGGACTGCACACATCAAAAAGTGTTACTTCCAACAAGTTGCTATCTTGTTCTATCTTCTTGAAACGAGGCTTTTCACTATCTTGCCCATGTGGTATGATTTGCATATCTCAAGTGATTCAAAATCAAGTGAGTCCAAACGATCCATCTGCATGGAGTTTCTTCATGCGTACATACCAATAGACATGGTTCGCATGTCTCAAACTTTTCAAAAACGAGTGAGTCCAAAGATCCATCAACATGGAGCTTCTTCATGCGTTTTACACCAATATGACTTACATGGCAGTGCCACAAGTAAGAGGTACTATCATTACTATCTTATATCTTTTGGCATGAAAATGTGTATCACTACGATCGAGATTCAATAAACCATTCATTTCAGGTGCAAGACCATTGAAGGTATTATTCAAATAAACAGAGTAACCATTATTCTCCTTAAATGAATAACCGTATTGCGATAGACATAATCCAATCATGTCTATGCTCAACGCAAACACCAAATGACAATTATTCAGGTTTAATACTAATCTTGATGGTAGAGGGAGTGTGCGATGTTTGATCACATCAAACTTGGAAATACTTCAACACATATCGTCGACTCACCTTTAGCTAGTCTCCGTTTATTCCGTAGCTCTTTTATTTGAGTTACTAACACTTAGCAACCGAACGGTATCTAATACCCTGGTGCTACTAGGAGTACTAGTAAAGTACACATTAACATAATGTATATCCAATATACTTCTATCGACCTTGCCAGCCTTCTCATCTACCAAGTATCTAGGGTAATTCCGCTCTAGTGACTATTCCCCTTATCACAGAAGTACTTAGTCTCGGGTTTGGGTTCAACCTTGGGTTTCTTCACTGGAGCAGCAGCTGATTTGTCGTTTCATGAAGTATCCCTTCTTGCCCTTGCCCTTCTTGAAACTAGTGGTTTCACCAACCATCAACAATTGATGCTCCTTCTTAATTTCTACTTTCGCGGTGTCAAACATCGTGAATACCTCAAGGATCATCATATCTATCCCTGATATGTTATAGTTCATCACGAAGCTCTAGCAGCTTGGTGGCAATGACTTTGGAGAAACATCACTATCTCACCTGCAAGATCAACTCCCACTCGATTCAAGTGATTGTTGCACTCAGACAATCTGAGCACAAGCTCAATGATTGAGCTTTTCTCCCTTAGTTTGCAGGCTAGGAAAATGGTCGGAGGTCTCATACCTCTTGACGTGGGCACGAGCCTGAAATCTCAATTTCAGCCCTCGAAACATCTCATATGTTCATGACGTTTGAAACGTCTTTGGTGCCTCAACTCTAAACCGTTTAAGCGAACTATCACGTAGTTATCAAAAGCGTGTATGTCCGATGTTCGCAACATCCACAAACGACGTTTGGGGTTCACACATTGAGCGGTGCATTAAGGACATAAGCTTTCTCTTGTCCGCATAATCGCTCTGATCAACTTTCAACTATATTTTCTCTAGGAACATATCTAAACAGTGGAACTAAAGTGCGAGCTTATGACATAATTTGCAAAGATCTTTTGACTATGTTCATGATAATAAAGTTCATCTCATGAACACCCACTCAGATAGACATCCCTCTAGTCATCTAAGTGATTACATGATCCGAGTCAACTAGGCCGTGTCCGATCATCACGTGAGACGGACTAGTCATCACCGGTGAACATCTTCATGTTGATCGTATCTACTATACGACTCATGCTCGACCTTTCGGTCTCTGTGTTCGAGGCCATGTCATACATGCTAGGCTCGTCAAGTTAACCCTAAGTGTTTCGTGTGTAAATCTGTCTTACACCGTTGTATGTGAGCGTAAGAATCCATCACACCCGATCATCACGTGGTGCTTAGAAGCGACGAACTTTAGCAACGGTGCACGCTTAGGGAGAACACTTCTTGAAATTTTGTAAGGATCATCTTATTTACTACCGTCGTTCTAAGTAAACAAGATGCATAAACATGATAAACATCACATGCAATCAAATAGTGACATGATATGGCCAATATCAATTTGCTCCTTTTGATCTCCATCTTCGGGGATCCATGATCATCATCGTCACCGGCATGACACCATGATCTCCATCATTGTGTCTTCATGAAGTTGTCTCGCCAACTATTACTTCTACTACTATGGCTACCGGTTAACAATAAAGTAAAGTAATTACATGGCGTTGTTCAATGACACGCAGGTCATACAATAAATTAAGACAACTCCTATGGCTCCTGCCGGTTGTCATACTCATCGACATGCAAGTCGTGAATCCTATTACAAGAACATGATCAATCTCATACATCACATATCATTCATCACATTCTTCTTGGCCATATCACATCACATAGCATACCTGCAAAAACAAGTTAGGCGTCCTCTAATTGTTGTTGCATGTTTTACGTGGCTGCTATGGGTTTCTAGCAAACGTTTCTTACCTCGCAAAACCACAACATGATATGCCAATTGCTATTTACCCTTCATAAGGACCCTTTTCATCGAATCCGTTCCGACTAAAGTGGGAGACGGCACCCGCTAGCCACCTTATGCACCAAGTGCATGTCAATCGGTGGAACCTGTCTCACGTGAAATGCGTGTAAGGTCGGTCCGGGCCGCTTCATCCCACAATACCGTCGAAACAAGATTGGACTAGTAACGGTAAGCATATTGAACAAAATCAACGCCCACAACTACTTTATGTTCTACTCGTGCAAAGAATCTACGCAATAGACCTAGCTCATGATGCCACTATTGGGGAACGTAGCAGAAATTCAAAATTTTCCTACGTGTCACCAAGATCTATCTATGGAGAAACCAGCAAAGAGGGGAAGGAGAGTGCATCTACATACCCTTGTAGATTGCTAAGCGGAAGCGTTCAAGAGAACGGGGTTGAAGGAGTCGTACTCGTCGTGATCCAAATCACCGGAGATCCTAGTGCCGAACGGACGGCACCTCCGCGTTCAACACACGTACAGCCCGGTGACGTCTCCCATGCCTTGATCCAGAAAGAAGAGGGAGAGGTTGAGGAAGACTCCATCCAGCAGCAGCATGACGGCGTGGTGGTGGTGGAGGAGCGTGGCAATCTGCGCAGGCTTCGCCAAGCACCGCGGAGAGGAGGAGGACTTGGGAGAGGGGAGGGCTGCGCCGAACTCCTTCGTGTAGCTCCCATGCGCCTCCCCACTATATATAGGGGTGTAGGGGCTGGTTTCTTGCCCTCCAAGTCCATTGCGGCGCTGGCCAAGGTGGGAGGAAAGAAATCCCATCATTTCCTTCCCCACCGATTGTTATCCCCCCTTTTTAGGGATCTTGATCTTATCCCGTCGGGATATGATCTTATTCCTTCTAAGGGGGGATCTTGGTGTGCCTTGACCAGGGGTGTGGGGCCTTGCCCCCACTACCCACGTTCATGTGGGTTCCCCCATGCAGGTGGGCCCCACTCCGAAACCTTCTAGAACCTTCCCGGTACAATACCGAAAAATCTCGAACATTTTCCGGTGGCCAAAATAGGACTTTGCATATATAAATCTTTACCTCCGGACCATTCCAGAACTCCTCGTGACGTCCGGGATCACATCCGGGACTCCGAACAACATTCGGTAACCACATACAAACTTCCTTTATAACCCTAGCGTCATCGAACCTTAAGTGTGTAGACCCTACGGGTTCGGGAGACATGTAGACATGACCGAGATGTTCTCCGTCAATAACCAACAGCGGGATCTGGATACCCATGTTGGCTCCCACATGTTCCACGATGATCTCATCGGATGAACCACGATGTCAAGGACTCAATCGATCCCGTATACAATTCCCTTTGTCTAACGGTATTGTACTTGCCCGAGATTCGATCGTCGGTATACCGATACCTTGTTCAATCTCATTACCGGCAAGTCTCTTTACTCGTTCCATAACACATCATCCCGTGATCAACCCCTTGGTCACATTGTGCACATTATGATGATGTCCTACCGAGTGGGCCCAGAGATACCTCTCCGTTTACACGGAGTGACAAATCCCAGTCTCGATCCGTGTCAACCCAACAGACACTTTTGGAGATACCTGTAGTGCACCTTTATAGTCACCTAGTTACGTTGTGACGTTTGATACACCCAAAGCACTCCTACGGTATCCGGGAGTTACACGATCTCATGGTCTAAGGAAGAGATACTTGACATTGGAAAAGCTCTAGCAAACAAACTACACGATCTTTGTGCTATGCTTAGGATTGGGTCTTGTCCATCACATCATTCTCCTAATGATGTGATCCCGTTGTCACATCCCTAGTTCTGGTTTGCTCTAGGCTAGCTAGTCATCTGTTGCATCATGTTTAAATTCTTTTGAATTTGAAATGGGGATTGATCAAACCCTAGCATCAATGCAATTCAAATAGGTTCAACCAAAATATTTTCAATGACCTCAAAATATCCTTTTAAAATGTTCATCATTTATGGAAAAAGGTGAAAGCCTCTACCAGAGATAATGCATATTTTTCTAGGACATTTTGGTCATTGAATTAAATCATATGTACTTTGCATTTGGGCATTTAAATGCTATTAAATATTTTAAATGCTCAAATAATCATAAACTAAAATGTTTCTTGTGGTATATATCCTAAACAGTAGCCATTATTAGTTTCATGATTTTTGGATCGATTCGATATTTTCAATAAAGCCCTAAAGATCAAGAATAATAGAAAATAGAAACAATAAATAAAATAACACAGAGCGAGAGAGAGAGTTAGTACTTGGGCCTTACCTGGCGCCACCAACCGGCCCAGCACGGCCCAGCCCACCGCCGCTTCCCCTCGTGTCGTCTTCCTCCCTCGCCCGAAAGGACAGAGGCGCGTGGCGGGCGCGCGGCACACGCCTGAGCCACCTCCTGCCTCTCTGCCTCCCGTCGCCCGAGGCGCCACGCGACCCCAAGAGCCGTCCAGCTCCCTCTCACTCTCCTGTGCTCCTCTCCCCTCCTTTGCTCTCTCAGACGCGCCTGAAGCGAGCTCGCGTGTCGCCGACGCTGTTCGCCAGTAGCCACCGTGCTCCTCACTCGCCACCCGGTGCCGGAGATCCGCCTTGACCACCTCTTCCTCCTCGCCGAGAAGCGCACCGCGGGAGCCCCTGCAACGTCGCCACCGCCGTCGTCTTCAACCTCCAGCGCCCGATCTCGCCTCCGGTCGATTCAGCGCCGCTAGGACCTCCCCGAGCTCGCTCGCCCCCATCGTGTTTCCCCTCTCTCCATTCGCTCGCCCCCATCTTTGTACCGCCGTCTCACATAATCGAGTCTCGCTGCCACCGGCCATGCTGCCGTCATGGCCATGGCTTGTTTCGGTCGCGTCCGAGCACGGTTTTGAGCTCGTGGGGCTCACAGGAAGCCCATGCGCAGCTCAGCTTGTCCAAAACCCCACGAGGGCCTCGCGCCCGTTACCACCGAACTCCGGCGCCGCCCCTGAAACTCCGTTCCGCGAGCCCGGCGTTCTGCAGCCTCCACCTACCCCCATCGGATGCGGGAGAGCCGGGCTATGCCCGGTGCCCTCGACCGCCGCCTCCGTCGCCTTTAAGCGCCAGTCCGTGCGCGTTGCCACCGCCATTTTGGTCGCCGTCCAACTCCGGTGGTCAGTGGCGTGGCGATGTCATTAAACGCTAATGGCGCACTAACTAACCCCCCCTCTCTCACTGACTACTGGGCCCCACGCCTTAACTAACCGTAGTTTAGTTTATGATTAGTTTTAACTAATCACAGTGGCCCCACAAGTCAAAGTTGACCGTGTTGGCGTGTGCATTGGCCAGGACCCACATCATTGACCCTAGGCTGCCTTTGTGACACCGACCGAAGGGCCCCACCGGGTCGGTTTGACTGGACCGGTCTGTTGACCTCTTGAGGTCAGCATGACGTAGTCTTGACGCTGTAATTGTTTTCTGGGATTTTAAATAAATCAGAAATGATTTATTTAATTCAGAAAATATCCAAAACTTCTAAAAATCATAGGAAATAATCTATAACTCCAAATGAAATAAATTATATATGAAAAATGATCAAAAAAATCCAATCTATCCATCTGTACCATTTTCATGCATGTTAGAACAACTTTTGTTCACTGTTTAGGTCAAATCAATTAAATGGCATTTAAATAATCACATATGGAGTTTGGATTTGAACTTAGGGTTCAAACCAATTTCATTTAACTTTGTTGCTAGTTGCATTAGCTCAAAACACCAGCATGTTGCCATGTCATGATCATACATCATAATGTTGCATTGCATTGATTGTGTTCTTTCTTGTTTGCCGGTAATTGTCCCCTCTCGATAGACGTGTACCGGCGATGTGATCGATGACACCGATGAAGAACTATATTATCTTCAGAAGTGCCAGGCAAGCAAAACCCCCCTTGTTCATTCCGATAAAATCCCACTCTCTCGCTCCTGCTCTATTTTACTGCATTAGGACAACAATGATACAACTGTTATTTGCTGCGGTAGCTGAACCCCTTATCCTCTGCATGACCTGTCATTGCCACAGTAAATAGATGAAACCCACTAGCATGAGTAGGAGTTGTTTGAGCCCTGATGTGCCTACTCATTCATGCTTATCTGTCATGCTGCTATTGCTTAGAGTTGTGTCGAGTCCGATTCATCGGGAATGAATCGGAGGTGTGTGAACATGTCCTAGTGTTGAGAGCTAAGTGTGTGAACACGATTTGGTAAAGGTAGCGGTGAGAGGCCATGTAGGAGTACATGGTGGGTTGTCTCATTGCAGCCGTCCTCAGGAACTGAGTTCTGTGTTTGTGATCCATGAACAGCTACTACCACGCATTGGAATGCTTAAGTGCCCCTCTCGACTTATTAATCAACTTGATCTCTGTCCAGGAGTTGCAACTAGTTTCTGGTGTTTGTAGGTAGTGTTAGTAGTCTACCAAGTGGCACCCGGTACAGGTGGGCTTGGGACAGACTAGGCACCGTGGCACGGTGTACCAAGCATAGATCCACCGTCGAGGTGGGCTTGGGAACCCTGCTCACATCGTTTGGGGCCGTGGCGACACCCGGCGGATCTCCTTGCGGATGGAACCCGAATAGGCGATAAACCTGGACTAGAGACTTGTGTGGTTAGTCGGTCGTGGCCGACTCCCTCGCTGGCTTCCGCTTGAAGGTTGCCGAGGTACATGGCGTGTCTGAGGCGATAAGTGGCGAGAGTGTGTGAAGAAGTACACCCTGCAGGGTTATCATTATCTATTGAATAGCCGGATTCCTCGGATATGGAAACTTGGACCCTTGCATAGTTCATAGACAAGTGAAAGTGGATACTCTAAAATACGCAAGATAAGCGTGAGTGCTATGGATGGCGTTCTCGTAGGGAGACGGGAGCGGATCCATAGTGGAGTATTGATATGGTGAATATGTGGACTCGTGTGCGCCACCTCAAAAGAGTTACTTGTAGTCGTAGTACAGGATAGCCACCGAGTCAAAGCTGGCTTGCTGCAGTTAAACCCCACTACCCCTTTGTTGATAATGATGCATATGTAGTTAGTTCTGATGTAAGTCTTGCTGGGTACATTTGTACTCACGTTTGCCTATTTTACGTTTTTGCAGAGAGACTTCCGTCTCACTAGTAGTTCTGCGTGGACTTCGACGTTTAGCTTGTTACCTCAGCTACGATCTTGTGCCCTCGGCAGGATCTAGTAGATAGTCAGGCTTCTAAGCCTTTTCATTTGTAGATGTTTGTACTCAGACATGATAAGCTTCCGCTTGTGCTTGACTTGTATGCTCTGAATGTTGGGTCGTGAGACCCTGTTTATAATATCTCGCTCCTCGGGCCTAATGAATACATACTTGAGTCGTAGAGTTATGTTGTGATGCCATGTTGTATTTACACATATCGAGCATATTGTGTGTATGTTTGAAATGCTTGGTATGTGTGGGATCGACTATCTAGTTGTTTATCTTTAGTAGCCTCTCTTACGGAAATGTCTCCTAGTGTTTCATTTGAGCCATCGTAGCTTGCTACCGCTCCTAACACTTAGGCTGGCCGGCATGTGTCCTTCTTCGTTCTTGTATGCATCCCGGGAAATGTCACGCGATGAATCTGGAGTCTGTTAGCCCGCTTCTGCCCGGTTCACCGAGTCTGCTAGCCCGATGCTACAGCTGGATTCACTCGCGATGACCGACACGTTCGATCTTTGGGTCATGGATGCATGTCCTGTAAGTTTGTGCCACTTTGGGTTTACGACTAGCCATGTCAGCCGGGCTCCTTATCATATGGATGCTAGCGACACTATCATATCTGCGTGCCAAAAGGCATAAACGGTCCCGGCAAAGGTAAGGCGACACCCGTGGGAATACCGTGCGTGAGGCCGCAAAGTGATATGAGGTGTTACATGCTAGATCGATGTGGCATTGAGTCGGGGTCCTGACACCCGTTATCAATGACTTCCAATGTCCATAGCCAGGAAACCATGACTATCTGTTTGATCACAACGAGCTAGTCAACTAGAGGCTCACTAGGGACATATTGTGGTCTATGTATTCACACGTGTATTACGATTTCCAGATAATACAGTTATAGCATGAATAAAAGACAATTATCATGAACAAGGAAATATAATAATACTTTTATTATTGCCTCTAGGGCATATTTCCAACAGCTCAACCCCCAGGTTTTGAAGATCCCAAGAATCCTGACAAAGTCTTCAGACTCAATAAGGCTCTCTATGGCCTCAAGCAAGCCCCTCGGGCGTGGAATGATACATTGAAGGAATTCTTCATGAAGAATGGCTTCACACCCGGTTCACTCGACCCTACTCTCTTTACTAAATCTTATGATGGTGAACTGTTTGTGTGCCAAATTTATGTTGATGATATTATCTTTGGCTGTACTGACCAACGTTATAGTGATGAATTTGCCTATATGATGAGTGAAGAATATCAAATGTCTATGATGGGAGAGTTGAAATTTTTCTTAGGTCTTCAAATTAAATCGACAGCGCAATGGCATATTCATATCTCGGAGAAATACCTCAAAGATGTCTTGAGGAAATTCGGCATGCAAGATTGTAAAGGCGTCAAAATTCCTATGCCCACAAATGGCCATCTATGCAATGATGAAAATGGTATTGACTTGATCACAAGGTATACCGCTCCATGATTGGTTCCTTATTGTACTTATGTGCATCTAGGCGGATATAATGCTTAGTGTTTGCATGTGTGCCCGATTTCAAGCTGCATCAAGGAATCACACCATAAGGTCTGTGAAGCATATTCTTGATATCTAGCTCACACACCAACACTAGGATTATGGTACCCCAAGGGCTCTACTTTTGATCTCATTGGATATTACGACTCGACTATCTTTGGTGATCGTGTGGACCGCAAGTCAACATCGGCACTTGTCATTTCCTCGGACGATCTTTGGTCCATTGGTCCTCGAAGAAACGGAACTACGTATCACCGCTCTTCTTTGAAGCTGAATACATTGCTGCTGGCTCATCTTTGTGCTCAACTGCTTTGGATGAAGCAAACCCTCAAGGACTATGGCGTCAGCGTGAAGAATGTGCCTCTCCTCTCCGACAATGAGAGTGCCATCAAGATTGCTCACAACCCAGTTCAAGACTCGAAGACTAAGCACATCCAGATTCGTCATCATTTTCTTCATGATCATGTGTTGAAGGCGACATCTCCATCGAGCATGTGAAGGCGAAGAACAGCTAGCTGATATCTTCACTAAGCCCTTGGGCGAGAAGAGATTTAGCAAGTTGCGGTGTGAGCTAAATATCTTAGAATCTTGAATGTTCTTTGAAAAGGACACACATCCTAACCCTTATGCGAGAATTGATGACTTAGATGTGCAACACATGAAGAAACGTTTTCTTCAATCAATGAAGAATAACACTCTAAGTGTGAAGAAATTAATGAAGAATTTGATTCTCGTAACCCTCGACAATTATACGCGGTGTCTGCAAATCATCATTCTTATCTGATGGGTCACGCCACCACAAAAGTTGAAAATCTTCAATTTGAGTTTTTCCTCATTTTGAAATTCTTGATCTCTCAAATTCTTCAACATTGCAAAATCTTCCTTTGTTTCCGTCGTTTTTCTTCATTGGCTATATATATATATATATATATATATATATATATATATATATATATATATATATATATATATATATATATATATGTTTATGTCCTCTACAACATTCACTTATTGCTATTTCTTCAAGTTGTTATTTCTGCTAAGTGAATGTGATCGGACCCTTCCCCCTCTATGCTACACTCAACCCAATCTATTCACAAATTCTTCATGTGCGTTCCGATTGAAACTCGTTCAAAGTCTTCACTTTGTGTCCTTGTCACCAAGAAATTGCGAGCGAAATTTTAAAACAAATCTTATCCAGATTTTCGGTTTTACCGCTCAAACCGTTCGCATCCCACGATGCATTATTATAATCACCCACGATCTTACGATCTCATCTTGACAAGACATGGGTGACACATGTCGCGTGAAGAAGAAAGGGCAGGGCATGTTAGTCCCAAAATCTTGAGCGAACAGTTTTTACCGTGGCTATAAATACCCCTCTCCCTTCCTTACTTCATTTACTCCGCTCGGTCGCTGTCTCTCGCTCGAGCTCTCCTCAAACCCTAGCGCCGCCACTACTCCATCGCCGGTGAGGAAGAGCTTCACCGCCTCGACCTCGTCAGCGATCAGATTTCGCCCCGGCTGCGGAAATCTTCACTCTGCCGCCGCCGTAGCCGTCTCCCTCTGCCAAGTTAGGGCGTGGGAGATCTAACTTGACGAACTTCATCGCTGTTCATCTCTGTTAAATCGTGTTCTTGATTCGGGTAATTAAAAGTCACTTTTATTACTCACTTTGATTCTCAAACTTTTCGAAAATCTTCAAAGGTGTTTTATTCTTCAAATCTTCACATATGAACACCTCACACCTTGTATGCTCTTGATCCATCTCTCTAAGCACTCATTTCTTCAAGATTCCTCAATTGTGCGGATTTTCAATCTGTACAACTCGGAACCTAAGACAAGAATGCTTAGTGAAATTCCTCAAGGCTCAACTGGTCAAATTCCTCAAAACTTGTCTTTTGAAAAATCTTACGAGAACATATGACCTCTCCAAATTCCTCGCACCTACACTCTGCTCACAGTACTCATGTCCGCCTTTGAATCACTAGGTTCTCATCAACTTAACTCATTTGCAGCGTTCCTTGAAGAAAAACTGCATACTTCTTCAGAGTGCTCAATTGTTCAAATTCCTCATCTGAAGAAAATGGCTGAAGGAAAGAGACCGCAGAAAGGAGGAAAGAAACCGGAGGTCATGACTGCTTTCGAGATCCCTGATGAAATATACAAGGATTATTGCACACCTGATGAAGCCAAGTTTGGCAAAGAAAACAAGAATCAGCGCAAGGTGCGCATTCAGAGGATTGAACGAAGATGGGCACGAGAATGGAGGGAATATCGATATGTTACTCCAAAGTACATGAAGAAATTCGCCTTAAATCCTCCATGCCCAAGAGCTCCATTGGCACCTGGCCAAGTCGCTGATCCCACTAGCATCAAAAGTGGTGAAGACTTTCCTGAAGAATGGGCTAGGCGCCAAGCAAAATTGGCAAGACAAGCCAAGGAGGCAATGAGGAAATTTAATGAGGATTCTGCTGCTGCTGCTGCTGCCGCTGAGACCTCGGTCAAGCCAAGGAAATCAATGCCGAAGAAGCCTGCTCGCAAGCCAAGTGCTTCACCATCAGCGCCCTCACGGCCAAGTTCCTCAGCCGCGCCCTCACGGCAAATTCCTCAGACTACCGCTGCTCCACCAAAGTCCTCAGCAGCTCCCTCCAAGTCCTCAACTCCTGTGCATCTGGCTACATGTCAAAGGACTTAGGGTTTCTCAATTGCTTCGTGTCTCAGCAAGTTCCTCACCGCACCAATGTCCTCATCGACCCCACTCTGCTGAAGACAAAAGCAACAATGGGGCGCGGTCCTCGGCCAAGTCCAAGAAAGAAACAGTTGCTTTCAAGTGCCCTCGATGACGAGGCTTCTGATGAAGAACTTGCAGAAATCATCAAAGACAGACAAGCAAAGGCCGCCAGAGCCAAAGGAACACCTGTGCCCCTGCTTCTGGATCCGAAGAAGATCCTCGACTATATTGACTTATGGCATAAGGATCCAAACACTCCAATGCTCGATCGCCTCGACTCTGGTCAAAGTCATATGCTGACCCATTTCATCTCTCAAGAGAAATGGAAGTTTGAAAAGGCTCGTGAGATAAAGAGAGCACAAGCTAGAAAGGAGAAGCTTCTGAAGAAGAACATTGTTAGACTAACACCTGAAGAACTTCTCAAGGCTCAATCTGAGATTCAAGCCCTCAGCAAGGACTTGATGCATACAATGCTGATTGGCAAGGAGCCAAAGTGAGATTCACAATTTGACGAAGAAATTGACAAGCTATTGCAGCCCCATCGCAACAAGAAAATCCTCGAACTGCAGACTCGCTCACCTCTTTGAAGAACATGCCAAGATCTTCTGATGACTTTCAACTGCTGATGGAATACAAGTTCGTGGTGACGACTCCATTCCAGCCATCAAGAAATTCCTGGGGCATCCACTAGTGGTGCGCTGAAGAAATCAAGAGATCAGGCAATCGCACTGTTGCGCTGAAGAAAATGAACCACAGCCCTCGGCTCCTCCGCGCCAACACCAACTCCAATTCTTCCTTCGCTTATGAAGTGAAGAAGACCAAGGCTGCAGAGCGAGCTACAAGGAAGAAAAGGAAGGCATCGATTCGTCAAATTCTTGACCGCGAAGAAAATGAAGCCAATGACCAGCTCGCTTGAAAATCTTATTGATGCCATTCCGATTTCCTCCATGTCATCCAAGGAAATTGTTCCTTATGGAAGACTACAAGATCCCAAGCGGATCGATGAAGAAAATCATTACATTGCTACCTCGGAGCAGTTTGATGAAGAAATTGAAGTGGAAACATTCCTTCAACGCCATCGTTTCTCACCTATGCCTCCGTTCACGGTGAAGAGGCTGGTGTTGAGGAAATTGAAAAGAAGATGAAGATGTGGATATTGGATGCACTACACGGTGATGAACGATGACTTTTGGGAAAGTCGAGATCCCAATACTCCTCTCTTCACTCCTATTCAACAAATTCCTTAGTCCCCTGCTACAACTGCTCAAATGGGCTCAAGAAACTCATCCCACATCGTCATTCATGAAGAAATTCCAGCCGCTAGTCTTTGAAGAACACAGTACTAATCCCCAACAGCACAAGAAGAGGAACTAGAAATTCCTCACCTGAAGCACCGAGATCGTCATTCACGAGGTTGTGCCGCAAATCATCGACACTCCTCTGCCCAAACCGAAGAATCCGTTCTCTAGCAAGCAAAAATTCAAGGCTGAAGACTTCTTTTCTGAGCATGTGTTCTTCACTGATTACAATCCATATGGCTCTGCTCGCATAAGGAAGAGACGTTTCTGGACTGCTACTCAAGCCAACTTCTATTCCTCATTGCTCTTTGACAAGGACAAAATCTTTGATCATGAACATATTCCTCACGTGGATATGGAATCTCTGCCGTGCTTCGAGCCGGTCCTCCGAGTTATTCACGATGCAGGACTACTGAACTTCTGCACTGATATCTGTGATTGGAATGAAGAACTCATTCTTCAGTTCTATGCCACTTTGCATATCACGGAGATCTCAAGATGTCAATTCATGGGTGCTGGATTGGATGACCGAAAACACTCACTATAAGGCACCAAAGAATGAATTGCTTCGTGTCCTTCCTCTTGATCCTCCCCATGCCAATTGCATTGCATCTACAATGACCACGAACTGACAGATCATTATATGCAAGTGCTCATGAAGCCTTTGAAGCCAGGGCAGGCCCCACGAACCAAATTCCTCGTCAAGGAATTGCTATATGTGCCTCGGACTGTCTATCGCATCCTGACGAAGACAATGAGTCCTATCAAAGGCCATGACTCAAATGATGAAGATGTCGTTGGCATCATGAAGAACATGCTTTTCAACATCATTCATGGCGTTCCCGTCAACTTCCATGATTTCTTCATGAGGACTCTGGCTAATGTTGCTATGTCACCTTTTGAGTGAAGCCCTATCGCCTTGGATTATGAGATTCATACAGCAAGATCTTCATTTGAATTACAAGGTCGACACTCAACCATGGTAGCTACTTGCCACCCATTGAAGTCCTCAAGCGACCAGTTTCATCATCTGATGATAAGGGCAAGGCAGCTGCTGTGATCGATGAAGGCACTCGTCCATTGGATGGTCAATTCCGTCTAGCTACATCTTACTCCACCAATGACGATTCTGCAACACATGACATTGCCACACATCAGCCAAGCAAAAGCCTCAAGCAACAGCACCCAGGGTGATGACTGACCGTGAGTTACTCCTCAGTCTTCATCAGAAGGTTGATCGCAATCACAAATGGGTGAAGCATCAGTTTGCTGCAATTCTTCACAACATGACCTCAACCCATAATGCAGTGAAGAAAAATCAGTATCACCTTCATGAAACCCTCAACCGCACCTGGGCTGTTCTCACTCATGTATATTCATGGAAGAATCAAGACTATGGGTCTCCAGGAAGCATTTGACTGGTCTGGAACCACCTCGAAGAAATTCAAGAGAGTCAAAGTTCCTGATTTGGTGGCCAGTTCTTATTCTTCATCGCGTGAAACTGATGAGCATGAAGATTTGGACGACAACTGCGGCAGCCCTACTTCAACGAACAACCCGACAACACCGGCACTCCTCCATCGACTTGAAATTCTTGAGCGTTAGTCCTCGCCGATCCTTTTGGTCATTTGATGACAAAGGGGGAGAAATCTGAGTTAGTCTTCAAGCGGGTTTATATTATGGGCGTTTTGTTAAGTTACAACTCTCGTTCTTCCAAAACCTTTTATTGGATCGAGTTGTAATCTTAAATCCGATGGTGCCCTGATACTTTTGAACGGTGCATTGTGCTCTGACTTGATGCACTGTGCTCTTATACTTTTGATGTGTTATTCTGCATGCTTATTCCTCGTTAATATTATTGCACGCATGTTGAATCTCATCAGGCACCATATTTCATCATGCATTTCAAATCCTTCATATTATATATCAAATGCGTGTATGAATTACAAGATATAGGGGGAGATCTCCATGATTCAAATTCTTCAAATGTGCATTGCCTCAAAAGCAAATTCCTCACTATGCACATATTCAGGGGGAGTTCTTCTATATCTTGCAATCAAATTCCTCAATATCAGTATTTACACTTCATATGTTTATCCCGTTGAAAACTTAACCTATGTTGTCATCAATCACCAAAAGGGGAGATTGTAAGTGCATCTAGTGCCCTTAGTGATTTTGGTGTATTGAAGACTTATAGGTTAAGTGATCGATTTGTGAGTGTACACAGGTCTATAAGTCTATGAGGAGTTTGATATTTACTGAGAAAAATCGACCCTAAAAATGAAGTTCTTCGATGAAGACTTTGATATTCGAAGACTTTCAAGACTTTGAAAGTGAAGAAATTGGTGTGACCTTGAAGACTTGGTATTCATTCGAGGAATATGAAGCGTGAAGACTTTTGTTTTCGTAGTTTCATTTTCTCTTTCTTGAGTCATAGGAAACACCGTCTTCGTTAAAGGGGGTCGAGGAAATACTAAGGAAAAATTTCCATGTGATGCTCAACTCAAAATCCTACACCTACCAATCCCTTCTAGTGAAGCCATTGGAAATCTCATACTGATTCAATCAATTTCTTCATGGATGAGACACGTTCTTCTAGTCATTGAGGACTTTGCTCGATCGAGGAGTTAGGAATTCGCCAAAGTCTTGAATTGCCTACACATGAGGAACATGATAGCCCCGAGGAATTTGAGAGTCAAAATTCCGACCGTTCTTTGTCTTCTTGCCACGGCTGTCCAAAATATCTTATCCACCTAACGGTCATATCATTGAAGGGCATTTATGTCTTATCATGTCGGGCTGCTCCCTAGGCTATAAATAGCCGCCCCTACAACCACTAGTTGGTTGGCTGCTCGAAGAACTTGACACTTGTCATCCGAGAGCAACCCATCCTCCGAGGACTTTGAGCGAAAATCATCAAGTGAGGAAAATCCCAAAACCAAACCCGCACAAACCCAAAGTGATTGAGCATCATCAAGAAATTGATCTGCGTGGATCCGGCGCTTGTTACCTTTGAAGACTGTGCTTCTTCCAGACGGTTAGGCGTCAAGGTCTAGAGCATCCAAGAGGAATTGTGGATCGCCGAGTGACCAAGTCTGTGAAGGTTTGGAAGTCACCAAGACTTACCACGAGTGATTGGACGAGGCTGCGTGGTCTTAGTTCAAGGAGAATACGGTGAGGATGGGTGTCTGAGTTGCGGCTCGTAGATCGGGTGTCCGGATCTGCGTGTCCTCGAGTTTAAATACTCGGCCGCTCCAACTAGACGTATAACCGAGACAGCAGCTTGGAACTGGTTTACCAAATCATTGTCTTCACCAACTAACTGGTTCTATTTCCTCAACTCTTTCATTTCCTCATTCTTGTGTTGTATGTTGTTCATATCGTGGCAGAAGACTTTAATCAAGACTTTCACAAATTCCTCGCTTCAATTTCTTCAGTCTATCTGTCTTCATCTTGTTATCCTGTGTTTACGCTTTCTATACTCTGTGCTAGTCTTCATTTCATCATGATGACTATGTTTGTATCCTGTTATGTTTACCTCTGAGTACTTATTCCGCTGCAAGTAGTTCTTCGCTAAGGAATTTCCTCACCAGCAAATTCCTCAGTGAAGAATTCATAAAAATCGCCTATTCACCCCCCCCCCCCTCTAGTCGATATAACGCAGTTTCAAATGGCAACAATACAATACGTGCCTTGTTGCCCCTGCTATCACTGGGAAAGGACACCGCAAGATTGAACCCAAAGCTAAGCACTTAACCGTTGCAAGAAAGATCAATCTAGTAGGCCAAACCAAACTGATAATTCTAAGAGACTTGCAAAGATAACCAATCATACATAAAAGAATTCAAAGGAGATTCAAATATTTCTCATAGATAAACTTGATCATAAACCCACAATTCAGCGGATCTTGACAAACACACCGCAAAAAGAGTTACATCGAATAGATCTTCAAGAACATCGAGGAGAACTTTGTATTGAGATTCAAAGAGAGAGAATAAGCCATCTAGATAATAACTATGGACCCAAAGGTCTATGGTAAACTACTCACAACTCATTGGAGAGGCTATGGTGTTGATGTAGAAGCCCTCTGTGATCGATTCCCCCTCTGGCAGAGCGCCGAAAAAAGCCCCAAGATGGGATCTCACAGGTACAGAAGGTTGTGGCGGTGGAAATAGGGTTTCGTGGTGCTCCCCGATGTTTTTAGGGAATGCGAGTATATATAGGCGAAGGAGGTCGGTCAGGGGAGCCACGAGGGGCCCTCGAGGGTGGGGGCGCGGCCACCCCCTAGGGCGTGCCATCCTGCCTCGTGGCGGCCTCGGTTGCTTCTTGACGTCCACTCCAAGTCTCCTGGATTGCGTTTGTTCCAAAAAGATCGCTCCCAAAGGTTTCATTCCGTTTGGACTCCATTTGATATTCCTTTTCTTCGAAACACTGAAATAGGATAAAAAATAGCAATTTGGGATGGGCCTCCGGTTAGTAGGTTAGTCCCAAAAATGACATAAAAGTGTAAAGTAAGCCCATAAACATCCAAAACGGGTAATATCATAGAATGGAACAATCAAAAATTATAGATACGTTGGAGACATATCACGGTTGCGCCGGGTGCGGCGCGACAATGCAGTTACCCGCTGCAAAAACCGCCATGCGGATGCGTCGAGAATCTAGGTTGCCCGGCCCCCATTTATTCCTATGGCCATTTACCTTCATCTCTCGCGTCACACGACACAATAAGCACACCCACGACCACACATACAGAGAGGACATCCAGCAGTTCCAATGGCGATCCCCGTGGCTCTAATGGCGCTCCCAGCGGCCAGCGACGATAACGGCAGGCAGTTCACCATCCATCACGTAGTGGACATCCACGTGAGGAGGAAGGCCCTCTCGGTGGCGTACACGAACGATCTGGTGTCGGTGGAGAGCTCCATCCAAACTATGGAGCAGTTCCTCGCCGAGGACAAGTACCAAGTGGTCGGCTTCGACCTCGAGTACACCATCGGTTGTGCCGGGCATGATCACAAGGTTGCCGTCACCCAATTGTGCGTGCAACATGATGTCCTCGTCTACCACTACCACTTGGCCACAAGGCCTTGCAAGCGTTTCTCCATGTTTATCAACATCTCCGACTACAATTTCGCTACGGTGGACACCAGAAACGATCTAAAAGCGCTCAAGGTTTCAGGCTTGAAATGCCGGAATCTTGTCAATATCCAGGACCACTACAAGGTCTGGGCAGCAGCAACAACAAACTGAACTCCCTGGTTGACCTCGCCGCCATCATCGACCCCTACTACATGAAGATGAAGGATGAGAGCAAGAAGGACAAGAAAGCCTGGCACAGTGTTTGGCATGAGAGACTAGATGAACAACACGTCAAGTACGCGGCCAAGGACGCGTACACAAGCTACGAGATGTACATGCGGATCATTGACATGGGGAAGTGTCTTCTTCATGCCCTAGACGAGGGATTGAACCACAGAGTAGTGGCGGGAGCGTCAAAAGAAGTAGATGACTAGACAATCGTTTCTCCTACTTTAGAATGCATGCAATTGTTTATTGAGGTGTGTGCAAGTGATCTGTATAGTCACTCATGTAATTGGATGTTTATTTCAGTTTTATATATATATATGTGTGTGTGTGTGTGTGTGTGTGTGTGTGTGTGTGTGTGTGTGTGTGTGTGTATACATGTTATTCTTCTATAGACAAAGAAAATCACACGGCTTATTAGCAGCAATCGTCTGTGTTATTATTGGTCTTCGCACGAATTTCTATTACGGACTTGTTTCCCGCGTATCATACACATCTTGTTCAGTTGAAACGTTTCAATTGTGTTGCCTAACCACACATAGTTCATCCTAGTGAACTGTATGCCTTATATCACACACACCCTCATCTGTCTGCCCGTTTCTGTTGTTCTTCATCATCGCAAATAGTTCTTCTGGATTAAACATTTGCCACTCATCGCACACGCACATCTAATATGAACGGTGTTTGATGTCGACGCCGTCACAAACGTTTTGCATCTTTTTTGACGGTTTTATTACATCACCGTTTGTGATTGATGCATCGCACACAGTTTCGTTGAAGGGTCTCTGATTCAACTGTCACGTTTGGACCATCCTGCAGTAGTGTATGTTTGGCCCTGGAGATGTTCAACTTGGTGACCAAGTGAGCAAGGGCTGAAGAAGGCTGCCTCTCCCTCCTTGACCTCCCAGAGCCCGATCCTGAAGACAAGAAGGCCAAGGCCAAGGAAGCAAAGCGTAAGGGTCCCGCCGTGCTGGCTGTGGAGCTCGAGATGAAGCGTGGCCATGACCACGACGAGCCCCCCATGGGCAACCGCCCATTCTGCATCTTCCACAACGTCCACAACCACAACACCAATGACTGCCAAGAGCCCAGGGCAATTTGAGACGGGCGCTTTGTGCGCCGCCCCGAGCGCAGCGATCGTGGCTACGACCGTGGAGGAGGCCGCGATGGAGGCCGCTGGGACAACCGCGACCCCATCAGGACTGGCGCGACCAGCCCCGCGAGGACCGCTGGCAGGGCCAGCCTTGTGACGGACCATGGTGGAACCAGCCTCATGAGGACTGTCCTCAAGGCAACGCCGGCCTCCCTCCGCCGCCGCCGCCAAGAAGAGATGATGAAAACCGGCGAGATGATGGGGCTCGGGGCTTCCAAGAGCCTTGCACGATCATCGCATCTTCAAGCAGTTATCTTGCAAGGTGAACGCGGCCCTACCCAAGCTTGAGGCGATGCGTCCCCTCAGATGGTCCAAGCACGCCATCACCTTTGACTCCACAGACCAGCTCAAGTGCCCAGCCACCGCTGGCGCGCTCCCGATACTCTAGGCGCCAACCATCGGCAATGTCCTCATCACCAAAACTCTCATCGACTGTGGCGCGGCGCTCAATGTTCTCTCTGTCGAAATGTTTGAGACGCTCCAAGTGCCCTATGACTAGCTCTTGCCCACGAAGCCTTTCTCGGGAGTGAGCGATGGATCCACCATTCCCCTGGGGCAGGTGTGCCTCCCAGTCACCTTCGGCGAGCGCAACAACTACCACACCGAGCTCATTGACTTCGACATCGCCCACATTGGCCTCCTGTACAACGTCATCCCTCGGGTATCCAGCCCTCGCCAAGTTCATGGCAGCAACTCAGCATGGTTAGAACGTCCTCAAGATGCCAGGATGCGGCGACATCATCACGGTCGCTTGCGACGAAAAGAATGTCGTGTGCTCCCTCGAGTGCACCTACCAGGCTGCAGCGGTCAAGAACTCTAACGACGAGGGTGCCATCCTGCCACCTGAGGCCGCCCCTAAGAAGAAGAAGAAGAAGAAGAAGATCTTCCTCAAGGGCCGTCAGGAGGCTGGGGCGCCTGCCGACCGTGCCTCCCTCAGGCCACGCGCCCTCTGCTGGGGCGCCGTTCCCTCTTGCATAGGAAGGCGCAACCAATGCCCCCTCAGGAAGGGCTCGAGGGCTCTCATCTGGAGGGCTTCAAACTTGACCAGCGTCATGAGGGAGGCGTTCGGGCACCACGTGGAGGCATGCTTCGACGCACGCCTCTGTGAGCAAGGCGCAAGGCGTCAGGTGCTCAGGAGTTCATCACCAAGGGAATCGAGGAGCTTTAGGAGGCATGAGCCATGCGTGGCGAGCATCGCCCCACACCACCGGGTGCAACTTCGGCCACTAACATGGGCGGCAAGCTACGTGTTTGCGTAGACATCCTAGGTCTCAACAGGGCTGCTTCGCAGGGCCTCTTCTGGTCGTCCTGTGTCGACCGGAGCGAGGGCTACCCCTACAGCTACGTCTGCATGTCGTTCGGCCTGCTGAACATGGCCGCCTTGTACCAGCGCTTCATGCAGGGAGCCTTGGCGGCCCACGAGGCAAGGTTCCAAGCGGTCCTGATAGAGGAGGTGCCGGACCCTTGCGAGCTATCTAGGCCTCGAGAGCCTCCCGGGCCTTAGGAGCCAACCGACTCATGAGGAGCAATCCCTGCAGCGTGCATCTTCAGCTACCTCAACGCTTTGACGATGATGGTGCCAGGTGACTTTTTGGTTTGTTCAACTGAGGGTGCCCCCCGGGTTGCATCATCCTCAGGCTGCTGGGGCCCGCCCTCGCAGTTGTGCCATTTTGATTCGTGTACTCTGGACCGGCTACGCATGCTCAAGTTATTATGGTTGTTAACATTACGCCTAACGACGCATCATCCCTGGAGTTACTTTTGAGATTCTCGCGCATTGCTACCCCGCCTCTTGCTCGTGCCGCGATGGGGAATACTGGCACGGCAAATGTGCTCGGGTCCGTCCCTGCAGCACTGATAAACCTAAGAGATCGAGCTCTAGCTTGCGGCTGGCCCTGCGCATGTCACGTCACCGGGTCCTTAGTGCCTTCATCTTCTTGCAGAAAGATCACGGGCAGGATAGCAAGCGCGGTTGCCTTTGTGTTTCATGACTAACTCACAGGAACCTCTGGAGGCAGGACCTCGAGTGGCTTTGCCAAAACCCCACCACCTCAGAAGGACGCCACACCGCAGGCCAAGGGGCTCAACCCCTCTCACGCACCCTCGCGGGGCACGCCGCTCCTTTATCGTGCAAATCACTTGCACATTAAAAGGGGAGCCCTTGAGCACCGCGCCTTAGGGGCTCTTACTGGCCCTCGAGCCCTCACCCCCTGGCCTTGACCATGACATCGTGACCGGGCATACTAGCGACGGCCGACCTTCGCTTGAGAGTCGGGTCCCGAGGATGTAGAGCACCATGATGTGTGGCAGAAATGAGTTCGCGGAGCCCCGTGGAAGGGTAGTGCCAAGGGAAGAGCGTGGCCCGATGCGGGCAGCGCTCTCCTTTTGAAATATAATGGACATCAGTGTTCTCACACGCCCCTTGCAGGTTTGTTTCGATTTATTTTAGGACAGGAAGCTTGCCCTAGCAACGAGAAGATTGCCACAGCCTGCAAGCTCGCTAACATAAGTCACCCCACACATGCAGGCGTGAACCTCACAGAGTCACAGTCGGCACTTTTGTTTCATGCGATTTCGCTCGGGCAAGGAAACTTCCCTCTTAGTCCTTCGGGAGCTACTTGTGTGCCAAAGGGGACCCCCCGAGCATCGCGCCTAGGGGGCTCTTACCAGACCTCGGGCCGCTCACCTCCTGGCCTTGACCACGGCATTGCGACCTGGCATACCAGCGACGGTTGAAGCCTGCCTGGGGACTGGGTCCTATCATTGTAGAGCACTAAGCTATCGCGAGAATAAAAGGGGAGACCGTGCCCAAGTGGGAAACGCAAACATGACACAAGATTGGGAATGATAACATTAAAGTGCGAGCGTCACGGTTTTTACATACCCCCGCAGGGCCCTTCACATTTTTGCGCAGGAATGAAATGAAAGGAAAAGACCTCCTGAGGATCGCGGCCTAGGCAGCATCGCCCATGATGCCGGGCTGGCACCATTTGTCCCCTAAGCTCGGGCGCAGTGACGCGGCGGCTCGTGGTAGTCGTTGTCGCTCGAGCTTTGTCCGGAGGAAGCGCCGCTGCTGCCAGAGGAATCACGGACAAGGCCAAGGGCAAGTTCACCGCCAGAGGCTTCGTCGCCTCACCGGCCTATTGGGGTGTCGCCGTCTTGATCGCCTCCCCTGGGGCAACCCTCCAAACGTAGGTCATCCTCTCCAAAGACTTTGAAGAAGAGCGTTGACGCCCCGTCATACTCAAAGTGGATGGCGTGCCTCCCCTCCGAGTTGCAGGCACGGGCGACCGCGCCCCATCCCCGGGTCATGAAGACGTCGGCTGAGTAGACAGCCTCTACCTCCGCCTCTGAAGCTTGGCTGTAGTAGTCGTCGTGCTGCTGCCACAGCTCAATGGGCCCCTTCGACGGTATCCCCCTCGTCAGGGACTGCGAGAGCTGGATCCACATGCGCGGCGGCATTGTTGTCCACACCACGAACTCGTGGGCCGTGCCACATGCATGGGCTTGTGGGCCAGGTGGTCGCGCGACCACCGCTTGTTCTCCCCCATGACTCCATCCCCCGCGACTTCCGCGGCTACTCCCAGGGGTAGGGCTATGCGCACGAACATCCGCCACTGACAGGGAAACCCAGCGGGGTGCATTCGTCCCAGGGTCATGCTTCTGTGGACTCTGCGGTGGCCTCGTGAGGGCAACTGTGTCTTTTCTTTGGCGGGAGCGACTCCGGTTCCACCTGAGAGGCCTTTCCCTTCTCGGCGGCCGAGAACCTCCTCACTGGCACCATGGATGCCCTGGCGAGATGGAGGCACAGCAAAGAAGAAGAAGGAGCGAGCGGCAAGAAGATGAAGATGGGATGGGGGCTCCGCCCCCTCCCCCATTTATAGCCGGAGGAAGGCTGACCGCCGGCCTCTCACATTTTGAGCAATGATGGCCCCTCTACATGCGCTAGGCAGTTGTCAAGTCGGGAAGTTACCGAGGCGACGTGGGGAAGCGGAGACACCCACGTCCCATCGAGCTCCAAGTGTCAGCCTGGTCCGCAGGTGATTGGGGCCCGCGGCACTTCACCCTTGCCCCTTGGCTTCGCCTCGAAGCCAAGTCCGAGCGCGCCTTGGGACCGGGGGCTATTGCCAGCATTCTGGGAACCAGGGTACCCAGAGTTGCCTGCCTGCAGCCCACGGCGTGGCTCCATCGATGGCCTGGTACGGCCCATCTACAAGACCACCAAGACAAGTGTTGGAAATATGCCCAAGAGGCAATAATAAAATGGTTATTATTATATTTCCTTGTTCATGTAATTGTCTATCGTTCATGCTATAATTGTGTTATCCGGAAATCGTAATACATGTGTGAATGCATAGACCACAACATGTCCCTAGTGAGCCTCTAGTTGACTAGTTCGTTGATCAATGGATGGTTACGGTTTCCTGACCATGGACATTGGATGTCATTGATAACGGGATCACATCATTGGGAGAATGATGTGATGGACAAGACCCAATCCTAAGCATAGCACAAGATCGTGTAGTTCGTTTGCTACAGCTTTTCTAATGTCAAGTATCATTTCCTTAGACCATGAGATCGTGTAACTCCCGGATATCGTAGGAGTGCTTTGGGTATACCAAATGTCACAACGTAACTGGGTGGCTATAAAGGTATACTACAGGTATCTCCGAAAGTGTCTGTTGGGTTGGCACAGATCGAGACTGGGATTTGTCACTCCGTATGACGGAGAGGTATCTCTGGGCCCACTCGGTAATGCATCATCATAATGAGCTCAATGTGACCAAGTGGTTGGTCACAGGATCATGCATTACGGTACGAGTAAAGTGACTTGCCGGTAACGAGATTGAACGAGGTATTGGGATACCGACGATCGAATCTCGGGCAAGTAAAGTACCGATTGACAAAGGGAATTGTATACGGGATTACCTGAATCCTCGACATCGTGGTTCATTCGATGAGATCATCGTGGAACATGTGGGAGCCAACATGGGTATCCAGATCCCACTGTTGGTTATTGACCGGAGAGCTGTCTCGGTCATGTCTGCGTGATTCCCGAACCCGTAGGGTCTACACACTTAAGGTTCGATGACGCTAGGGTTATTAGGAAGACTTGTAAGTGATTACGGAATGTTGTTCGGAGTCCCGGATGAGAACCCAGACGTCACGAGGAGTTCCGGAATGGTCCGGAGGTGAAGATTTATATGTGGGAAGTTGTCATACGGTCATAGGAAAAGTTCGGGGGCATATCGGTATTGTACCGGGGCCACCGGAGGGGTTCCGGGGGTCCACCGGGAGGGGCCACCTCTCTCGGAGGGCCTCATGGGCCGTAGTGGGAAGGGAACCAGCCCCTGGAGGGCTGGGCGCACCCCCTCCCCTTGGGCCCATGCGCCTAGGGTTTCGGGGGAACCCTAGAGGGGGCGCCCCCTTGCTTGGGGGGCAAGCCCCCTCCCCTTGGCCGCCCCCCCTCTAGATCTCATCTAGAGGGGCCGCCCCTTCCCCTTCCCTATAAATAGAGGGGCGAGGGGAGGGCTGCATACAACATCGAAGGCGCAGCCCCTCCCCTCCCCAACACCTCTCCTCCTCCGTTAAGAGCTTGGCGAAGCCCTGCCGGAGTACTGCCGCTCCACGACCACTATGCCGTCGTGCTACTGTTGGAGCCCTCTTCCTCAACCTCTCCTTCCTCCTTGCTGGATCAAGAAGGAGGAGATGTCACCGCTCCATATGTGTGTTGAACACGGAGGTGCCGTCCATTTGGCGCTAGGATCATCGGTGATTTGGATCACGACGAGTACGACTCCATCAACCCTATTCTCTTGAACACTTCCGCTCGCGATCTACAAGGGTATGTAGATGCACTCATCTCTCTCGTTGCTAGATGACTCCATAGATTGATCTTGGTGATGCGTAGAATTTTTTTATTTTCTGCAACGATCCCCAACAGTGGCATCATGATCTAGGTCTATGCGTAGTTTCTATGCACGAGTAGAACACAAGATTGTTGTGGGCGTTGATTTTGTCAATTTTCTTGCCACTACTAGTCTTATCTTGTTTCGGCGGCATCGTGGGATGAAGCGGCCCGGACCGACCTTACACGTACGCTTACGTGAGACAGGTTCCACCGACTGACATGCACTAGTTGCATAAGGTGGCTAGCGGGTGTCTGTCTCTCCCACTTTTGTCGGATCGGATTCGATGAAAAGGGTCCTTATGAAGGGTAAATAGAAATTGGCATATCACGTTGTGGTTTTGGTGTAGGTAAGAAACATACTTGCTAGAAACCTATAGCAGCCACGTAAAAACATGCAACAACAATTAGAGGACGTCTAACTTGTTTTTGCAGCATATGCCTTGTGATGTGATATGGCCAAAAGGATGTGATGAATGAAATATATGTGATGTATGAGATTGATCATGTTCTTGTAATAGGAATCACGACTTGCATGTCGATGACTATGACAACCGGCAGGAGCCATATGAGTTGTCTTTATTTATAGTATGACATGCGTGTCATTGAATAACGCCATGTAATTACTTTACTTTATTGCTAAACCGTTAGCCATAGTAGTAGAAGTAATCATTGGCGTGACAACTTCATGAAGACATGATGATGGAGATCATGATGATGGAGATCATGGTGTCATGCCAGTGACGATGATGATCATGGCGCCTCAAAGATGGAGATCAAAAGTAGCAAAATGGTATTGGCCATATCATGTCACTATTTGATTGCATGTGATGTTTATCATGTTTTACATCTTATTTGCTTAGAACGACGGTAGCATAGATAAGATGATCCCTCATAATAATTTCAAGAAAGTGTTCCCCCTAACTGTGCGCCATTGCGAAAGTTCGTTGTCTCGAAGCACCACGGGATGATCGGGTGTGATAGATTCTAACGTTCACATACAACGGGTGTAAGCCAAAATTTACACATGCAAAACACTTAGGTTGACTTGATGAGCCTAGCATGTACAGACATGGCCTCGGAACACAAGAGACCGAAAGGTCGAACATGAGTCGTATAGAAGATACGATCAACATGAAGATGTTCACCGATGATGACTAGTCCGTCTCACGTGATTATCGGACACGGCCTAGTTGACTCGGGTCATGGATCACTTAGATGACTAGAGGGATGTCTATCTGAGTGGGAGTTCATTAAATAATTTGATTGAATGAACTTAATTATCATGAACTTAGTCTAAAACTTTTGCTATATGTCTTGTAGATCAAATGGCCCATGCTAATGTTGCCCTCAACTTCAACGCGTTCCTAGAGAAAACCAAGCTGAAAGATGATGGTAGCAACTATACGGACTGGGTCTGGAACTTGAGGATCATCCTCATAGCTGCCAAGAAAGCATATGTCCTAGATGCACCGCTAGGTGAAGCATCCGTTTTCCCAGCAACTCAAGGCGTTATGAGCGCTGGCGATCGCGTAGTGATGATTACTCCTGTTCGGTGTGGCATGCTTTACAGCTTAGAACCGGGGCTCCAAAAGCGTTTTGAGCAGCACGGAGCATATGAGATGTTCCAAGAGCTGAAAATGGTTTTCCAAGCTCATGCCCGGGTCGACAGATATGAAGTCTCCGACAAGTTCTACAGTTGTAAGATGGAGGAGAATGGTTACATCGTGAGCACATATTCAAAATGTCTGGGTTGCACAACCGTTTGTCTCAGCTGGGAGTTAATCTCCCGGATGACGCGGTCATTGACAGAATCCTCCAGTCGCTCCCACCTAGCTACAAGAGCTTTCTGATGAACTACAACATGCGGGGCTGGTGAAAACCATTCTGAGGTATTTTCAATGCTGAAATCAGCGGAGGTGGAGATCAAAAGGAACATCAAGTGTTGATGGTCAATAAAACCACTAGTTTCAAGAAAGGCAAGGGTAAGAAGAACTTCAAGAAGGACGGCAAGGAGTTGCCGCACCCGTAAGCCGCTTGCGGGAAGAAGCCAAAGCATGGACCCAAACACGAGACTGAGTGCTTTTATTGCAAGGAAGCGGCATCGAAGTGGAACTGCCCCAAGTACTTAGCGGACAAGAAGGCCGCAACACCAAAGGTATATGTGATATACATGTAATTGATGTGTACCTTACCGATTACTCGTAGTAGCTCCTCGGTATTTGATACCGTGCGGTTGCTCATATTTGTAACTCAAAACAGGAGTTGCGGAATAAGCGGAGACTGGCGAAGGACGAGGTGACGATGCGCGTCGGGAATGGTTCCAAGGTCGATGTGATCGACATCGGCACGCTACCTCTGCATTTACCTACGGGATTAGTTTTAAACCTCAATAATTGTTATTTAGTGCCAGCTTTGAGCATGAACATTGTATCTGGATCTCGTTTAATACGAGATGGCTACTCATTTAAATCCGAGAATAATGGTTGTTCCATTTATATGAGAGATATGTTTTATGGTCATGCCCCGATGGTCAATGATTTATTCTTAATGAATCTCGAACGTGATGTTACACATATTCATAGTGTGAATACCAAAAGATGTAAGGTTGATAACGATAGTCCCTTATACTTGTGGCACTACCGCCTTGGTCACATTGGTGTCAAACGCATGAAGAAGCTCCATGCTGATGGACTTTTAGAGTCTCTTGATTATGAATCATTTGACACGTGCGAACCATGCCTCATGGGCAAAATGACCAAGACTCCGTTCTCCGGAACAATTGAGCGAGCAACCAACTTATTGGAAATCATACATACTGATGTGTGCGATCCAATGAGCGTTGAGGCTCGCGGAGGCTATCGTTATGTTCTCACTCTCACTGATGACTTAAGTAGATATGGGTATGTCTACTTGATGAAACACAAGTCTGAGACCTTTGAAAAGTTCAAGGAATTTCAGAATGAGGTAGAGAATCAACGTGACCGAAAAATAAAGTTCTTACAATCAGATCGTGGGGGAGAATATTTAAGTCATGAATTTGGTACGCACTTAAGGAAATGTGGAATTGTTTCACAACTCACGCCGCCTGGAACACCTCAGTGTAACGGTGTGTCCGAACGTCGTAATCGCACTCTATTGGATATGGTGCGATCTATGATGTCACTCACCGATTTACCGCTATCATTTTGGGGATACACTCTAGAGACAGCTACATTCACTTTAAATAGGGCACCGTCTAAATCCGTTGAGACGACACCATATGAATTATGGTTTGGGAAGAAACCTAAGCTGCCGTTTCTAAAAGCTTGGGGATGCGATGCTTATGTCAAGAAACTTCAACCTGAAAAGCTCAAACCAAAGTCAGAAAAATGCGTCTTCATAGGATATCCTCAGGAGACCATTGGGTATACCTTCTACCTTAGATCCGAAGGCAAGATCTTTGTTGCCAAGAATGGGTCCTTTCTGGAGAAAGAGTTTCTCTTGAAAGAAATAAGTGGGAGGAAAGTAGAACTCGATGAAGTACTGCCTCTTGAACCGGAAAGTAGCGCAGCTCAGAAAGATGTTCATGTGGTGCCTGCACCGACTAGAGAGGAAGTTAATGATGATGATCAAAGGTACTTCGGATCAAGTTGCTACTGAACTTCATAGGTCCACAAGGACACGTTCCACACCAGAATGGTATGGCAACCCTGTCCTGGAAATCATGTTGTTGGACAACAGTGAACCTTTGAACTATGAAGAAGCGATGGCAGGCCCAGATTCCAACAAATGGCTTGAAGCCATGCAATCCGAGATAGGATCCATGTATGAAAACAAAGTATGGACTTTGACGACTTGCCCGATGATCGGCGAGCGATAGAAAATAAATGGATCTTTAAGAAGAAGACGGACGCGGATGGTAATGTTACCATCTATAAAGCTCGACTTGTCGCTAAGGGTTATCGACAAGTTCAAGGGGTTGACTACGATGAGACCTTCTCACCCGTAGCGAAGCTGAAGTCCATCCTAATCATGTTAGCAATTGTCGCATTCTACGATTATGAGATATGGCAAATGGACATCAAAACGGCATTCCTTAACGGCTTCCTTAAGGAAGAATTGTATATGATGCAGCCGGAAGGTTTTGTCGATCCTAAGAATGCTAACAAGGTATGCAAGCTCCAGCGCTCCATCTATGGGCTGGTGCAAGCATCTCAGAGTTGGAACATTCGCTTTGATGAAATGATAAAAGTGTTTGGGTTTATGCAGACTTATGGAGAAGCCTGCGTTTACAAGAAAGTGAGTGGGAGCTCTGTAGCATTTCTCATATTATATGTAGATGACATACTTTTGATGGGAAATGATATAGAACTTTTGGACAGCATTAAGGCCTACTTGGATAAGTGTTTTTCAATGAAGGACCTTGGAGAAGCTGCTTACATATTAGGCATCAAGATCTATAGAGATAGATCGAGACGCCTCATAGGTCTTTCACAAAGCACATACCTTGATAAAATATTGAAGAAGTTCAATATGGATCAGTCCAAGAAGGGGTTCTTGCCTGTGTTGTAAGGTGTGAAATTGAGCTCGGCTCAATGCCCGAACATGGCAGAAGATAGAGAAAAGATGAGTGTCATCCCCTATGCCTTGGCCATAGGGTCTATTATGTATGCCATGCTGTGTACCAGACCTGATGTAAACCTTGCCGTAAGTTTGGTAGGAAGGTACCAAAGTAATCCCGCATGGAACATTTGGACAATGGTCAAGAATATCTGAAGTACCGAAAAGGACTAAGGATATGTTTCTTGTTTATGGAGGTGACGAAGAGCTCGTCGTAAAGGGTTACATCGGCGCTAAGCTTCGACACGAGATCTGGATGACTCCAAGTCACAAACCGGATCGTGTATATTTTGAATGGTGGGGCGATGGTAGTGCGATTGCAAGCAAAGCGTTGTGGCGGGATCTACATGTGAAGCGGAATACATGGCAGCCTCGGAGGCAGCACATGAAGCAATCTGGATGAAGGAGTTCATTACCGACCTAGGAGTTATTCCCAATGCGTCGAGGCCGATGACTCTCTTCTGTGACAACACTAGAGCCATTGCCCTTGCCAAGGAGCCCAGGTTTCACAAGAAGACCAGGCACATCAAGCGTTGCTTCAACTCCATTCATGAAAATGTTCAAGATGGAGACATAGATATTTGCAAAGTACATACGGATCTAAATGTCGCAGATCCGTTGACTAAACCTCTTCCGTGAGCAAAACATGATCAACACCAGAACTCTATGGGTGTTCGATTCATCACAATGTAACTAGATTATTGACTCTAGTGCAAGTGGGAGACTGTTGGAAATATGCCCTAGAGGCAATAATAAAATGGTTATTATTATATTTCCTTGTTCATGATAATTGTCTATCGTTCATGCTATAATTGTGTTATCCGGAAATCATAATACATGTCCCTAGTGAGCCTCTAGTTGACTAGCTCGTTGATCTATGGATGGTTACGGTTTCCTGACCATGGACATTGTATGTCATTGATAACGGGATCATATCACTGGGAGAATGATGTGATGGACAAGACCCAATCCTAAGCATAGCACAAGATCGTGTAGTTCGTTTGCTACAGCTTTTCTAATGTCAAGTATCATTTCCTTAGACCATGAGATCGTGTAACTCCCGGATATCGTAGGAGTGCTTTAGGTGTACCAAACGTCACAACGTAACTGGGTGGCTATAAAGCTATACTACAGGTATCTTCGAAAGTGTCTGTTGGGTTGGCACGGATCGAGACTGGGATTTGTCACTCCGTATGACGGAGAGGTATCTCTGGGCCCACTCGGTAATGCATCATCATAATGAGATCAATGTGACCAAGTGGTTGGTCACGGGATCATGCATTACGATACGAGTAAAGTGACTTGCCGGTAACAATTGAACGAGGTATTGGGATACCGACGATCGAATCTTGGGCAAGTAACGTACCGATTGACAAAGGGAATTGTATACGGGATTACCTGAATCCTCGACATCGTGGTTCATTCGATGAGATCATCGTGGAACATGTGAGAGCCAACATGGGTATCCAGATCCCGCTGTTGGTTATTGACCGGAGAGCTGTCTCGGTCATGTCTGCATGATTCCCGAACCCGTAGGGTCTACACACTTAAGGTTCGATGACGCTAGGGTTATTAGGAAGACTTGTAAGTGATTACCGAATGTTGTTCGGAGTCCCGGATGAGATCCCGGACGTCACGAGGAGTTCCGGAATGGTCCGAAGGTGAAGATTTATATGTGGGAAGTTGTCATACGGTCATCGGAAAAGTTCAAGGGCATATCGGTATTGTACCGGGGCCACCGGAGGGGTTTCGAGGGTCCACCGGGAGGGGCACCTCTCTCGGAGGGCCTCATGGGCCGTAGTGGGCAGGGAACCAGCCCCTGGAGGGCTGGGCGCACCCCCCCCCCCTCGGGCCCATGCGCCTAGGGTTTGGGGGGGACCCTAGAGGGGGCGCCCCCTTGCTTGGGGGGCAAGCCCCCTCCCCTTGTCCGCCGCCCCCCCTCTAGATCTCATCTAGAGGGGGCCGGCCCCCTTCCCCCTTCCCCTATAAATAGAGGGGCGAGGGGAGGGCTGCATACAACATCCAAGGCGCAGCCCCTCCCCTCCCCAACACCTCTCCTCCTCCGTTAAGAGCTTGGCGAAGCCCTGCCGGAGTACTGCCACTCCACCACCACCACGCCGTCGTGCTGCTGTTGGATCCCTCTTCCTCAACCTCTCCTTCCTCCTTGCTGGATCAAGAAGGAGGAGACGTCACCGCTCCGTACGTGTGTTGAACGCGCAGGTGCTGTCCGTTCGGCGCTAGGATCATCGGTGATTTGGATCACGACGAGTACGACTCCATCAACCCCGTTCTCTTGAACACTTCCGCTCGCGATCTACAAGGGTATGTAGATGCACTCATCTCTCTCGTTGCTAGATGACTCCATACATTGATCTTGGTGATTCGTAGAAATTTTTTATTTTCTGCAACGATCCCCAACAACAAGGCCCTCGCGAGGCGGATGACGTCAAGACCTTCCAAAGGAGCGGCCACCCTAGGTGGCCTCCCGAGTAGCGGAGATTTCTATGCAGGTACCCAGCCTCATGAGGCTACCATGATGCAAGCCATGACGACCAAGGCAGGCAGGCGCCAGCGAGCGTAGAGGAGGCAGTTTCTTCTTTGGTGCTAAGGAGGCAAGGATAGGCCTGGATTCCCGAGGAATATGCAAAGGTTTCCATTCCGGTGCAACCAGACCAAGGCCACCAGCACGGCAGGACGGATGTCATCGCTGAGCCCACCACTGCATCATGACCAGAAGCTTTGCAGGCGAAGACCACCTTTCGTCAGGATAAGATGTACTACTTGTCCCCTTTCAAATTGGCCACTGTGGGATCCCTTCCCGCCTAAGTTTTGGGGGAAGAGGACTGAGGCCACTATAAATATAGGTTAGCCACCACCGTAGAAGGGGTTGACTCGTTCCCTCACCCCCGAACCTTGCGAGGTTGTTCATCCCTTGTACTAGTTCATCCTCAGCCCCTCGTGAGGCCAATTAACCACAAAGCAGGAGTAGGGTCTTACACCGCAAGGTGGCCCAAACCTGGGTAAACTGTCATGTTCATTTTCTTCCTTGTTTGCGTGAATCGAGCTAGGCCGTGGGGCGACAAGCTGGTAGGCTGGATAGGTTCAGTTCTTCAAACATGCCCCAGAGTTCGAACCTTAGTTGCATCTGTGGAGCCCTGAATCCGACAAGGACGTCATCGCTGCAGTACAAAATTTCTTTCAAACAGGATCTATGCCGGCTGGAGTTTATGATACGGCTATTGTGTTAATTCCAAAGGTGCAACACCCAGTTTGCCTAAATGATTTTCAACCAATCAGCCCATGCAATGTGATTTACAAAGTCGTGTCAAAGTGCATGGTTAATAGGTTGTGGCCTTTTTTGTGCGATCTCATTTCTGAAAATCAAAGTGCTTTCATTCCCGAGCGACTTATTTCTGACAACTCAATTATAGCATTCGAGTGCATTCATTATATTCAGTCGCTGAAGGAGGGGGCCCATGATTTTTGTGCATACAAGTTGGACCTATCTAAAGCTTATGACCGAGTTGATTGGAATTTCTTAGAGAAATCCCTCCTCAAATAGGGCTTCTCTCAACAGTGAGTTTCTCATGTGATTGCTTGCGTGTTCTTGGTTAAATTTTCTGTTAAGTTCAATGGCAAGCTATTGGGATCCTTCTCTCCATCCAGAGGTCTTAGACAAGGTGATCAATTATCCCCATTCCTATTTCTGTTTGTTGCTAATGCCTTGCTTGCCTTGGTGAATAAGGAAATTGTCTAGGATGGATTAGAACTGATGAAGATTTGCCGGCGGGCACCAACTATATCCCATCGGCTTTTTGCGGATGATTCACTACTAATTTTTCGAGCTTCGGCGCAACAAGCATCAGCGATGAAATGCTTGTTGAACACATATGCGACATCGACAGGGAAACTTATTAACCCTTCTAAGTGTTCCATCCTTTTCCCTGAGAAATGCTCAGCGGCTATTATTGATGAGGTGAAAACAATTTTGCAAGTTTCTCAGGGAAGTGTTTGATCCAAAGTATCTAGGGCTTCCTGTTTCGAATGGAAGAATGCACAAGGGTCGTTTTGAATCTATTCTGGAGAGACTTAGTAGAATACTGGTGGATTGGAGTGAACAATATATGTCATCTGGAAGCAAAGAGATTCTAATTAAGTCTGCTGCCCAAGCAATTCCGGCGTACGTTATGAGTGTATTTTGGTTACCGGCCTGTGTTTGTGATGAGATGACTCGCTTAATGAGGCAATATTGATGGGGCGTTGAAAGAGGTAAAAGGAAAATGTCATGGCTAAGTTGGGATAAAATGATCATGCCAAAATCTAAAGGAGGCATGGGCTTTTGTGATATGCACACATTTAATCAAGCTTTGCTAGCCAAGCAGGCTTGGCGCCTTTTGGAGTCTCCAACAGTTTGTGTGCATGACTTCTACGTGCAAAATACTATCCCAATGGGAATTTGATGGACACGATTTTTGCTGGCAACGTCTCTGCGGTGTGGTGTGGTATCGAGCATGGTCTTGAATTCCTTTAAAAAGGGATTATCTGGAGGGTGGGTCATGGTACTCAGATTCATACTTGGCGGGACCCATGGATCCCTTGTGGTCCTTCCTTCAAACCGATCACTCCAAAGAGGAATTATCGTTTGAACCGAGTTTCTGACATCATGGATGACAATGGTATTTGGAATAATCAGCTCCTTAATGAGCACCTTTGGCCTATGGATGTGCTGCAAATTCGTAAGATTCGTACGTCTCCAAGACAGTAAGATGATTTTCTCGCTTGGCATCCGGAAAGAAGTGGATGCTTTGCAGTTAGGAGTGCATATCATCTAGCTATGAAAAAACATGAGGAAGCCTTTTCTAATGGCGCTTCTAGTGCTCAACCTGATGGTACACGACCGATTTGGAACCTTATCTGGCAAGCCACTGTCCCGCAAAAAATGAAAGTGATGGCATGGAAGGCAGCGACTGGTGCCCTTGCTACATTTTTTTCTTTGAAAAGGGGCGCTTTATTACTTAAAAGGTTTAAGCATTACACCCGGTCTCTGCATAACTAAGATGCATACGGCTAAACAAAGTCCTCTTGCACAAACAAAAAATTAAAAAGGCAAAATACAAATAAACATGTAGAGTTCGTATAATGCCTAAAGCGGAGGCGGGCCAATCCTAAGATCATGCAGCCACCCGTGTTGGGTAAAAGTATCCCTCCCGGTATCCTCCAATCATGTACACACCTTCGTAAACAGGTCTTGATTCTCCACGTGTTGTAGAGAGGACCATAAACGAAGAGTCCCGGTACATCTGTAGATAACTTGCATCAGAGAAGTACTTTTATCGTTAAAAACCTTATCGTTTCTACATAGCCAAAGCGACAAAATAACGGCAAATGCTCCCACCCTAAGAAGAGTTCTGAACCTGTGATCTATCCCATGTAACCAGTTGTCAAATACATTAGCGACACTACAAGGAGGATACAAGCCATAAGCTATCCGGATGACTGACCATATAGAATGAGCCAATTTGCATTGGAAGAATAAATGTTTTATTATCTCATCATGGTGACAAAAACACATTGTGGGCTTCCATGCCAATTCCTCTTAATAAGGTTATCTTTAGTAAGAATGACTCCACAACGAAGATACCATGCAAAGATTTTATTCTTAAGAGGTATCTTCATCTTCCGGATCTTCTTGTTATTATCAACTCACACCTCAGACTGGATTAAGCTCTATACATAGACTCCACTAGGGACTGTCCATTCTCATGTAGGTTCCATCGGAATACGTCAGACCCATGTGACAACTGCACCGTGGACAACCGCTGGAGCAGGATGTACCACGATTGGAGTCTGGGTCCAATTAAATCTCTTATGAACGTCACATTTGGTGGAAATGATTCCATTACCGTGGCGATAGTATCACCCTTGTGGCGCACAATGTTGTATAGAGCCGGATATTGTTCCCGGAGTGTGGCATTTCCTAGCTACTTGTCCTTCCAGAATCTAATTTTCGAGCCATCCTTAATCGAGAAGGATCCATAGGAGAAGAAATATTTCTTTATAGCCATTAGATCCGCCCAAAAGTGAGAATCCCAAGGCTTCCAGTATACTTGGTATATCGCCTTGGAACCCACATATTTCCTCCTCGGGAGGGTTTGCCATACACCATCTTCTGTCAGTAATTTAAACAACCATTTGCCGAGGAGGGCCCTATTCTTAACCTCAAGGTCATGAATTTCCAACCCGCCTTGGTCTTTGGGATGGCAAACCACACTCTATTTAGCCAATCTATATTTCTTTCTCTCATTATCTCCTTGCCAAAAGAATCTTAATTGAAAATAATCCAATCTATGTAAAACTCCTTTCAGCAACTGGAAGAAGGAAAACATATATAGTACCATGTTACTTAGTACTGAATTTATGAGGACCAATCTTCCACCGAGAGATAGCAGTTTACCTTTCCAACTGCTAAGTCCTTTTTGCAGTCTCTCCTCGACGTGTTTTCATTCAGCATTTGTGAGTCTCCGATAATGTATCTGTATCCCCAAATATGCGATTGAAAATTGGTCCAACCCGCATCCGAACAGTTCAGCATACACGTGGGCCTCGTCTTGAGCTTCGCCAAAACAAAACAATTCACTTCTATGAAAATTGATCTTAAGACGTGAGAGTTGCTCGAATGCTGATAAAATTAATTTCAGATTTCTCGCTTTCTCGAGCTCATGATCCATGAAGAGAATTCTATTGTCGGCATATTGAAGTATAGAGAGACCACCATCAACTAGATGACTCACTACCCCATCAATTTGGCCCTTGCTACATTTAAGTGCATGCAATATAGACACCTTCGAACACGTGCAACTTGCCCGTTGTGTCGTGTCTATGATGAGAGCTCAATACAGCTCTGGAAAGGAATGAGGAGGATATGGCCAATCCCAAGCAAGGAATGTCTAGTAAATACTAGGGAGGAATGGTTGTTCAATGTGCTAGCAAACTGCACTAAGAGGGTACATGACATGGTGCTGATTTTAATATGGAGAGTATGGAATTTGCGGACCAATTTATTGCATGGAAATGACCAAGTTCCAGTAAAATCGCAGTCGAACTTTTGAATAGCTATCTGAACTCTTTATGGCATGCAAAAAAGTACAACAAGGAGAAGATGATCAATTGGTAGAGGGAGAGGGGTGGTCGGAACCCAAGAACAAGGAAACTGTGTTGGCCAGACCATGGCCCGCTCCTGCTGCGGGATGGGTCACCGTTTCGGTTGACAGTTCGTTCTCCTCAGATGGGACTGCGGGTTTAGGGATGGTCCTCCGGAATCCGGATGGAAGCTTGATCTTTGCTTCTTATCGACACCTCTTTTTCTGCAGTGATGCCCTCGAAGCGGAACTACATGCAATTAGGGAGGGTCTAGCGCTAGCTTTGGAGCGATCAGACCTTCCCGTGGTAATCCAATATGACTCTTCGGCGACACTTTCTTCATTGTCCTGAGATATTCTTGATCGGTCGGCTTATAGTCATTTAGTCACGGAGATTAAGCACCTCTTAGCTGGTAGAGAGTTTTTTCCTACAAAAGTTTTTAGAGATCAAAACAGAGTAGCAGATCGCCTGGCGGACCATGGGAGAGTAGAGTGTAGCACGGCTTTTGGCTACAAAATTGCCCACCTTGTATCGCTGAGCTTTTGCCAGCTGGGTGTAACTCTGCATCTATGGAATAAGGGTGTGTTTGTTTCAGCTCTAAAAAGCGGCTCCACCGGCTTCTGCCCCATAGAAGCTGGAGCTGAACACCTGATTTTAGACCGGCTCCACGCAGCGGCTTCAGAGGAGCGCTCCAAATAATTGCACGTCGGGCTGGGAGCTGCCAATTCGGGCTTCTCGCAGCCGCATCCAGCTCCAAATCGACCTTTTACAGTTTTACCCTCCCACCAATTTCCATAATACTCCCTCCGTCCAAAAATATTTCTCGAAGAATGCATAAAAATGAATGTATCTAGAACTAAAATACATCAAGATACATCCATTCCTCCGACGAGTATTTCCGGACGGAGGGAGTACAACAAAATTGTCACGCAACGCTTCGCTGGTGTTCTTGCTCCTCCCTCACCCCAATAGAACACGCTCGCTTCCCTCGCCTCCACGGCTCCGCCGCGAGCCGCTCGATCTTCGGTCGCCATGACCCGTCCCCTCCTCCGGCAATGGTTCTGGGCCTCCTTGCCAGAACAAAAATAAAAACTTTTACCCCAGCAAAAATAAAAATAAAAACTTTTACGGTTTGACTTGAGACAAAATGTATAAGTCCTTTTTTCACACAGGGAGTGAGTGTCTTTTACCAGGCTCGAAGGAAAGCTCGACGAGATCTTCCAACCAGGATGAGGCGATGAGCTATGAACCCTCGGTCCCAATCACGCCTCGAAACGTCGAGTCTCGGTGCCAATCACGTCTTCAAAACACATACGGAAAGTAATCCAAACTATCTAAAAAATAAAAAATATCACGTCTCCAAAGATTTAGCGGGTGAGATTCCCACAGATTCTGCTCGTTCATCGCTTTCGATGAGGTTGTGACTTGTGAAAGTGACCCTGCGTAATATCTGAATTTTTTTTTCCCCTTCTACTTCACGTAACGTTTGACTAGAAAGTGTCCATCGGAATGACATTGCTTTCAGGTAACAGCTAGTGTCACCGCTTGTTGTATATGATACTCCCTCCGTCCGGAAATACTTGTCATCAAAATGAATAAAAGGGGATGTATCTAGATGTATTTTAGTTGTAGATACATCCCTTTTAGTCCATTTTAATGACAAGTATTTTCGGACGGAGGGAGTATCTTTTTACTCGTTAATCCACCACCACACAGGAGCTATCCGGAGAGAAGAGACACAAAGTGAGAAAGGAACCACATGTATTTTTTATTTGAAAAAAAAGAACCACGTGTTTTTTGTGTTGCAGCCTGCTCGGTTGAATATCATATGTGTTGCAAACTGAGCATAGCTCAGATGACTAGCGTCCCTGTGAAATGTTCATCTGGGTCCAACTTCTAGATTTAGCACAGACGGTTGGTCTTGTATTTATTTCAGAAATTTTGGAGCTATTCTTTAGTGGCATGGCATGCTACAAGGCATGTGTGACGACGAATCGGCCGGCTCAGAACTACTCATAGATATAGGGTGTGAGTGCATTTATAGAAATGAATATGTGTGTGTATATGAGCATATACGTTTCTACATTGTTTCTAAAAAACAACATATTTGCTAATCCTCAAAATCTATAGCCAACCCCGTTGCTGGCATTCGCGCGGATTAGCTTTGGTTTTGTTAGTTTGCATTGCCTAGCCTGGGCGGTGGAGCCGTGATTCCTATTTAACGGTCACTGCACCAAACTGTTGCACAAACCTGGATGGTGGAGGCGTGATTCCTATATGTCTGCTTACTGCGAGTCACACCGCTCCCTCACCTACAAACACCGGCGGTGGGCTGACCTACGTGGCTCCTCCTGCTGACGTCACCCGAGTTTCTTGTTGGCATAGTTTTGAAAAATGTCGATAATTTTTTAAAAAACTTGTGGCATTGAATTTTCACATTTTAAAAAATTATGACCTTTTTCATGTGCATAAAAAAGCTGTTTGTGTAATGTAAAAAAGAGGGTTCATGAATTAAAAAATGTACATCACATTTGATAGAAAAATTCCAACGTTTCAAAAAATGATTATGGCATTTAAAGGGATGTTATATACAAAAGTAAAACAATGCTCGCTTAGGTTAAAGCATGAAATTTAACGAAATACTCGTGTTTTTTGAAAAATGTTCATGAAATTTTCAAAAATGTTTACACAAAGTGAAAAAATGATCATGCAGTTCAGCAAAAAAAACACGTTCGCTGCCATTTAGAAATGCACAAGTGTATTTTGAAAAAATATTATCATGTATTCTAAGAAGTGTTCTAGAACATTTATTTTTAAAAATTGTACCTCGTGTACTATAAAAAAGTAGATATGTATTCAATGTGCATAGAATGTACATTATGTACTGAGAAAAACATAGATATGTGTTGAAAAATAAAACTGAGGAAAACGGACAAAGAAACAAAAGAATAACAAAAATGTATAACGAAGAAAGAAAGAACAAAGAAAACCAAAATGCAAAAAAAGAAAGAAAGAAAATCATAAAACTCAATAAGTAAACAAAGAAAACCAAGTAGATGATGGAAAAAGAAGAAGAAATAGGTGAAAAAAAAACAGAAAAAAACGAAAAAAAATGAAAAAAAGAACAAAACCGGAGCAGAGTACGATACGAGCGGCAGAGAAGCAACCGCACTAACGGACTGGCCGGCTAGGCGTCGCCCTTAGGCGATTCCTACTAGGAGTCGGTACGGACGACGTACAGCCCTAGCGCACAAATCCCAGGGTATACCACTTAGGCAAGTGTGCCACGTGTATTGCGCCGGCTCATTTTTTAGCACATGTAACCCATTTTCGGGAACACTGTAGAAGGTTTGAATGGGTTTTTGCACACGTTTTCATGTTTTAGATGGAGGTTTTATGTTTTTCACCGGTATTTCTTAACTTTTTCGACAAAAAACAATTGAAATAATTTGCTCGAAAAAACGCAGTTTTCTATCGCGAGAGGCATGGTTTTGCTTCCGCAAAAGGCACGGCTTTACTCTTCTCTTTTTTCTCTTCCGTAAGAGATACGGCTTTATTTCCACGAGAGACATAGTTGTGCCTCTAGGAAACGAAAAAAACGCGTTTTCTCTTTTTTTTCGCGAGAGGTATGGATTTGCTACCATTAGAGGCACGTTCGTGCCTCTCGGAAACGGAAAAATAAACGTGTTTTCTCTCTCTTTTTACGCGAGAGGCACGGTTGTACCTCTTGAAAACAGAAAAAAATTGTTTTCTTTTTTTCTTCCGCAAGAGGCACAATTTTGCTTTCACGAGAGGTGCAGTCGTGCCTCTCGGAATCGGCTTTTGGAAAGGGGAAAAAACATGATCCTGGTTCTGTTTTTTCGTTCTGTTTTTTTCGTGAAAAAAAAGTTCATCAAAACCTATCAACTTGTGATCTAGTTTTAAAGATCTCAACGCGGGGAATCCAATGGTGAAAACAGTTTGAGATTCGGCACGGTTTAAAAGATAAAATATTTTGAATAAATGAATCTACGGAAAAAATTGGAAAACTTCCAGTTTGCAACAAGTGGGGCACATGCAGTGCACCACTTGTCATAACCTTGGGAGGGCAGAGTGACCTTTGAAATGAGTACTCCTCAATTAGAGATTTCGTGCGAACCAACCTGTGGTTGGATGGTTAGAGGAATACCCAGCCCACCAGGGTTCACTGGATTTTCGGCAATACGCTTTCAGTGCGAGGAGACGTTCCTGTCCATGATGAGACGACTATGGTGACTTCGTAAATCTTAGAATGATATGTCGGCTCAGTCTCTCGAATGTGCTCATAGGGGTAGGGTGTGCATGTGTGCGTTCATAGGGGTGAGTGTATGCGCGTACATATGAGCACTTGCGTCTATACTGTGTTAAAAAATTAAAGATTTTGTTTTCTTCTGGGTTTTTTCTTTTTTTTTTCTTTGGTTGTTTTTGTTTCTTCACCAGCTTTATCGGTTTTCTGTTTTTCTTTATTTTACCATCACTTTTCTTCATTTCTTTCTTGGTTTCACTAAAAAATCCTTTCTCTTAGGTTTATGTTTCTTTTCCGATTTTCTCTGGTTTCTTGTTTTTTTTGTTTCTTTTTCCTTTTTGCATTGGTTTTTCTTTGGCTTTCTTGATTTCCTTTTTTTTTTCCTTTTTCTCTTTGGTTTTCTTTGTTTCTTTCTATGCTTTTCTTTTCTCCCTTATTCAACCTGTGTCTGATTTTTTACACATTATACATTTTTTCAAACACATTAAGAATTTTAAATACATGTTTAACATTTTTCAAATATGTTATTAACTTATTTTCACATTAAATTAACATATTTTCAAATATATGGCTTGATATCTCTTTTGTTGTATGCTCAGAAATTTCTCTTATACATATGAAACATTTTTACATGTTTAAGTTTTTCACATAAATTATTAAAAAAATGTTCAAATATATTTCTAAATTTCTATTGTTTCCACCTACATTGTACAGTTTTGGTATACATCTAAAACATTCTCTTATATAGGTTTAGCATTTCTCATATCCATGATTAACATTTTTCAAATATATTTTTTGTTGTCTATTTTTTCCTTATACATCGTACATTTTTATTATACAACCAAAACATTTGTTTTACATGTTTACATATTTGGAATACATTTTTTTGTTTAACTATATGATCTGATGCCTATTTTCTCATACATATTACACATCTTTGTATACATCTAAAATACTTGTCTACAGGTTTATCATGTTTCATATACATGATTAACATTTTTTGAACTATATGTTTTGATGCTTACTTTTTTCATACACATCGTACATTTTTCTTATTCATCTTAAACATTTTTTAACACATGTTCCAGAATTCTCAATTACATCATTAACATATTTTCTTAATATATGTTTTATCTCTACTGTTTTCATACACATTGTACATTTTTGGTATATATCTAAAAGAGTTTGTATACAACTTTAACATTTTCACATAAATAATTAATATTCTTATCAATATAGGTTTTGATTTCAGCATTTTACACACTATGCATTTTTCTTATACATCCAAAAACCAATTATACACGTTTAACATTTGTTGAATTACAAGAACATGTATTTGCATTGTGTACGCATTTTTTTAAGAATCCATGTACATGTTTTGGAACCAAGTGAACATTTTTAAATGTCACACACATTTTTTTAAAGTTACCAACATCTTTTTAATTTATGCTAACAAACAAATACACTTCATTAACATTTTTTAAACTCCCGTTTAATTTTTTGAAGTAAGGTAAATTTTGGAATATATGTATTGAAAATATATTAAAGATATAAAAAAAAGTAAAATAGAAAAAACAAAAGGTACGTAAAAAGGGGAACTAATCTGGAAGTGCTGCGTGAGGAGGGTGCTCCTTCAGCTAGACCCAAAAGCGAGGCGCGATGGGTTGCTATATTTTGCGTGGGATGGTGATTGTGATTGTCTAGATGTTTATTTATACGGCTCATTTGGGCCGGCCCATATTGCGGTGGCACTTCACGAGGTGGAAAATCGTCAAAAAATCAAGCGCTAGAATTGGGAATCGAACTCTAGACGACGCAGTGATGCGCCTGATTACCTAGCCGCTCCGACCGACACGGTTCTGAGCTGGATAAGCAAAACGGGTCTTAAAACAAATTACAACGTTTCTCAAACATTTCTTGAAAAAAGGAACAAAATTGAAAGAAGAACAGTTTTTGAAATTACGTACAATCTTTTAGAAAATAGAAAACATTTTCTGAAAAAACAGGAACAACATTAGAAAACACGCATTTTTCAAAATTATGAACAACTTATTTAAAATGCAAAGATTTTCTGAAAATTCCATGACCATTTTTTGAATTCGTGATTAAAATTTCTAAACATGATTTTTTTAATATGTTAACAAATTTGGACAAGCTGGAACATTTTTTGAAACTCACAAACATATTATGAATTTGTGAATTATTTTGGAAAACATGAATATATTTCTGAATTACAAAACATGTAGGGCTCAAACGGTGGACCTCCAGCAACTGAGTTTTTTTAAGTTACGAATATTTCAGTCAAAACTCACACATTTTTCCAATTTTACGAACAATTTTTGACAAAACATGAAGATTTTAATGATGCAAATGAATTTGGAAACTAGAAACATTTCGTGCTTTTGTGAACAAAAACTAAAATCTGATCATGTATGAAATCCTTGAACATTTTTTCAATTTGTGAACAAAATTTGAAAACACGAACATTTTATAAATTTGTGAACAAATTTGGAAATCTGGAACGTTTTTAAAAATTTCGAAGCATTTTCTGAATTTGCAAATATTTTTTAATCTGGAACAATTTTGAATTTGTGAATAAATTTGGAAATCTGAATATTTTCTTAAATTCATAAACAATTTTTTGAATTTTCAAACAGTTTTGTATCTGTGAAAGAAAACTAAAACACAACTATTTTGTGAATTTTTGAACAATTTTTTAAACTTGAACAATTTTTTAATCTGTGAAGAAAACTTCAAAACAGGAACTATTTAAATGACGAACATATTTTGAATTTCTAGGACAAATTTTGGAAATGCGAACAATTTCTTTATGCATGAATAAAAATATGAAAAAAGAACCTTTTTTGAAATTCCGAAACAATATGCAACAAATGTGAACATTTTTTGAATTTACTTTTTTTTGTTGATAAACGACTATTTTTTTGGAATTTCTAATATTGTTTAAAAGAAAGTTTCAAAAATTAAGAACATTTTTTGAACATATAGTTGGTTTAAAGAGATAAAATAACCTTGAAAAGCAAAAAGGTAAAAAGAAACAGAGTACAAAAAAAGAAAAGTAAAAAGAAAGAAGAAGAAGAAACATAAACAGAAAAAAAAAAGAAACAGAAACCCCGGTAAAAGAAATAAAAAACCGGTTGAGTGAACCTTCTAGAAGGTTCCGGTTGGATAATTGCAGTGGTTGTAGGTGGACGGTTTACGTTACTTGGCCGGCCCATCGCGTCGCTGCTCGGTCGCTCGCCTGTGCGACGTGCCGGTAGTTTGACGCAAAGGGTGTCAAATAGGATATTCCTATTTATACTGCCCTTATAAAAAGATGTTTATTTATACAGGACAGGCTAGTCATGTTGGGTGTTCTGATTCACCTATTCAGGGGCCGCCCAAGCTAAGCTTATAGTAGCGCTCACACAGAACGCTAGACAAGCTTAGCTTCCTTGACTTCGCTTGAATTTTTTGGCAAACCCCACTACATTTTTTTGTTCAATAAAAAATGAATACGAAATTGAAGATGTTCTCAACTTGGAAAAACTATTCTAGGATTTGAAAAATTATTGCGATTCTAAAGAATTTCACAAATTTGCAAAAATGCTCATGGTTTTATTAAAAGCTGATTAATTTATAAAATTTCCCTAATTAAAAAATTTCAGGATTTCTTTACAAAAATTCCATGAACTTAAACATTGTTCATTAATTTTAAAAGACATGAGCTTGAGAAAATTTGCATATTTTCAAAAAGACATTTTAAATAAAGTTCCTGGATTAAAAACTCATAGAATATGATTCTTCATAAAATTGTAAATAATATTCATGATTTTTTAAATGGTGAAAAAAGAAAACAAAAAGGAATGAAAATCATATAAAAGAAAAGGGATGTGCTGCGTGAGGGTCGGATGATCTTTTTTAAATATCGGACGTGAAATGATCTAGATGACGACTAGAGGGGGGGTGAATAGGAGTTTTAAAACTTTTACGGATTTGGCTTTATCCTAATGCGGAATTAAACTAACAGATACTTTTCAAGCACAAATCCTAAATATGCTAGGCTCAAATAAGTGCACCAACAACCTATGCTAAACAATATAGGCAATTAAGCAAACTAGCAAGCACAAACTATATCACAAGATATGGAAATGAAGGAACAACAAAGCAATTCAACTATCACAAGATATCAATATGGGCAAGTATGAATTATGGAAAGTAAAGGTGTGGGTATGAGATAACCACAAGTGAGTCGGGACGGGATTTATCCCAAGTTCACACTCGTGAGAGTGCTAATCTCCGTTAGAGCGGTGCCAGAGCTAAAGCTCAAGCGCCACCAAGTGACTCACCAGATTCTCCCTTTCGAGTCACCCCAACGGATGAGCCTCGGTTCACTCGGGGTTGGTCTTGAAGGCGACCACCACACCTTTACAAATCTCTCTGGAGCACACCACGACACGGAAGCTTTCGGAGGAACTTGACCACCTAGGCCACTTGAACACCCTTTCTCGGAGCACACCACAAAAGGAAGCTTCCGGGGGAACCTTGGCCACATAGGCCTCTTCACAATCTTCTCAATATATCACCAAACCGTCTAGGAGGCGAAGCCTCCAAGAGTAATAAACTCACGGGCTCTCACACAACAAATCGATGCGGGGAGCTCAAACCAATGCAACAAATGCAATGCAAGGTCAAGCAACAAATGCTCAACTCACTCGCTCAATCTCACAAGATGCAACTCAAGAAAGTGGGAGATTGAAGAGAGGGGATGCAATGGAGGAAATCAACAAATGACTCCAAGATCCATCCACAAATCCCCCTTCACTTAGAAGGGAGATAGATGTTTGGGAGAGGTGGTAAGAGGCTCAAAATGATGTTTAGAATGTGAATGAACAGCCCCCAAACCGGTGGGGAGGAAGGGCTCTTATATAGTCAACTTCCAAAACTAGCCGTTGGGGCTCCAACGGACACTTCTCGACACCCGTGCCCCACGGGGTTTAGACCCGTGCCCACGGGTCCCGTGCGAACGGTACAAGCCCGTGTGCACGGGGCCCCATGCCCACGGGGGTCAAAAACCCCGTGTCCACGGGGTACCCAGAACAGCCTGCAGCAGCCCACTAAAACAGTGATAACTTTGGCATACAGACTCCGAATTCGATGATCTTGGGCTTGTTTTGAAGCTATGTAAAAGCCCAAGGTCCTCACATAGAGAACCACCCAAGATCAACAATAAATAATGATGCAAGTAATTAAAGGTTTGAGTTCTCTACATGCGACATGATCAAGCTACTTGCCCGAGAGTCCTTCTTGATAGTACGGCTATCAAACCTATAATCCGGTCTCCCTCCAAGCACCATGAGACCGACAAAACTAGGAAAACCTAGCTAAGGTATACCTTTGCCTTGCATATTCAACTTGAGCTTGGTGATGACTCCAATGCTTGTCTCAAGTTGGAATCCCTTTCTTGTCCACAACCACTTGGTGAAGATGCTTGAATTGATTCCGCATATTGAAATGAGGGAAGCCTTAACTTAAGCCCATCTTCACATGAGCATTATCATGATGTGGACCGCAAGCTTCAAAGCATATAACCTCCGGCTTCTCATCTTGCACTTGGAATCCTCGAACCCGATGACCATCACCACTTGATGTCATCCACACATAGGCTACTTGAGATCTTTCCTTTTGATGCAAGCCCATGAGAAACACCTAACCCACATAGACATACCAAACACACAACATGGGTTAGGTAACAAAGCACAATTCACAATTACTTACCATACCACTAGATCACTTGATCTCACGTGGTACAATGTTTGTGCTTTGAGAGTTGACCACTTAGATATAATCTTCGAGCTTCATCTTGGTCAACCAACATCTTTACTCGAAGCTCCATCTTGGTTTCTTGAAATCCACAATGAACTCTTCATTTCCCTTCATTGCTTCAAGACTATATCACCAAAGACTCTTCCATGACCATATCAGGTTCCACTATGAATATCATCTTAGTCACCACTTGCCCTTCTAAAAACTCCATCACAATCTCTTGAGAGGCATAATGAATTCGTCACTCTAGTTGCTTGCTTCAAGACTTGATCAACCGAAACCCAACACATGATCTCACCATGATCTTGTCTTGAGACCATAACTTGAATTCTTCTCTTTGATTACTCTCTCAAGCCTTGATCCTCAGAAGCTCAAATATATCGATCTTTGAGATCCTCCAATGCACTCCATCATGAACATAATTAAATTAGGCATTGAAACCAATCTTGATGGCTTCAATAGAAGTACCCGAAGACCAACTTGAAACCTCACTGGATATGGGATCTCGAGAGCCAACACCTAGGCCAAGTAAGCATGGGGTATCCAGAGAGTTGACACTCGACCCCGTGCGCACGGTACAAGCCCGTGTGCACGGGGTATCCAGAGAAGGATACCATGAGGACTTCTTCGGATGCTTTGATGGCAGACTTCACAAAACAGCCCAATGCACTTCAAGCATCACTATGGAACATATCTTCATATAAGATTCAATGCACTTGACGATCCATAGGAATTGTCATTTAGTACCAAAGCATAGGGAAAATATATCTTCATATATATGGACTTCATCCTTGATTCTGTCCAATATCCTTGAGGCACTATCTTCATATATATGGACTTCTTCCGTCCAATATCCTTGAGGCACTATCTATGGACAAAAACTTCAAATATATCTCACTGAAAACATTAGTCCATAGAGATTGTCATTTAATTACCAAAACCACACTTAGGAGCTACATGCCCTTTCAATCTCCCCCATTTTGGTAATTGATGACAATCTCAACAAGAGGGTTTATATAATGAATTTAAAACAAGTATCACAAAGATAGTTGATGTTATCAAAACCAGTTGTACTAGCATCGAAATACTACACAAGAATTTGATGCTAGTAGAACCACAATATATAGAGCAAACTCCCCCACAATATATGCACAGGAAATAACTTGGTGGAGTTTCCTCTATATACACATCCATGCAATGAGCAAGCACAACAAAAGTAGATAAGCATGAATGACAGGAACCAACCCACTTCACCTAAACCCTCTAAACTTCTCCCCCATTGGCAACAAGTGCCAAAATGGAAGAAAAATCTAGACGGCCAATATAGTATGAGTTCTTCCTTAATTTGTGCATTTCTCATATTATGAGTGGAATCAAATGCACATATCCAGTTATGAACAAACGAAGAAATTCACACTATATTGAGCATCCATAGAATGCACCAAAATGATATGACAAAAGAATCAAACATTCAAAGGATCCAAAGAACATATTTTGGATAAGGGATAATGGAGATATCCAATATGATAATCATGCTAAGCATGGGTCCGAAATATATCCAACAACTCATGAGTGCAAACATATATGCAAAACATACAAGCACTCACTCAACAAGTACTAATCATGCTATGATGCAACATACACAATGTTGACTCTAATTTAAATAAATGCATGAAGTAAGTACTTGTTACGAAGAGAGAGAGCATTGGTTCAAGGTGCCCTTGATCTAGTAAGAGAACATGAGGGACTTGATCTTGTTCTTGGATAGGTACATGATCTCCCATAGCATCTTTTTCTTATGTTGGGGGTGATGACTTCCCTTGTGGTGGATCCACAAGAGGGGCTCTTACTCCTTCTTCTTCTACATGGACAAGGGGTGTTTCTTGTGGAATAATATGACCAACCCCCATTGTACTTGTATCTCGGGAAGGAGCCTCATCACCTACAACACTTGAAACAAATTGCTCCGCATGGAAGGACCGAACCGGGTTTTCATTTATCTTCTCCTTCAAATCAAAGAATCAATCAAGCTTGGCCCTAATAATTTCCCACGGTGTCTCCACCTTCCTCGTGAATAAGCCAAGCATCCAATGCTTCTCCAAGGTACCTAAAACACATTAGGGTACAAAATGGTCCCCAAACATATTGGGTCCGAAGTAGTAAGCACAACCACAATACATAGGGCAAACTCCACAATAAGTATGTGCAAAAGGATATGAAATTGAATTTCATGCACACCTTTAACCATTAATGAAATTATGGAGTTTACCCTATATATAGAATCACGAGAGCAAGCAAGGCATGAAGAATTATATAAATAAATATGCATGCACATGCCTACCAAGATCCATTGAGATATAATTTGGGCAAAAGAACACTTAAAAGATGAATACTCCAATAATGACATACATCATTCAAGTTGTCCAAATTATATCAAAGTGACGAATCCACACAGGACCGCACACAAAGTACAACATATGAACTAAGAAAAAAAAAACAAAGAGCATAAAGGATATACACTACACACATGCTCAAAGGCTTATCTCACTCAAGTAGATAATAGATAGTACAAGCAGTGAGATAAGCCAAGTTGAAGCACAAGCCGAGAAGAAGATGATCATAAAATTCTACCACGAGAAGAAATACCAATTGGTATTTGGAATTAACACTCGGTGGTAGAATCCGAAGAAGCACAAGATCATAATCAACAACCATCCCGTGCGCACGGGGGTCAAAAGACCCCGTGCACATGGGGTACCCAGAGAGTTACGCAACACCCCGTGCGCACAGGGGTTAAAAGATCCCGTGCGCACGGGGTATCTAGAACTTTTCTGGTGCAACTTTCTGGATACCACGACAAGCACACAACAAAGGCAAATAACCACCTACAATAGATAATTATTGGATACTCTGAGAATCTGAATTTCAAATGAGCTTGACATACCACATAGTGACTAGATAATATTGAGTATCAATACTATGTGGTATTTCTCATATTCACATTTTGAGTTTGTGATGCGCACAAAACATAACACTCCCCCATAATGTGATGATCCACTAATATCTCGCAAGAGCCAAACAACATACAAATAAGGCTCTAGACAACAAGCAACACTATATGATGTGCAATGCAACCTACACATGCTAGATAACACAAATCAAGCATACTAGGAAGTACAACATATAAATGCACATGCTAGATACAAAACCTAAGCATGCAGGGGGCGAGTAACTTTCAATGTAAGCAATACAAATACAAGTTACCACAAGGAGGAACACTGGATAGATAATATGAAGATAATCCACATGACTTGGCTCGAACAAATAAATGGTGAATATTCTTTTCTTCATGAACTAGCCAAATCTCCAATGTCCTCCACACACCTATTGATCAAGGTTGAGCTTGATGGTCCCCAACCAAGTTGGGTCCTAAGAAGTTAGTCACAATAGGCTTGGTAACCCAAATGGTCTTTTCCATTTCCAAACCACTTTGGGCACCAACAAACTTGGCAAACAAATTGCCAACAACATCCTTCCTAAGTGAATAATGATCATTGACAAGAGGAGGCTTAGGGACGTTACTGTTGGGACAAGATGAGGATATGTGTCCCATCTCACGACAAATATAGCAACATGTGCTCCCCCTTCTCTTCTTCTTTATTTGATCAACTTGGGGAGCATTATCTTTGTTCATCATTGGTAGTGGCATTTCTTCAACATGAGGTTGACCTTGAGATTGAACTTGAGGACACTTCCCTTGATGCTTCACATTTGAAGCCTTCTTCTTCAATGGACAAGATCTCACATGGTGTCCAACATTCTTGCACTTGAAGCATGTAATGTTGGCCGGATTATTGACTTGATCTTGTCCATTCTTCTTTCTCTTGGACTTCTTATTGTTGGAGATGAAACCAAGTCCGCCCTTGTCATGAGGGGATTTTTGAACACCCAAGATAGCGTTGAGAGAGGTATTTCCTTCATGACAAATTTCCAAGTCTTTCTTTAAAATAGTGACTTGGGCCTTGAGCTCTTTGTTTTCCTCTACAAGGTTAGTATCAACAAAAGCACTAGAGGAAGTAGGAGCTTCATTGTTAGAGCAACAAGGCAAGGAGAGCAATTCATCACAAAAATTAGCAATAATATGTCTAGATGAATCACTAGGACTGGCACATGTCATTAAAGCATTTTGAGTAGAATTAGTGCTAATGTCCACATGAGGCTCACACGATGTTACCTTAGTAAAAATAGCCTCATGAGCTAACTTTAGCCTTTCATGGGAGATTAGAAGGTCATCATGAGAGCCCAAGAGCTTTTCATGACTTTCTTCTAATCTTCCATAATTGCTAGTTAGCAAAGCAAGTTGATCCCTTAGCTCAACATTCTCCTTTAAGATAGATGCTTCACAAGAAGTAGAGTTAGTAGCACAAGCATCGTTGACAATATGAGAGGAGCTATAAGAAACTAGAGACTTCACATGAGTAGCTTGAAGTTCCTCATAAGACTTAGAGAGTTTGGTGAGCTCTCCTTTGACATTCTTGTAGACAAGGTCAAGGTGCTCAAAATCCTCTTTAAGTTGATCATGAGCAACTTCAATCTCTTCTTTAGAAGACTCTAAGTCTCTAAGAGTTTCTAGAGCATCAAGAAGGTTACAATCGAGTTTTTCATTTTGTTCTTGCTCTTCGTGAAGTAAATCATTACCAGTTTCCAAAATGATTGATAAGATCTTTAAACATCTCATAAGTGTTCTTATTTACCCCACGAAGAGAATTACCAATTTCATATATTTCTTGACTCATATCCCTATCACATTCATCATTACTCTCATCAATATCATTACAAAGAGTAGATGATACCTCAAGATACCTCTTGCCATGAGGCACATGTGAACATCGGAGGTTGATGATGATTCTTTTGGAGAGGGAGTTTCTTTATCATCAAGAGTAGGATATCCATGTCCATCCTCTTGACAGTCATAGCATTTCCTCTCCAACAAGGTGATGTCCTTCTTTGATCCTCTAGCAATTTCCTCATTAATGATGTGTGCACTATTTTCTCTTGTTTCCTCTACATGGTTAGTCAAACAACAACTAGAGGAAATAGAAGCACATAGATCATGGAAACAAGGAGTATCAAGCATATCAACACAAGAATGTAAGTCATTTTTGCTAGATATGCTCAAGTCCGTAGAATCTACAACACTACCATGTATACATGTAAGATCATCAATGTTGAGCACATCATCACAATCATCACAAATGATATTTTCACTCACCATGTCATTACCTTGGGACATGCCACATGATGGTGAGGCGGAAGAAGTTGAAATGTTCAAGTACATGGAGGAAGAAGCAATATGGAGATCTTCATGATTTGAAGATGTGGAGACCTCCTCAATTAACTCCTCCGAAAGATGATGAATATCAAGAAGATTGGACCCACCATATATTTCTTCAAGTTTGGTCCACATATCATGAGCTGTCACACAAGTCATGATAGACTCAAATACTTCGAGGGATATAAACCGGATTATGGCATTCTTAGCACTATATCCACAAAGCATATCATCATTTTCCTCACTAGTTGGAAAAAGGTCGCCCTTCCACGGAGAAGCCCCTACAAGAACATTTCAAGACAAAACATGGACCCATGGTCCAAAATGACAAAGCATGCGAATTTTCCACAAGTGATAGTTTGTGCCACTAAAACAAAAAGTGTCATCATGCACTATACCACTAGTCGACATCTTTACTCTCTAGGCGGTGAAGCCCACAAAGGAGAGACCAAAGCTCTGATACCAATTGAAATGATCTAGATGACGACTAGAGGGGGGGTGAATAGGAGTTTTAAAACTTTTACGGATTTGGCTTTATCCTAATGCGGAATTAAACTAACGGATACTTTTCAAGCACAAATCCTAAATATGCTAGGCTCAAATAAGTGCACCAACAACCTATGCTAAACAATATAGGCAATTAAGCAAACTAGCAAGCACAAACTATATCACAAGATATGGAAATGAAGGAACAACAAAGCAATTCAACTATCACAAGATATCAATATGGGCAAGTATGAATTGCGGAAAGTAAAGGGTGTGGGTATGAGATAACTACAAGTGAGTCGGGGACGCGGAATTATCCTCAAGTTCACACTGTGAGAGTGCTAATCTCCGTTAGAGCGGTGCCAGAGCTAAAGCTCAAGGCGCCACCAAGTGACTCACCGATTCTCCATTTCGAGTCACCCCCAACGGATTAGCCTCGATTCACTCGGGGTTGGTCTTGAAGGCGACCACCACACCTTTGCAAACCTCTCCGGAGCACACCACAACACGGAAGCTTCCGGAGGAACTTGACCACCTAGGCCACTTGAACACCCTTCTCGGAGCACACCACAAAAGGAAGCTTCCGGGGGAACCTTGGCCACATAGGCCTCTTCACAATCTTCTCAATAAATCACCAAACCGTCTAGGAGGCGAAGCCTCCAAGAGTAATAAACTCACGGGCTCTCACACGAACAAATCGATGCGGGGATCTCGAACCAATGCAAAAAATGCAATGCAAGGTCAAGCAACAAATGCTCAACTCACTCTCTCAATCTCACAAGATGCAACTCAAGAAAGTGGGAGATTGAAGAGAGGGGATGCAATGGAGGAAATCAACAAATGACTCCAAGATCCATCCACAAATCCCCCTTCACTTAGAAGGGAGATAGATGTTTGGGAGAGGTGGTAAGAGGCTCAAAATGATGTTTAGAATGTGAATGAACAGCCCCCAAACCAGTGGGGAGGAAGGGCTCTTATATAGCCAACTTCCAAAACTAGCCGTTGGGGCTCCAATGGACACTTCCTGGACACCCCGTGCCCACGGGGTCCTGTGCGCATGGTACAAGCCCGTGTGCACGGGGCCCCGTGTGCACGGGGCCCCGTGCCCACGGGGGTCAAAAACCCCGTGTCCACGGGGTACCCAGAACAGCCTTCAGCAACCCACTAAAACAGTGATAACTTTGGCATACGGACTTCGAATTCGATGATCTTGGGCTCGTTTTGAAGCTATGGAAAATCCCAAGGTCCTCACATAGAGAACCACCCAAGATCAACAACAAATAATGATGCAAATAATGCAAAGGTTTGAGCTCTCTACACGCGACATGATCAAGCTACTTGCCCGAGAGTCCCTCTTGATAGTACGGCTATCAAAACTATAATCCGGTCTCCCTCCAAGCACCATGAGACCGGCAAAACTAGGAAAACCTAGCTAAGGTATACCTTTGCCTTGCATATTCAACTTGAGCTTGGTGATGACTCCAATGCTTGTCTCAAGTTGGAATCCCTTTCTTGTCCACAACCACTTGGTGAAGATGCTTGAATTGATTCCGCATATTGCAATGAGGGAAGCCTTAACTTAAGCCCATCTTCACATGAGCATTATCATGATGTGGACCACAAGCTTCAAAGCATATAACCTCCGGATTCTCATCTTGCACTTGGAATCCTCGAACCTGATGACCATCACCACTTGATGTCATCCACACATAGGCTACTTGAGATCTTTCCTTTTGATGCAAGCCCATGAGAAACACCTAACCCACATAGACATACCAAACACACAGCATGGGTTAGGTAACAAAGCACAATTCACAATTACTTACCATACCACTAGATCACTTGATCTCACGTGGTACAATGTTTGTGCTTTGAGAGTTGACCACTTAGATGTAATCTTCGAGCTTCATCTTGGTCAACCAACATCTTTACTCGAAGCTCCATCTTGGTTTCTTGAAATCCACAATGAACTCTTCATTTCCCTTCATTGCTTCAAGACTATATCACCAAAGACTCTTCCATGACCATATCAGGTTCCACTATGAATATCATCTTGGTCACCACTTGCCCTTCTAAAAACTCCATCACAATCTCTTGAGAGGCATAATTAATTCGTCACTCTAATTGCTTGCTTCAAGACTTGATCAACCGAAACCCAACACATGATCTCACCATGATCTTGTCTTGAGACCATAACTTGAATTCTTCTCTTTGATTACTCTCTCAAGCCTTGATCCTCAGAAGCCCAAATATATCGATCTTTGAGATCCTCCAATGCACTCCATCATGAACATAATTAAATTAGGCATTGAAACCAATCTTGATGGCTTCAATAGAAGTACCCGAAGACCAACTTGAAACCTCACTGGATATGGGATCTCGAGAGCCAACACCTAGGCCAAGTAAGCATGGGGTATCCAGAGAGTTGACACTCGACCCCGTGCGCATGGTACAAGCCCGTGTGCACGGGGTATCCAGAGAAGGATACCATGAGGACTTCTTCGGATGCTTTGATGGCAGACTTCACAAAACAGCCCAATGCACTTCAAGCATCACTATGGAACATATCTTCATATAAGATTCAATGCACTTGATGATCCATAGGAATTTTCATTTAGTACCAAAGCATAGGGAAAATATATATTCATATATATGGACTTCATCCTTGATTCTGTCCAATATCCTTGAGGCACTATCTTCATATATATATATATATGGACTTCATCCTTGATTCCGTCCAATATCCTTGAGGCACTATCTTCATATATATGGACTTCATCCTTGATTCCGTCCAATATCCTTGAGGCACTATCTATGGACAAAAACTTCAAATATATCTCACTGAAAACATTAGTCCATAGAGATTGTCATTTAATTACCAAAACCACACTTAGGGGCTACATGCCCTTTCAGGAAGACTGGTCGGTTTCAAAGACCGGCTGGTGGCAAGTGATACGCCTCCATTGTATTTACTTTTCCTAACACTTTTGCTCTTGTTTTTACTCTAGTTTGCATGATTTGAATGAAACTAATCCGGACTAACGATATTTTCAGGAGAACTATCATGGTGTTGTTTTTGTGCAGAAATAAAAGTTCTAGGAATTGGACGAAACTTTTTGGAGATTTTTTATGGATCAAATAAAAAATACTTGAGCAAAACCACTGGAAGGGGGGGGCTACTGCCCACAAGGCTCCGCAGACCCTAATCTTAGCACTACAAATTCCTATTTCCGAGAAAAAAAATAAGAGAGTAAGTTTCATCGCGTTTCACGATACGGAGCCGCCGCCACCTCTTGTTCTTCATCGGGAGACCACATTTGGAGTCCGTTCTGGGCTCCAGAGAGGGGGATCTTCCGTATTTGTCATGACCAACCATCCTCCATCATCAATTTTATGATGCTCACCGCCGGGAGCGAGTGATATCTTCATAGGCTTGCTGGACGGTAATGGGTTGGATGAGATTTATCATGTATCAAGTTAATTTTGTTAGGGCTTGATCCCTAGTATCCACTATGTTCTGAGATTGATGTTGCTATGACTTTGCTATGCCTAATGTTTGTCACTAGGGCCCGAATGCCATGATTTCATATCTGAACCGTTTATGTTTTCACGAATATATTTGTGTTCTTGATCCTACCATGCAAGTTATATGAACCTATTACGTGTTATGATCCGCATACCGCAAGGTAACAATAATTGGGATTCTTTCCGGTGATTACCGTAGTTTGAGGAGTTCATGTATTCACTATGTGATAATACTTTGTTCCAGTTATCTATTAAAAGGAGATCTTAATATCCCTTAATTTCCTTACGAACCCCGTGTTGGGGAACGTAGTAATTTAAAAATTTCCTACGCACACGCAAGATCATGGTGATGCATAGCAACGAGAGGGGAAAGTGTTGTCCACGTACCCTCGTAGACCGAAAGTGGAAGCGTTAACACAACGCGGTTGATGTAGTCGTACGTCTTCACGATCCGACCGATCAAGTACCGAACGCACGGCACCTCCGAGTTCAGCACACGTTCGGCTCGATGACGTCCCTCGAACTCCGATCCAGCCAAGTTTTGAGGGAGAGTTCCGTCAGCACAATGGCGTGTTGACGATGATGATGTTCTATTGACGCAGGGCTTCGCCTAAGCACCGCTATGATATTATCGAGGTGGATTATGGTGGAGGGGGCACCGCACACGGCTAAGAGATCCAAGGGATCAATTGTTGTGTCTAGAGGTGCCCCCTGCCCCCGTATATAAAGGAGCAAGGGGGGAGGCCGGCCGGCCCCTATAGGGTGCGCCAAGAGGAGGAGTCCTCCTCCTAGTAGGAGTAGGACTCCCCTTTCCTACTCCCAGTAGAAGGAGGAAAGGAAGGAGGAGAGGGAGAAGGAAGGAGAGGGAGGAAAAGGAGGAAAGGGGGCCGGCCCCTAGTCCAATTCGGTTTGGGCTAGGGGGGCCGCGCGCCCTGCCTCCTCTCTTCCACCACTTGGCCCATGAGGCCCATTACTTCTTCCTCGTATTCCCGTAACTCCCCGGTACCCCAAAAAATACCCGAATCACTCGGAACCTTTCTGATGTCCGAATATAGTCGTCCAATATATCGATCTTTACGTCCCGAACATTTCGAGACTCCTCGTTATGTCCCCGATCTAATCCTGGACTTCGAACTACCTTCGGTACATCAAATCACATAAACTCATGTCCCCGATCCAATCCTGGACTTCGAACTACCTTTGGTACATTAAATCACATAAACTCATAATACCGATCGTCACCGAACTTTAAGCGTGCGGACCCTACGGGTTCGAGAACTATGTAGACATGACCGAGAGGCGTCTCCGGCCAATAACCAATAGAGGAACCTGGATGCTCATATTGGCTCCTACATATTCTACGAAGATCTTTATCGGTCAAACCGCATAACAACATACGTTGTTCCCTTTGTCATCGGTATGTTACTTGCCCGAGATTCGATCGTCGGTATCTCAATACCTAGTTCAATCTCGTTACCAGCAAGTCTCTTTACTCGTTATGTAATGCATCATCCCGCAACTAACTCATTACTCACATTGCTTGCAAGGCTTATAGTGATGTCCATTACCGAGAGGGCCCAGAGATACCTCTCCGACAATCGGAGTGACAAATCCTAATCTCGAAATACGCCAACTCAACAAGTACCTTCAGAGACACTGTAGAGCACCTTTATAATCACCCAGTTACGTTGTGACATTTGGTAGCACACAAAGTGTTCCTCCGGTAAACGGGAGTTGCATAATCTCATAGTCATAGGAACATGTATAAGTCATGAAGAAAGCAATAGCAACATACTAAACGATCAAGTGCTAAGCTAACAGAATGGGTCAAGTCAATCACATCATTCTACTAATGATGTGATCCCGTTAATCAAATGACAACTCATGTCTATGGCTAGGAAACTTAACCATCTATGATTCAACGAGCTAGTCAAGTAGAGGCATACTAGTGACATTATGTTTGTTTATGTATTCACACATGTACTAAGTTTCTGGTTAATACAATTCTAGCATGAATAATAAACATTTATCATGAAATAAGGAAATAAATAATAACTTTATTATTGCCTCTAGGGCATATTTCCTTCAGTCTCCCACTTGCACTAGAGTCAATAATCTAGTTCACATCACCATGTGATTTAACACCAATATTCACATCTGTATGTGATTAATACCCATATCCACATCGTCATGTGATGAACACCCAAAGGGTTTACTAGAGTCAATAATCTAGTTCACATCGCTATGTGACTAACACCCAAAGAGTACTAAGGTATGATCATGTTTTGCTCGTGAGAGAAGTTTAGTCAATGGGTCTGTGACATTCAAAGTCGTATGTATTTTGCAAATATTCTATGTCTACAATGCTCTGCACGGAGCTACTCTAGCTAATTGCTCCCACTTTCAATATGTATCCAGATTGAGACTTAGAGTCATCTGGATCGGTGTAAAAGCTTGTATCGACATAACTCTTTACGATGAGCTCTTTATCACCTCCATAATCGAGAAATATTTCCTTAGTCCTCACTAAGGATAATCTTGACCGCTGTCGAGTGATCTACTCCTAGATCAAAATTTTATTCCCTTGCCAAACTCAGAGCAAGGTATACAATAGGTCTGGTACAGAGCATAGCATACTTTACAGAACCTATGACTGAGGCATAGGGAATGATTTTTTCATTCTCTTTCTATTTTCTGCCAAGGTCAGGTTTTGAGTCTTACTCAACTTCACACCTTGTAACACAGGCAACAACACCTTCTTTGACCATTCCATTTTGAACTACTTCAAAATCTTATCAAGGTATGTACTCATTGAAAAATCTTATCAAGCGACTTGATCTATAGATCCTGATGCTCAATGTGTAAGCAGCTTCACCGAGGTCTTTCTTTGAAATTTTTTTATTCAAGTATACTTTTATGCTATCCAGAAATTTTGTATCATTTCCAATCAACAATATGTCGTCTACATATAATATCAGAAATGCTACCGAGCTCCCACTCACTTTCTTGTAAATACAGGCTTCTCCAAAAGTCTGTATAAAACCATATGCTTTAATCACACTATCAAAGCATTTATTCCAACTCCGAGAGGCTTGCACTAGTCCATAAATGGATCGCTAGAGCTTGCACACTTTGTTAGCACCTTTCGGATCAACAAAACCTTCTGGTTGCATCATATACAACTCTTCTTCCAGAAATCCATTCAGGAATGCAGTTTTGACATCCATTTGCTAGATTTCATAAAATGTGGCAATTGCTAACATGATTCGGACAGACTTAAGCATCGATACGAGTGAGAAAATCTCATCGTATTCAACACCCTGAATGTTTCGAAAAACTTTTTTGCGACAAGTCAAGCTTTGTAGATAGTAACACTACTATCAGCGTTTGTCTTCCTCTTGAAGATCCATTTATTTTCTATGCCTTGCCGATCATCGGGCAAGTCCACCAAAGTCCACACTTTGTTCTCATATATGGATCCCATCTCAGATTTCATGGCCTTCAAGCCATTTCACGGAATCTGGCTCATCATCGCTTCCTCATAGTTTGTAGGTTCATCATGGTCTAGTAACATGACTTCAGAATAGGATTACCGTACCACTCTGGTGCGGATCTTAATCTGGAAGATCTACAAAGTTTGGTAGTAACTTGATTTGAAGCTTCATGATCATCATCATTAGCTTCCTCACTAATTGCTGTAGGAATCACTAGAACTAATTTCTGTGATAAACTACTTTCCAAATCGGAAGAAGGTACAATTACCTTATCAAGCTCTACTTTCCTCCCACTCACTTCTTTCGAGAGAAACTCCTTCTCTAGAAAGGATTCATCTTAGCAACGAATATCTTGCCTTCGGACCTATGATAGAAGGTGTACCCAACAGTTTCCTTTGGGTATTCTATGAAGACACACTTCTCCGATTTGGGTTTGAGCTTATCAGGTTGAAACTTTTTCACATAAGCATCGCAGCCCCAAACTTTAAGAAACGACAACTTTGGTTTCTTGCCAAACCACAGTTCATAAGGCATCGTCTCAACGGATTTTGATGGTGCCCTATTTAAAGTGAATGCAGCTGTCTCTAATGCATAATCCCAAAACGATAGTGGTAAATTGGTAAGATACATCATAGATCGCACCATATCCAATAAAGTGCGGTTACGACGTTCGGACACACCATTAAGCTATGGTGTTCCATGTGGCATGAGCTGTGAAACTATTCCACATTGTTTTTAAATGAAGGCCAAACTCGTAATTCAAATATTCTCCTCTACGATCAGATTGTAGAAACTTTATTTTCTTGTTACGATGATTCTCCACTTCATTCTGAAATTCTTTGAACTTTTAAAATGTTTCAGACTTGTACTTCAATAAGTAGATATACTCATATCTGTTCAAATCATTTGTGAAGGTCAGAAAATAACGATACCCGCCACGAGCATCAACACTCATTGGACCGCATACATCGGTATGTATTATTTCCAACAAGTCAGTAGCTCGTTCCATTGTTCCGGAGAATGGAGTTTTAGTCATCTTGCCCAAAAGGCACGGTTCGCAAGCATCAAATGATTCATAACCAAGTGATTCCAAAAATCCATCTTTATGGAGTTTCTTCATGCGCTTTACACCGATATGACCCAAACGGCAGTGCCACAAATAAGTTGCACTATCATTATCAACTTTGCATCTTTTGGCATCAATATTATGAATATATCACTACGATCGAGATCCAACAAACTATTTTCATTGGGTGTATGACCATCGAAGGTTTTATTCATGTAAACAGAAGAACAATTATTCTTTGACTTTAAATGAATAACCGTATTGCAATAAACATGATCAAATCATATTCATGCTCAACGCAAACGCCAAATAACTTCTATTTAGGTTCAACACTAAGCCCGAAAGTATAGGGAGTGTGCGATGATGATCATATCAATCTTGGAACCACTTCCAACACACATCGTCACTTCACCCTCAACTAGTCTCTGTTTATTCTGTAACTCATGTTTCGAGTTACTAATATTAGCAACCGAACAAGTATCAAATACCCAGGGGCTACTATAAACACTAGTAAGGTACACATTAATAACCTGTATATCAAATATACCCTTGTTCACTTTGCCATCCTTCTTATCCACCAAATATTCAGGGCATTTCCACTTCAAGTGACCATTTCCTTGGCAGTTGAAGCACTCAGTTTCAGGCTTTGGTCCAGCTTTGAGTTTCTTCGCGGGAGTGACAACTTGCTTGCCATTCTACTTGAAGTTTCCTTTCTTTCCCTTTGCCCTTTTCTTGAAACTAGTGGTCTTGTCAGTCATCAACACTTGATGCTCTTTCTTGATTTCTACCTTCGTCGATGTCAACATCACGAAGAGCTCGGGAATCGTTTTCGTCATCCCTTGCATACTATAGTTCATCACGAAGTTCTAGTAACTTGGTGATGGTGACTAGAGAACTCATCAATCACTATCTTATCCGGAAGATTAACTCCCACTTGATTCAAGCGATTGTAGTACCTGCATAATCTGAGCACATGCTCACTAGTTGAGCAATTCTCCTCCATTTTTTAGCTATATAACTTGTTGGAGACTTCATATCTCTCAACTCGGGTATTTGCTTGAAATATTAACTTCAACTCCTGGAACATCTCATATGGTCCATGATGTTCAAAACGTCTTTGAAGTCCCGATTCTAAGCCGTTAAGCATGGTGCACTAAACTATCAAGTAGTCATCATATTGAGCTAGCCAAACGTTCATAACGCCTGCATCTGCTCCTGCAATAGGTTTGTCA